>WSYQ01001128.1:0-209931 GCA_011426435.1 Lysiphlebus fabarum
TTAAATGAATAAATTAAGTATATAATCTGATATACTTTTAACTTTTGGAATAATTTTTTTTTTTGGATGTTTTTAAAATAATAAAAACATTTGTAATTAAAATATCTCAAAAATAAATGAAAATAATTACAACTATACATTAATATCCTTTTGTGCGACAATGTTGTCTAGTATATTTTTTTTTATAGGTTTTTTATATATTAAAAAATAAAATAAAATAAATACATTTTTGTCAACAGGTCATCAATGGTTAAAATCAAATCTTGGTGTTTATCCAGAGACTGGATGGTCAGTTGATCCATTTGGACATGGTAGTACTGTACCACATTTATTAAAAGCATCTGGTGGTAGTGGTACAATAATTCAACGTATACATTATGCATGGAAACAATGGTTTGCTAAAAAACAATATGGTGATTTTATTTGGGTTCAACCATGGGATCAAATTGGTGATTATGATATGTTAACACATAATCAACCATTTGATATATATAATATAAAACATTCATGTGGTCCACATCCACATGTTTGTTTAAATTTTGATTTTCGTAAAATACGTGGTGAATATACAGAATATTCAGTACGTGCAGTTGATATTAATTCAAATAATGTTAAACAAATGGCTGAATTATTATTAGAACAATATTCAAGAACAGGATCATTATTTTCTCATAATGTTGTATTAATGCCACTTGGTGATGATTTTAGATATGATCATGCAATTGAATGGGATCAACAATATACAAATTATAAAATATTAATTGATTATATTAATTCACATAAAGATGAATATAATACAGAAATAATATTTGGTACACCAAAAGATTATTTTAATGAAATAAATAAAAGAATTAAAAATTTTAAAAAATTAAAAGGTGATTTTTTTGTATATAGTGATATATTTAGTGAAGCTAGACCAGCATATTGGAGTGGTTATTTTACAACAAGACCATATATGAAAATACTTGATCGTGAACTTGAAAGTAATTTAAGATCAGCTGAAATAATATATACAATTGCATTAAATATTGCACGTCAAAGTGATAATAATATAAAATTATATGAAACATATTTTGAAAAATTAGTTAAAGCAAGAAGAAATTTAGCATTATTTCAACATCATGATGCAATAACTGGTACATCAAAATCATTTGTTATGAAAGATTATGCATTAAAATTATTTGAATCAATAACAGATATGATTAGTTTACAAAGTTTTGCAATACAATCATTAACAACAATTAAAACAACAAAAAATACAAATTCAATATATGTATTACCAGAATCAGATCGTGATAGTTATGAAAAATTACCTAAAAAAATACCAATAACAATTAATTATAATGAAAAAAAAAAAAAAATTATATTATATAATTCATTAGCACAATCACGTCAAGAACCAATTAATGTTAAAATAACATCACCAAATATACGTATATTAAATCAATATAAATTACCAATAATATATGAAATATCACCAATTATGAATTCAACAAATATTAATCAAGATATATATTTATTATTATTTATTGCTGATTTAAAACCATTATCAATAACAACTTATCATATTGAATATATTGATAATATACAAAATGAATCATTATCAACAATATATTGTAATAAATGTATAAATGATAAATTATTTAAAATTAAAAAAATACAATCAAGTGATATACAATTAGAAAATCAACGTATTAAATTATTATTTGATGGTGAAAGTGGTTTTTTACGTCGTATAACTAAAATTAAAAATAATAAAATAATACAATGTTCAATACAATTTTCAGCATATACATCAGCACAATTTCATAGTGGTGCATATTTATTTATGCCTGATCCAAATTTACGTGATCAAGATAAAGATATACTTGATGAATATACACCAAATCAAAAAATATATATAACATCTGGTATACTTAGTTCAAAGTTAACTGTTGAATATGGTAAATTATTAACTCATCATATAACAATATATCATTATGATGGACCAATTAGTGAAGCAATTAATATTGAAAATATTATTGATTTTGAAACACCACCAAAAAATCGTGAAACTGAAATGTTTATGAGAATACAAACAGATATACAAAATGGTGAACCACCAGAATTTTATAGTGATCAAAATGGACATCAAATGATTAAAAGAAAAAAAATTGAAAGAATTGGAATTGAAGGTAATTATTATCCAATAACAACAATGGCATATATTGAAGATAATTATCATAGATTAACATTATTAGTTAATCATGCACAAGGTGCATCAAGTTATCAACCAGGTTGGCTTGAAGTTATGCTTGATAGAAGAACATTATATGATGATTCAAGAGGTATGGGTGAAGGTTTATTAGATAATCGTAAAACAATATTTAAAAATTGGTTATTAATTGAAGATATTAATAATAATGAAAATAATAATGCTAATGAATTATCAAAACCATCATTATTTGCTAATCATATTAGTAATACATTAAATTATCCAATAAATATATTTATTATTGATGGTAATGATAATGATATTAAATTAAATACAGAAGTTAAATTAATAAGTCAAAGTTTACCATGTGATTTACATCTTTTAAATTTAAGAACAAATCATGATCATAAACTTTCACATTTTCCAATAAGTAGTGCATTAATGATATTACATAGACAAGGTTACAGTTGTTCAGTTGGTACTGATATTATACTTAAACATTGTCAACTAAATCAAAGACCAAATATTGGTACTAATTTTTATAAATTAAATAAAGTTAATATTACTAAAACAACATTAACTGGTACAAAAAATAAAAAATATTTAAAAAATGGCTTTCAAAATATTAATCCATTGCCAATGGAAATTGAAACTTATAATGTTGTATTTTTACCATGATGATAAAATTTATTCATTTAATTGTTAAATTTTAAATATCTGATATTGGTTTTTTGTTTTTTTATCTTTAATTTTTTTTAAATTAACTTGAACAATAAAATAAACTTTAGAGATAAATTTTTTTAACTAAAAAATTTTATTTCTCTGAGGAGTATTTTATTCTTTTTTAAATTCATGAATATTTTACTTTTAAAAAAAAAATCTAGTATTTTTTTAATTTTTTTTTCTGAACAAGTCACTCAACTATTTCGTAAAAAATTTATAGTTGAAATAATAATAATTATTATTATTTGATAAAAAAAAAAACAAATAACAAAAAAGAAATTTATATTAAAATTTCGTACTTATTTTCATACTATGGATTGTTTTTAATATATGAAAATTTTAATTTGGAAAAATATAACAATGATGATAAAATTATAATTAAATATTTAAACGCGGACCATCGCAATTCGTAATTAATTTTTTTATATTAAAAAGTAAAAACAAATATTTATAAGGAGAAAGATTATTTGTCAATTTTAATTAAATTGACGTTTAATTATAAATGTTCTTCCAGTAAAATTAAATTATGATTTTTGTAAATCAAATTTACATATAATAATGAAAAAATAAAATATTAAAATAATAAAAGACATTGAATATTGTAAATAGTAGTAAATAAATGAAAAATATGATATGAAATTATCGATTTTCTTTTTTTTTTTTTTTCATTTTTTATGTTAAATAAATGGGTCATGATAATAAATTGAATAATATATATTTGAGCATGAAAAACTCGTGACTCTGTTTATTTTACTTGAAAAATTAATTTAAAAAAAAAAAATGTATAATTGTATTTGTGCAATTATATTTTAACTCTTTGAAATTTTTTTTGTTGTATAAATTTTTAATTAATATAATTTTAATTTATAAAATTACCTTTCAGTATTTTAGCTTTGCAAGAATATAAATAATCTAATTTATTTTACACTATAATAATAAGATTTAAAAAATCTATATAAACGTTTTTTATTTTATAAAATAAAATGACAAATATTTCCTGATATTGTCAATCAAAAACACTTTAAAATAGTGTTTATACTATATTAAAATTAATCAACAATCTATTTGAAAGAAAAATAATAAAATAAGAATTTTTATTGACGATTGGTAAAATTTATGTTGTTTATTAAATTTTTTTTTTCCATTTTAAACGACTCATTAAATTCCGACCGAAAAATAAAAAAAACGCTTATTGCCAATCACACACAGGATATTAAATAAAAATCTTTGTGATGATGATATAGTGTATCATATAAAAAAAAAATTAAAAAAAAATATGTGTTTGTGTTGTCCCTAGGTAAAAAAAAATTAAATTAATTAATTTAAAAAAAATGTATGAAAGATATATAATAAAAAAAAAAAATAAATCAGAGAAATATTATATAAATATAATTAATAAACGACTGTCATTGTTTTTAAAAATTATTTAAATAATTTAATAAATAAAAATTGATATTTCAATTGTTACATAATAATGTAACAAGAAAAGAAATATAATTTATATTTAATTAAAAATAAATTGAGTTGTATTTATTGTTTTATTTATATTATGATAATTAATATTTGTTTAAAGTCATAAAACTTGATAAACAATTTTTGTAATGTATATTTTATAATGAAAAAAAAAAAAAAAAAAAAAAAAAAAAAAATAATATATATACAATACTTTTGTTGGATTTAAGAAATTTTTTTGTATATGCATTTTTAATTAATACATTGATACACAGTGGACTTGATGTCAAACACAGTGAATTGACTGTATTTACCAAAGGTTTAATTGAATTTAAAGTGTAGTCTTGTATCTGAATGATGGGTAAGTGGCATGAGGATAAGTACTCTCTGTACTCTCTGTATGATAATTAAATTATATCTACCCCTCAAAAGCATCAAGGACCACACGCAATATTCCTAGACTATCCTATTAAGCTTTTATATTGATATTAAAATTAAATTTGACAAAATAATAATAAATCTTTTGAAGCTTATCACCTTTCAATTTTAGACCATCATCAACAATATTATATTTAACATTTAACATTTTGCAAATTTAATTGTCTATTGATGTCTATTTTTATTTTTATAAAATTTTCAAATGCTTTTTATTTAAAAATTATTAATCATCATAGATTGATTGATATTTTTAAATAAATAATGAGAATAATTATATGTTTATTTTAATTGATATCAAGCTTATTATGACAATATTACACCAACTAATTAATGTGTATCTAATTGAGTATCAATTAATTAAAATTAAATAAAAAATAAATACTCATAATTCATTGTTGATGTTATGAATCATAATAAAATGTAAAATAAGAAAAAAAAAAAAAACAAAAGCCAAAATCACACAACTTTTGTTACCATGCACATTATTGTCAGTCTAAACTGTAATATAATCCACTCCAAATTCATGATAATAATTAAATTCATGAATAATTGAATTGAAATTATAATAAATATTAAAATAATAATAAAATAATACAAAAGTACATACATTAAAACAGGTAAGAAGCATCAGGCATTTTTCAAGAACATCACAGCATCATCATCATTCTTTGAGTTTAATACACTAAAAATGAAAATAAAATAAATTATTATTATAATAAAATAAAAAATAATATTAAAATTAAATATAAAAATAATAATACATTACATAAAATGGGACTGAAATAAAAAAAAAATAATAAAAAACAAAACACCCACAATAAAAAACACACAACAACTCGAGAGTCGAGATTCAATGGCGTCACTTTTTTTTTTTTTTTTTTTGTCAAAAAAATAATATAAAAACTGATTTAAATTATAAAAAATTTATAGATAAACGTAATCGTGATAAATTAAACTTTCAGATAAATGTACTTTGAAATATGATTAAAATGGATAAATTATATAAAAACAGTAATAAAAATGATAAAAAAAAAATTGCGTGCTTTCTCAACAAAAAACAAGACTGTAATAAAAAATTGATGAAGATGATGAAAAATTGGCAACGCAGCAATTTTGTTTTTTATTTTTCCCGCAACTAAAAAGCGCGCGAATTAAAATACAAATTCAAACGAGATTTTTATCAACATTATTATTAATATTGTTAAAATTAAAATATATATAATTAAATCAATATACAAAAAGTCATAATATACGATTTTTATAAATGATTAATTTTAATAATAAAAATTGACAATATTGACTGAAAAAAAGTCAACAATAATTAATACAATTATTTATCATAGTAAATGCAAACGCATGAATATTAATTAATAAAATTTTAATTCACTGTGACGTTTACATATAAATGCACATATAAATTATGCAAGTGCACGTGGTTTTAAATAATAATGTAAAAAAATTGTATTTTTACAACAGCTAAATTATTATAAAAAAAATATATATGAAAAAAATAAATAAATAAACAACAACTAAGACTAAAATTTAACGACAAATAAAATAATAATAAATATAATTTAAATCATAATTTTTTTCATTACTTTAATTATGTATTTTTTTAATTTATTCATTAAAAAAAAAATAAATAATTATAATTGCACATTAAATTGTTGGCAATATAGAAATTTATTATTTTATTTATTATTATTTTTTTATTCGCAGAACTATAATAATAATAGTAACATTAAAAATAATAATAATAAAATAGTTAAAATGCGCAGTAATGATATTTCTGATTGGTCAATTATTCCGGAGGCTCGACTGGTAATTTAAAAATATATTAAACTCAGTACATTGAATATAATTGCAAGTCAAACGTCGGCACTTGGTAAAAAAATAAATACAAAAAAAAAAATAACAAATCATTCATCTATTTTTAATAAAAAAAAAACAAACCATTAAACTATTAAATTTTTTTTAAATAAATATTTTATATTTTATTTTTCTAATTCAAAAATAATGCGCAACACACTGACACATACACAACAATACAGCGTCAATTATTATCATCATTATAATATTTTTTTATCATTTTTTTTTTTTTTTTCGGTATTAGACCATGATATAACATGTTGTGCTTGTTTGTGTGTTGACAATAAAAAAAATATTAAGATAAATATTAAGATAAACCACGTGTAAATTAATTTTTTTTATTTAAATATTATCTAATTAAATTTGCAATAATAAAATATAAACAATTGTTTTGTGTATATATTTTAATACTGTTGTTTTATACATAACCTTAAATATCAGCAATAAAAAAATAAGAAAAATTATTTATTTTGCGACGGAGTCAAAAAACAAATACGTAAGTTTTTTTGTTAATTAATTTTGTTATTTACATTTTTTCTTTAATCTATAAATTACGTCATTATTTATTAAATATTATTATTTACACTGTGTGTGTGTGTGTGTGTGTGTGTGTTTATATTATGATGATTCCCACGAGTTTTTTTTGCCTAAAATAAATAATAATAATAATAAACAAAAATATTCAATGCATGATTATTTTTAATGAATGACGACAATGTGTGAATTAATGCAACATACATTGAATAAAAAATTAATATTAAAAAAAAATAAAAAAGAAAGGTTCTCTTTAAATCAGAGTACAATCAACTTATCAATTAATTTAACATGACTAACAATTGTTATATTATTTAAGTATTATGGCCTTGTCGCTAAATTTGTTTTATGATTTGTTAAAGGGTCATAAATTATTTATCATTACTTTTTTAATTTTCTATCCCTTTCACACATAATTTAAATATATTTTTAATAGGTTTAATTTAAAGATAAATAATTTAAATATTATATTATTGTATAAAAATTTTATATCAGTTAATGCTAAGACAGCATAATTTAATCACTAATAAAATAGTCATTTTGATAATAAAAACAAAAAATAAAAAATATATTTAAAAAAATAAAATCTACATAAGCAATTTTAATATTCTTGATGGTATTCATATCAGTTGTGTAACCAATGATAATTTTATACTTAAAATATTCTTTTAATCAACATATGAATCTAAATAATTTTTAATCTATTATTTCTTTTGCTTTTTTTTTATATACATATTAATGTTTGATTGGATAATTTAGAAGAAATAAGCAAATGGCAAATGTTACTAATGATGATCATTAAATAACATTTTTAATTATTTTATTTTTTTTTCCAGATATAAAAGTCATTAAACGATAAACAAGCCAAAACAAGACATGTTAATAACAAAAGTTTTTCGTTGAGGTGAAATGTCTCGAACTTTACCAGACAGAGTTGCTGGGCTTTATTATGCCCATGGACTTTTTTGTTCATCATATCCATATCCAGTACTTTTTGTTGCAATATCTGCTGTATTATTATGCTGGTAAGTTTAATTAATATTTTACAAAAATATTTATCATTTATATAATAATAATAATAATAATTGTTATTATTTTATTTAGTTATCCATTGGGAAATCTGCCAATGCCTGGCAATGTACCACGTGCTGTTATAAATCAAACAACTTTGCCTTTAAATAATACAAATGGACCAGCTTTTTATATACAACAAGTTGCATTGAGAGTTGGTGTTGTACCATGGAAAAATGATTTAGCATTATCTGATGCATTTAGGGGACCACTTTATGAAGTATTTAATTTATTAGAAATAATACAAAATTATCAAGATAAAGAAACATCAAAAAGTCTTGGTCAAGTATGTCTACATGTCGAAGATATACGAAAAAAAAAATCAAAACAACCAGATATATTTCCAGAGTATAATTGTCTTGTTTTATCACCAGCAAATTTATGGCGACAAAGTATAGAAATATTTAATCAAGATACAAATATTCTTGGAACAATATTTTCATATCAAGTAATTTATCATTTTTTTTTTAAATAAAATATTTAAAAGTTAATTTTTATTCTAATAAATAAATGTATTGTTTTTTTTTTTTTCTTTAGAATTTACAAAAAGGAAAAAATAGTATTGCTGAAATGGCTTTTGGTATGAATTTAAAAGAGACTGGAGTTAAAAGATATCCTATTCGTGTTCGTCAAAGAATATTACAATATGCTGTTACGATATTCTTGAAAGAATATGATCCAAGGTAAAAAAAAAATATATATATATTATGAAACAAAAAATTATTTATATATATTCAAACTTGCACGACGCACTGAATACATAAAAACTTATTATAATAATAATAATTATTAATTTATTTTCTAGATTCATAAATGGTTTGAAAAATCGTTTAACATCATACTACTCACTTCATCAGTCAAAAGATAAATATGAAGGTTCTTTTAATGATGAAACATTACATATAATATATCCTGGTGAATTTAATTATAATGATTTTTTTCCATTAATGATGACATTTGTTGCAATATTTTTTTATGTTTATTTTTCAATGCGTAAAATTGAACTTGTTAAATCAAAAATAACAGTTGCAATATGTGCAACATTAACAGTTATATTATCATTATCAATGACAATTGGTGTTTGTTTTTTTTTTGGTTTAACAATGAGTATGAGTGGTAAAGAAATATTTCCATATCTTGTTATTATTGTTGGTCTTGAAAATGTACTTGTATTAACAAAAAGTGTTGTAAGTACACCAATACATCTTGATGTTAAAATACGTGTTGCACAAGGTTTATCAAAAGAAGGATGGTCAATAACTAAAAATTTATTAACAGAAGTAACAATATTAACTATTGGATTATTTACATTTGTACCAGCAATACAAGAATTTTGTATATGTGCTATTGTTGGTTTATTAAATGATTTTTTTTTACAAATTGTTGTATTTTCAACAATACTTGCACTTGATACTAGAAAAACTGAATTATCTGGTGATAATAATAAATATCATTATCCAAATATACCAATAACAAGAAAACAACAATTTACAACAATGACAACAACAACAACAACAAAACCAACATTTTATCGTTCAAAATCACATCCAAAATTAAATGGTATGACTATTGAACCAACAAATATTATTGCACCAACAAGTCAAAATCAAAAAATTATTGTTAAAATACCAAAACGTTTGAGACTTGTACATTTTTGGGCAAGAACAAGAATATTTCAACGTGCATTTATGGTTTGGATGGTTGTTTGGATAAGTATGATTATTTATAACTCTAGTATTGTTGAACAATTAATACATTTAAGTGATACGTTGAAATCTGATGCTGTTATTGATAGCTATACAATTGATAGACCTCACACAATTAAAAGTTATGTTGAATTAAATAAAATAAAAAATATTGTTACGACAACAGAAAATTCAAAAAATATGACTCATCAGGTAATTTAATTAAATTAATAATATTACATTTAAAAAAAAAATATATACCTATACCGATATAAAATTTAAATTAATTTTTTTTTTTTTTTTTTTTACAGCTACAAAATAATAATAATAATAATGATGATGATAATATTACTGAGGAATTGAATAAATTACGACCAGTTGATTTTCCACCATGGAATCGTTTGTCATTGTATCATTGGTCATCAATATTAAATATGTACAATATATCTGTTGCTGATGAACAACTAACAATTTTACCAACAATAAAATTATCTCATGCTGTTAGCCCACAATTAGCACGACAAATAAATAATCAAAATGATATTCAACATTTTCAATGGCAGAGTCTTGCAACTGCTGCACTTGATCCACTTGATTTTTCAGGTTTGTTAATATTATTATGACGTTAAACTTTTTTTTTTTTTTTTAAAAAAAAAACAAGCCTATCATTAAATTAAAAAAAAAAAACTAATAATTAATGTAAATTTATAAATGAATTAAACATTAATTCATTTAATTTGATTTATATATATATTTTTAATTTATAATTTTCAGATATTGAAGTACCAATAAGATCAGAAGGTCGTGGTTTTAATACTGATACACCATTTGTACCATCAAGTCCAATGGAGATATTTTTAGCTGCATTATTATGTTTAGTAAGTGTTATTGTTGTTGCATATACAATGGTTGTACTTTATCGTTGTATATGTTCAAGAAATTATGCTGAATGGCGTGCAAGTTGGTATCAACAAGAAAAAAAAAATGATTCATTTTCACAAGTTGTATTAGAAGCATTACCATTATCATTAGAGGGACATTCACAAGAAATTGAATGTATTGCAACTGATGGTGATACAATTGCAAGTACATGTTTATCTGGTCATATAAAAATATGGGATTCAATAACTGGTGATATGTTAACACATATTGATAGAAAACAATTTTTTAATATAAAACAAAAACAAAATTATTTAAATAATAATAATAATAATGAATTAATGTCTGATTATGAAAGTGGTTCACCACCATCAACAGATAATATTGGTATATATTCTGTTTTACAAAATGTAAATCAACAAAATAAAAAATCATTAAATGAAAATAAAAAAAATTTAATAAATAATGATTATAATATAAATAATATTAATAAAAATAAATTACAAAATTATAATCAATTAATTGATTATCCAAATTTACGTTCAACAATAAATACAAAATTTTCAACAATGAAATATGAAAAAAAACAAAAAAATTATGATAATGGTTTTGATTATGGTGATAATATTACAAATTTATTTAAACAATATAAAAATTCATCAGATATATTAAATGAATTTGATAATAATAATATAATAATTAATTCAAATGAATTAAATAATAATTATAATTTAAATGATAGTATAAATTCATTAAATAATATTAATAATGAAAATTTAATACAATCAGTACCATCAATATGGTGTATTGATTATCAAGAAAATATACTTGTTGTTGGTTGTGCAAATGGTGTACTTGAATTTTGGGAAGGTACAACTGGTCGTTTTAAATGTTATTTTGATGATGGTTCAGGTATTGGTATATCATCAGTTAAATTAATATGGAATCGTGTTATTGCTGCTAAATTAAATGGTTCAATTGATTTTCTTGAATTAGAAAGATATAATGAAAATGATGGTAATAAAAGTAGTTGGGGTTTTACATCTGGTAGAAGAACACATGTTAGAACTGGTAGTGCTGGTTCACCAATGGATATAAACAATGGATATCATCAAATTGAACAAGATTTAAGATGTTTAAAAAAATGTACACATCGTGCACATCAACAAGCAATAACTGTATTAGATAGTGAAGGTGGTCGTGTATTAACTGGTAGTCAAGATCATACACTTAAAGTATTTAGACTTGAAGATCAACAACCATTATATACATTACATGGTCATAGTGGACCAATATCATGTTTATTTATTGATAGAATGAGCCCAATGACATCTGGAAGTGGTTCACAAGATGGATTATTATGTGTATGGGATTTATTATCAGGTACATGTGTATATAGTATTCAAGCACATGATGGATCAGTTGCTGCAATAACATGTTCAGCATCATATGTTATAAGTATTGGTACTGATGAACGTCTATGTGTTTGGGAACGTTTTCAAGGACATTTATTACATGCTTTACCAGCACATAGATCTGCTTATAGTTTACAATTAATTATGCTTACACATAATTTATTAATAACTAGTAATCAGGTTTGTTAATTATTTTTTATATTATTTTATTTTTTTTAATTTATTATTTTTATTTATTTATTTAAACATATATATTTTTTTAGGGTTCATTGATTGTTTGGGATGTAAGCACTGGTGAACCAATTAAAGAAGTGAGATTAGGACACAAAGACAGTTGTGTTTATGTGAAACAAATGATTTCACTTAGAGAAAGCATTGTTTGTGATTTTGGACGACAATTACGAATAGTCAAATTTCCACTTATTTTTAATAAGTCGGAATAGTTTTTTTTTTTAAATAATAAAATCTGTGGTTTTTTTTTTCTTATATAATTCAGCAATAGTTGATTTTTTTTATTTATATCTTTTAATTTTTTAAACTGACAAATTATTTAAAATATTTGATACGTATTATTGTTCATTGAATTGTTTTATTTATTAGTAATGAATGAATTATTTGTGAGTGTTTGTGGGTTAACAATAACTAATGAAATTTTTCAATCAAAGCTAATTTTTTTTTTTTTTTTTTTTTTTTTTTTTAAAAACTCTAATGGCTGTGCGACAAAATATTGGGTAGTTTTTTTTTTTTTTTAAACTCAATATTTAATGGTAAAAAAAAAACGCCAGTGTACAGAAAGAGAAACAAAAAAAAAAAAACAAAAAATTTCAAAGAATATGTAATAAATAAAAAGGCTGGTTTATCTCGTCATAACTGAGAAAAATAAACGATAATTTAGTTAACGATATAACAATTTAACTAAACAACAAAATTAATTTGTATATGAGTTTTGGGATTAATATACTATAAAATATACATTTGATAAATTATAGTAATAATTGTTTGATTGAATGTTAATATTTATAAAATTTATATAAATATTTTTAATGCATTTTAGGCATTGGCAAGTTCCTATTTTTAAATTAAATCATTATACAATTTTATTTATAAATAATAAAATGACGATAATAATAATAATAATAATGAAAAAAAAATATATACCTATATATATTTATATTTTTGCAAAACAAAGAAATACTTTATAAATTTGTTAAAATAATAAATGACAATTATAAAAATTAAACGAACAAAATTATGTATGATAAATGTGCTTAAATTGATAAATATTTTACGATTGTTAATAATATATATTCAATTCAATAAATTAATATTTTTTATCAAAAACAAATAAATAAAAAAAATTGAAATTTTACAAGTGCCATTTATCGTTTTTAAATTCAAATAAATATAATTCAAAAATTTTTTTTATCATAAATTTTTCATTAAAAAAATAATACAATGGATAAAATAAGACTGAAAAAATATTAATCTTCCATTGAACAAAAATTTATTCATCAATAAAATTGTCAGTTTCAAATAAATAAAAAAAATTATTATTAATTATTATTAAAATTTATAGAAAAAAAAACTGTTCCTATAATTAATTTAATATTAGTAAAAATGAATATATAAAACAGCGATTATAATAAACAGCCTTGAATTTTTTTTTTTTAAATAATTTAAAAAAAAATAGTGTAAATAAAAAATATCTTAGTTTATTTCTAATCATAATTCATGGTAAAATATTAATACAGAATAATCATTACTTCGAAGGATACGATCTTAATCTTTTTCATTGAATAATAGTTTAAAAATTAAAATGAAAACAAACTAATTTTTTTTTAAATACACACATGTATGCATGTAAAAATTAATTAACAAGGACAATGAATAATCTTTACGTATTATTAACAAAAGCCAATTGGCCTTCAACCTTTAATTTAAATTCAATATTAATTAAATAATTATTAAAAAGACTAAATTATTCTAAATAAACTATTACGTATATTCAAAATTAATTTGATAATAAATTTTACCAATATAATACCTCATAATGTTTTCATTAAAAATCCAAACAGTGATTACAATATTCTTGAAAACATTATTAATTGATAATCCCCTCAGACAATAATCCCTGTAATCTTTTATTTTATTTTTTTTCCTTTAAATTTAATTATTTAGTTTTTAATTAAATATTGAAAAGCTATTAGAGTGGATATTATTTGTATTTGTAATAAGTTCATTTAAACTCTCACATTCACGTGAATAATCCTCCTCAAAATATTTGCATACAAGAAAACTTTCCAATTATTTATTTATTTAAAAACATATGTTTGATTTTCATTGTCCTTATTAATTGTATATTAAAAAAAATACAAACAACAACAGATGTTGAAAGATTATTTAAAAAAAAAAAAAACATTTGGATCAATTGACAAAAATAAAAATATAAAATAAATAAGTATATTGTTTAAAGTCATGAATGAGAAATGTAATTTAGAGGGAGTTTTTCAAGTGGGAGAATATAAAGGTGTTTCTTGATGACAAGTGTATAGAGAGTACAAACAATCGTTGTTGGCTTTTAGACAACGATGTAACAAAATTTAAAGTGCTTTTATATATTTTAACTAAAAAAACATAAAAAAAAATTTTTTAAATATATTATTATAAATTTAATTGTGTAAAGTTATTGTTTAAAAGTTTTGTTTAAAAAGTCTATTGACAATTGATATTTTTTTATTTTAAAAAAAAATGTTTGAATTTTTAACTTGATATTTATGATAAATTTTTTTTTTTAAATATAAAATTAATATATTGTTTAAAAATGACTGCAGCAACAGAGATTATAGTCCGGTAAATATTTATATCTTATATTATTATTGCTTTATTTAATCTTGATGATAAGAATTGGCTTTAAATAATAAATAAAAAAAATTATAATAAGACAATTGATATTGAAAAAAAAAAATAATTTTATGACAATGTCCTTGGCACGAAAAAAAAAAATAAAAATATATATTATTATGTTCATTGAATGTAATTATTTTTTACCGGTATAATAGTACTATGTTTAAATTAAATAATGGTAAATATAAAATAAATAAATATGGGTATATTTTTAAGTTGAGATGAGTGAAAGTAACGTGTCTGCAAGATCATATGATTTCGTAACACTGATCAAAATTATATTTATGCTTTAAAACATTAAATCCTTGGATTATGTAATTTGTTTTATTTATTTTAAATAATATGAAATAAATTAATAAATCACGTGTTTTGTTTTTCAATATTTAAAACGTAGTTAGTTGATCAAATCAAAGGTGATAAAATAACAAAAAACAATTCTATTAAGAAATCATTTAACAATACTAGATCAAAATATTTTTTCAGAAAAAAAAAAACAAATAGATTATAATGACCTAAATATTTTAAATTTTGAATATTTATTTTAACTTTTTTATCAAGTATAGATAATTCAACAACAAATATTGTGTTTATTTATTTTATTTTGTCATAATTTAATCAATTGATATCGTTCATTGACATCAAGCTATTCAAAGAGATGTAAATATAATATATTATACGCAATTATTATTTGAAAAAGAAAAAAAAATGTCTTGTTGTCTGTCTTTTTATATGACTTGAATATTTAATTTTGTTTTTTTTTTTTTTTTTTTTCAATAAAAAGAATCCCAAGTCTATTAGTTTTTGATATTTTTAACTTTCAAATTTCAAAAGAAAATAAATAAATAAATTATAATTATAATGATAAACATATTTTAAATAATTTATTATCAGTAATGTATTAATTGAAAATTTAAAAATATTTATATCAAGATAAATAATATTTAATCAGCTTTAATATTATATATTTATTATCCCAACAAATGTTAAGGATTAAAAATTATAATTACTGTATTTTTCAAAGTTGTGTTTAAAATGATAATAAATATTAAACCAGTTTTATTTTTTTTTTAACGACTCTCATTATTTTTTTCAATAAAACCGGAACATTATATAAACAATAATAATATGTATAGGTATATATAGATTGTCCTGTTTTCAAGAATGCAACTGATGAATATGAATTTAGTTTTCAATAAATTATAAATTATCTACATTTAAAACGTAAATATATTTGGAAATATTTTTTTATCACAATATAGTTTGTTGATATTATAAAATATTACTCAATAAATAAACTAAAAATATGATAGATGATGTTGACATTTTAATTTGATCAGTATATAAAATGTCAAGGTTTTATCTTGGACAAATATTTGTTGTTTTATTTTTATATTTCAATAAAAAAGCACGTGTTTTGATTGAAAATAATATAATTGATTATTATCATAATTATAATATATAAATAAAAATAAATAAATAAATATTGTGTGGGATGTAGCTAAGAAATTTAGCAAGTCATTAAATTAAACAGGAAATAATTTGTAAAAATAAAAAAAAAATAAAAAAAAATGATGATAATCATAATTGAAAAATAGATATAATTTTGTTGATTCAATTATATATTTTAAATTGTTTAAAGAATATAATTTAATTGTATTCTTCTTTTTTTTTTTTGGTCAATGGTCAATGAGTTATTATTATAAAAATTAATTTAATTTCAGACCTGATAGAAATATTACACCAAGAGAACTTAATGGTTCTTTACAAGAAAAAAAAGAACAAACTAAATTACGACAAGCAATACCACAAGTTTGTGCTGTTGGTGCTAAAAATTTATTACTACTGACATTTGGATCAACACTTGGTTTTTCAACAATTCTTATTCCAGCATTGAGTGAAAAAGATTCAAAAATATCAGTAACTACTAATGACTTAGCATGGATAAGTAATAATTATTATTTAAAAAAATAAAATTAAAATTTATATGAAAAAATAAATAAATTATTAATTATTTATTTCAGGTAGTATTAATCTTATATCAGTACCATTTGGTTGTTTATTTAGTGGACCAATGTCAACTTATCTTGGAAGAAAAAGAACAATGCAATTATCAATAATTCCATTTATATCAGCATGGTTAATATTGTATTATTCAACAACACCACAAATGATATTTTTAGCTTTATCATTAACTGGTATTACTGGTGGTTTTATTGAAGCTCCAGTATTAACATATGTTGCTGAAGTAACACAACCACATTTACGTGGTATGTTATCAGCAACATCAACAATGGCTGTTATACTTGGAATATTTTCACAATTTTTAACTGGAAAATTTATAACAAATTGGAGAATAATTTGTCTTGTTAATTTAATATATCCTGCATTATGTTTTACTGCATTGTCATTGGTACCAGAAAGTCCATATTGGCTTGCAGGTATTTATAAATTTTTTTATATATGGATTTTATTATTTGATTTAATTTAATTTTTGTTGTTATATATATATATAGGTAAAGATCGTATACAAGAAGCTGAACGTGCTCTTTGTTGGTTAAGAGGATGGGTATCACCATTTCACATACGTGAAGAATTACAATCAATATGTAATACTGTACAAAATTCAATTGACAATGTACATGGTGTTAAAACAAAATCATGGGAAGAATTTAAAAAACGTACATTTATAATGCCATTTATATTAGTTACAATAGCATTTTTTATATCAGCATTTTGTGGTTCAGCAACACTTCAAACATATGCTGTACAAATATTTGATGAAATGAAAGCACCACTTGATAAATATACTGCAACAGTATTACTTGGACTTTCTTCATTAATTGGTACAGCTATTTGTGTATCAGCAATACATTTTGCAGGAAAAAGAATTATTAATTTTATATCAATTATTGGAACTGGATTATGTTTTTTTTCAAGTGCATTATATCTTTATTTAATTAAAAATAATTTATTAGATGCACATAAATATTCATGGTTACCAATGACATTATTAATTGGATCAGCATTTTTATCACATATGGGAATAAGATCTTTATCATGGATTCTTGCTGGAGAAGTTTTTCCAATAAAGGTATTTATATTTTTTTTATTTTAAATATGCTATTATTTATTTATTTATTTATTTTTTAATTATAGGTAAGAGCATTTGCAACTGGTACAGCTGCTTCAATTGGTTATATATTTTTATCAGTTGTTAATAAAACATTTCTTGATATGACTAATGGAATTGGTTTATATGGGACATTTTTATTTTATGCTGGTGTTAATTTATTTGGTGTTATTATTTTTTACTTTATACTTCCCGAAACTGAAGGTAGAACACTACAAGAAATTGAGGAACATTATGCTGGTATTCAAGATCTCAAATATAAACCAAAAAATGATAGAATATCAATAAAAGAAAAATGGGCAGCATCAAATTCAGCAATTGTAACTGATATTGATGCTGAAAGTAAATTATAATTTTTTATTTTTTATGTCAAAAAAAACTTTTAATAAAAAATAAAAACTATTTTTAAAATTTAATAAAAAGTTAAATATTATTTGGATAAACACTTGTCCAATATTTACGTCAATAAAAATAAAAATGTTGGTTCTTACCTTTTTAGAAGCTCTAGAAGTCTGCTACAATCACTTCACCACTTCACTTGACACTTTACTTCCTATGCTACATAAAAAAAAACGACTTACCCTATGCTAAACTTCACTGCACTTTATCATTTCACTATTACAAACTGTAACAAAAATTAAATAAATAATAATTATTAATTTTTTATAAACATAAATATTTGTTGATAATAATAACATTAATATCAATATATTAAACAAAATAAAAATATACTAAAATATTATACCTTATTATATCACTATCAAGTGTTTTATCATGAGTAAATTTATATCATCTGTAAATATAAAAAACAAAACAATTAAAATATTTAATCATTATTGGATCATTAATAATGAACATCAAAATCAATTGGTTGTTTTATATTGATACTTTGGTTTGTTTTAAAAAAAAAAAAACCTAAAAAGAGTACTTACTTTGCTCCAGGACAACTTGGTGTTGATAATTATATGCTTCATGATTCATCAGTGATGCCAACAGTTAAAATATACTTGGTTGTTATTTTTTAGTTTATTTATTTGACATCTCAGTTTGATTAATCCATTGTTAATTGTGTTATTTACATCTTGTCATCCTGACTTATTTTATTTGACAAGATGTACCAAATCAGCTGATGGAGATGTTTGATTGACAATATATAACTCATATATTTAGCATCAACACGGTTATTGAATTAAACCATATTGGTTGTCCATTGTATCATCATTGACATCAAGATCTTGCTATCTAAACATTCAACAAGTATTAATAAATAAATATTTATCATAGACATGGATACCAAGTTTATATTATCACTGGTGTGTTGATCAAGCAATAATATGACACTTGTTGAATATTTTTAATTATATAAATTTATTCATTTTAACATCAAGAATCTTATCAAGCTCAAAATATTATTGGTATTTTTTTTTTTTGTGGTTATATACATTTTTTATTTTTATTAACTATTATTTATTTTAATGAGTAAAAAATAAAAATTATTACAAACCTCTTTTTTTGCTCCAATTCTTGGAAATGGACTGACGCCATTTGTTTTTTTTTTTTTTTTTTCTTTGTTTTACCAACACAGACAAAGTCAATTTTTTTTTGTAAAATAAGTTGAACTAATGGATAATATTTACTCACAATGAATGACTGTAGATTAATTAATCAATTAAAATCAAATTTATAATTTTTTATATTAATTATTTTCTCTAAAATACGATAAAGATATGACGGATATGAGGACTGGATTTGACTGTGAAATGGTGGATAAACACTACAGCTGCTTAGAACTTTTACTTACTTTTTTCTCCGCCAAGTGGCAGTAAATTGTGTTTCTTTTGTCTATAACAATGAATTTATTTTGTAATTATAATTACATATGTTTATTATAAAAATATATATTATAACAATTATTTTAAAATATAATTTAACTCAATAATTAATAATATAAATAAAATTATTTATAAAAAATAAATTCTTTGACAAAAAAATAAAAAATATCATTTAGCGCCATCTGGCAGAAAAAAAAAATATTTACCATCGAGTTTTCACTCACACAATTTTGTTATTCTATGGCTTTGTACGAGAGAGTAAAGCAGTGTCTTCATATCCGTCATGTATTATTCGATTTTGTGAAGAATTATTAATCTAAATAATTATAAATTTGTTTTTAATTCGTTAATTAATTTATTGTTATATATTGTGAGTGAAAGTTAATGTGTAGTTTTATTTTTTTTTACAAAAAAAAAATGGCCATTGTCAGTGTTCATTTGTCAGTGATCAGAAAACGACAAATGACGCAGTTCATTATTCCAAGAAAAATAAGAGCAATTAATTCCCGGTATTTTGTTGCTAGTGAATAAATATGTATCAAGTGGTTTTATTTTTTTTTATAAATAAATAAATAAATGCTTGTTATGAGTGTTCAATTTTCAGTGATCAAAAAAAAAAAACCAAATGACGTCTTTTAATCATCCAGGAGAAGCTGGAGCAATTGGTTCGTAATAATTTTTATTTTTTACTTATAAATATCTTAATAAATAAATAAAATCTAATCACGTACAAGAGAAAAGTAAAAAATAATATTTGTTGAATTTGTTTTAAACAAAAAATAAACAATTAATATGTTTAATTGTTAACAAAAAAAAAATGCTTAAATATTTATAATAATAAATTATAATTTATTATTATTATTATCTGATTGTGTTTTTTTTTTTTTTTTTTTTTTTTTATTATCTATGATTGTTAAATTATCTAATTATTGAAAATAAAAATAACCTTGTAAGGTTTGTTAGGGGGGCTATTTTATTTTTATAAAAAATTATGAAGCTTGCTATTTTATTTGTAATAATTTTTAAACATTTTTATAAAAATGTTTATTAATTTTTTTATTATACCTAATAACTAAATTATCTGATAATTTTACACCAGATAATTTTATGCAAAAATTCCCAACAAAATAATCTTGAGATAATTACCCCTAGATTAAACAGTTAGGACGCCATTTTGTTTGTCATATTAAAAAAAAAACAATAAAGTTGATTATTTATTTTATAAATTTTGACTACGTTAACTTGAAATTTGTTGTTCGAATCGAATGAGTTATCAGCGGTATCAACCATTAAAAACGAACAGCTGTTTGCTATATCTAGTGTTCTTGCTATAGGGTAATACATTTATACGCGTACTATAGCTTAATCTCTATTCTCTATTTACCAAAACAACATTTAACCTACAATTTGTGAGGTTTGTCGGTTTTGACAATTTGTCAACAACTTTTGTATGTTTATATTTACAATTTGGTGATAAAAATTAATTAATAAACATGGAACAATTACAAAATTCGTTAATTGCAATAAAAGTATTACGTTCGAGTGTTGGTCAAGTGTTTGATTCTCTTGGTAATGGAATGCGTGCTGAACATGGTGAAGAAAATAGAGAATTAAAATATATTGCTGAAATACAAAAACAATTTACAACAATAAGTTCAAATTTAAGGTAATTATTACATATACATGTTATATTTATTAATAATTAATTGATAATAATAATAATAATATTTATATTTATATTTATATTTATAATCAGAGATGTTGAACAAGCAGTTAGCCAATTAAATCCACCACCAGGACCATTTAATTTATCAAGTACAAGTCATTTGAGTCAAGAAACAACACAAGAACGTCAAGCATTATACAGTACCCTTGTAAATTCTTACAAATGGACAGATAAAGTACATGAATACAGTAATACTATTCAAGCAATTATGAATAAAAATTCATTAAAAAGAACCTACACAACTGGATCAAGTAGATCAAAAAGAGGAAAACCACAACCAAGTATTCATACAGTATCACAACAGTACGTTTATTATAATTATCTTGAGAAAAAATACATTTTAAATTTATTGTTTTATTAATAAATTTATGTATTTTTTTTTTTATTTGTTATTAGGCAAGTTGAAAATATGGCAAAAATGTTTAGTAATCTGTATGTAAACATGAAGGTAACAGTATCATGTCCAATAACATCAATAGCAATAATGCAAGTAAAAGTTGGTAGTGTATTAAAAGCAGTTGTTGCATTTAGAGGATTATTAATTGAACGTGTTGTTGTAAAAGGTTTTAATGAAACAATTGATCTTTGGTCAGAATCAAGATACAAAGTTTTTCGTAAAGTTACTGATAATGCACATTCAGCAATATTACATTTTCATGCACCACAATTTCCTGAATTGGCTGTTAAATCTTTTATGGTAATTAATTAATTTTCCTTTTTTTTTTTTTTTTAAATTAAATTTTATCATATTTCATCATAATTGTTATTTTTTTTTTACAGTTATGGATTGGAAGTTATTATAATTTATTTAGTGAACCATGTAAACGTTGTGGTTTACATTTACACAGTGCATTACCACCAACATGGCATGATTTTCGTACACTTGAACCATTTCATTATGAATGTAAATCTTAAATATATTTAATAAATTATAATTTAATAATAAATATATACACACATGTTTGTATTGTTTATATAAGTCATTTTTATTCATTGAATAATAAAATTGACGATAGTATAAATTTGAAGGATTGGGATATTTTTTATTTATTTATTTATTTTTTTGTTTATCAAGCAGATAATTGTGATAACAGAAGTTTTTCTACTAAATTAGCATAAAAAGTTTATTTATTTTATTTTTTCTTTGATATTAGATTTTTATTTTTGTGGCAATTTTTAATATTAATTAAATATATTTTTTTTTTAAATTAAATTATCATTATGGAAGTTGGTGTACCACTGAACATTAGCAAATCAGATTAATTGAAAATTATCACTTTCAAACTTTTAATTATTTATTATTTAAATTTTATTATTATCACTGATTTTACTACAAGCTGATTTAGAGATTTAATTATTTTATTTTTTTTTAATTTCTATTGCAGTTGCACTGTACATAATATTGTTTCTAAAAATTAGCATTCTAAATTAGCATCTATTTTAATTTTAATCACAGAGCTTTATATGGATTGAAAATGTGTTTTTTTTTTTTCTTTAAATTTTATTTTAGTTTTGAACTCTTTTAAAATTCATTCATTTTATCTACAACATTCACTCTTTATATTATCTGAAATAATAATTGAAATTTATCAACGATTATTTACATTTATAGTATTTATTTATTTTATTTTTTTTTTTTTATGTAAGTGCAGGTTAATAGTTATGATTATATTATAACAAGCTAAAAAAGAAAATTATAAATATTTATTTTAAAAATAATTAACTTGAAATAGTTAAAAATGAAAATTAAAATTCTTCATCTAATTTTTTATATATATTAAAATTTATATATTTTGCGAAATTATTCTATCTTCTTATTGTTAAAAAATGTTTGTCTTTTACGATCGAGTGTTAACATTTATTAATTATTTTTTTTTTTTTATTTTTTATATATTTTTTTTTTCGTTAAATTAAAGCGTGCATTATAAACATTTTCATTCATTATATAATAGCTCTGTAATCGGATAATTTTTGTTGTTAATTATAGCGTAAATTAAATGCATTATTAATAATTTTTTTTTTTTCAATTTTAATTATTAATTTTTTGTTTTTTAATATACTTTTAATGAGTTCACGTATTATGTGTGAATTAAATATGATACTCATGTAAATTCAACTATATAAGATTATATTATAAATTTAAACTGTACAACATTCACAAATTGGAATTAATTTTTTTTAAATTTAATAACACTGTTCGATCAGTGTAAGTCATTCAAATGGCAGTGAACTCATTTATTTTTATTTTGATAATCATCTAGACACAATAGATCATCAAAAAAAAAAAAATTTGTTTTTTCATTGTTTATTTAATGTCATCTAAGTTTATATTTTTTGAAGTACATTTACATGTACATATTTTTATTGACTCAAAAATTATTTATGCAATTATTGCTTATTGATTTTTTTAATTTTTTTTGCATTTTAACATACAATATTATTAAAAGTTTAAGAATTTTTTTAAAATTTGTATTTTGGAATTATCAGGCTTCCATTATTATTTATCTATTTTTTAGTCGATAAAATATTTATGAGTGATTATATCAAATTAATTATAATTTTTTAAACTTCATTTATTTATATTGTTTATAAATTTTCTAAATTTTTTTTTTTTTAATTTTACTATAAAATTGAAGATTAATTTTTATTTGACATTATCACTCATTTTTTTTAATTTTATTATTAGAATTTTTTATCATTTTGATATTATTATTCAGACATTTGTTTATTATTATTTATTTTTTTTTTTTTGGTCGATCTTTGTGAAATTTTAAATGTTGAATGAATTTTATTTTTAAAACTAACACATGGTTACGTCAATTTAGAATTTTCTTTTTTATATTATTTTTATATCCAAACACTTTTTTTATACATAAAAAAAAAAAAACAAAAAAATAATTTTTAATTTTAACATATATAATTATTCATTTCTACAATTTTTTTTATACACAATATAATTAAAAAATATTTGTTTTTTTTTTTTTTTTTTTTGTTATTTCTAAAACATTTTTGATTATCCCAAATGATGATAAAATAAAAATAAAATAAACTCCCTGCTTAATTATTTTTAAATCACATTTTGATCGATTTTACTAATAATTATTTTATATTTATGTTGTTTTAAGTTTTTTTTTAAAAAAAAACATTTATCATTTATATATTTTATATGAATGATTGTAATATTTTACAGTAAAATGGAGCTTTGACATTAAACATTTATCAAAACCATCCATGTGTTGAATTTTTTTTTTCATTTTATTATCATTTTTAATATTTTAACTCTTCAAATTTAATTAAAATTTTTTTCATTATGTATATACAATTATGTACATATAATGGAAGGTTTACCAATAATTGTTGATATTATTTAAATGCATTTATCAGTCATCATTACCAAAATCACATGATTATAATACTTGACTCCAAATCCCTCAAACATAATTTTAACTGAGCAATGTTAATACAATTAAATTTACATTTTTTTTTAAATGGAAACCTTCCGTTACACCTACAACAAATTATTCATTAAATTAATCAAAAAAAAATGAATAACATAATTCTTAAAAATAATCAAAATAATATAATAACAATTAAAATATAATTTTATTTCTTAATCCAGATAACCAGATAACTTTAAGTATTTGTTAATACATATAACAATTTTTTTAATTTACCTACAGATCAACTGACTGATGAATTTAATGAATTTTTTATTTTGAATATTTAAATTGATTAATATATTTAATTAATTTTTTTTTTTTTTTGTATTTTTAAGTTTTAAAATACTTAATAATTTTATTATCTATTTAAAACTTTATTTAAAGTTGAATATATTTATATAAATTTTTTTTTTTTATCTATATATTAATAAATTATGCTTATTGATGAATTTGTTGTTGTTGTTGTTGTTGTTGTTGAATGATGATGAAAACAATTTTTAATAAATTTTGCACATGCTTTACTACGTTGATTTATAATATCATAAAGTTGATATTCAATAGTTAAACTACTTGTTCTTAATAAAATTGGTAAATTCATTCTGATAACTGTTATAATATTTCCCATATTAAGAGAAGTTTCCCATTGTCAAACACCGCTGTTCGGATAATGAATTCTGTTCGGAAGCGGGGGCGGTGCCCTCTCCGGTTGAGCTGGTGCGATGGAAGAATGTTCTGATCCAGCTGCAAAAACAACTGCACAATATTTATTAGTTTATTTTGTTTAAATAATTAAATTTAAATTTTTTTTATATTTTATTATTATTCATCATCATATATATATATTATCATCCAAATAATTAAATCATTGTCAACAACAAAAAAACAACAAGTCAATCAGAAAAAAAAAAAATTGTGATTTCATTTAAATTTTATTTTCAATATATTTTATATAAAAATTCATGCAAATTATTAATATTCATGCTTCAATTGCTTTTTATTTGGTGCCAATAAAAAAAAAAATAAAAAAATAAAAATACCCTCAATTAATATCTGTTTATTATTATTATTTGTGTTATAAATTTTAATTTCTCTTTTACAAAATAAATATTAAAAAAATTAAAATTCATAAATTCAAATATATTGAGTAATCTATTAATTAAATATTTAATTGACTTTTTATTAAATATTTACACAAAATAAAAAAAAATTTATTTATTTATTTTTTCAAACCATTGCTGAAAGTAATAATTAATTCTTCGTCACGTTCAAAATAAATCATCCCTTATTGACATAGTGCTGCTGTTGGCTTATAAATTATTATAAAAAATATTTACTGATTCGTTAAAAAAACCAATTTGTTTTTTTTTCAACTTTATTGAATTCGGTTCACTATATAGGTATATGTATATGAGTACATGACATATATAAACAAACACATAAATAAATAGTAGAAATATATAAATATAAATATATAGTATAGATAGTGAAATATTATATTCTTTTTTTTTTTTTTAAACTACAAAGGCCAGTAAGTGTATCAAGTGTGTGAAAAACATGATTATCAAAAAGTTTTTAATTACAAAGTTTTTCAATTATTATAATATTATAAATACATATAATACATAAATGTGTATTTTAATTTTTGGTGGTTGGATGAATTTTGTTGTGCATTTGAAATTAAATAAAAAAAACTACATTTATGATTTTATATGAAAATGAAACTAATGAATTTCATGTATGATTAATGGTTTTTTTGTTAATTAAATGAAAATATTTAAAATAAAAAAAATTAAGAAAATAAAAATTGCCTGATATAATTTAAATAATAATAATTTTAATGAAAATTTTCAAACAATAATATTTTAACAAATACAAATTACAAAATTAAAAATAAAATTACTTTTATTAATTTAAATTGCAAGTGTAAATTGAAAAAAAACAAGCACATGTATGAAAAATATTGAAAATTATAATTTTTATATTTACAATGAAAACTACAACAAATTTACAAACATATACACATATTAATGACATGCATAAGATATATATGAATATATAAATGACAAAATGAAATTTTAAATGTTACACAATATTTTGGATTAATTAATTTCAAAACAAAGCAAACAATTCCTTAATTGTTGACACTGTATTAAGCTTTTTTAACTTTTTATTTTCTTTAAAAAATAATTAGCATTGATAAATTTTTCATCAGTGATTTCACACAAATTATTAAACACAGTGATAAAATTTAAAAAAAAAAAACCAAATAAATTTCAGCAAAACAAGTGATTTTAAATTTTGATTTAAATGTGTGTTTTGTTATTAAAAAAAAATAAATAAGCGTGCTCATTAAAGAGTTTTTTTTTTTCTTTTTGTTAATTTAAATCTTACCAAATAATATATTGATATAAAAATATAAATTTTCATTTGACGAAACACATTATTATAAGTCTTCTTTGTAGAAATAATTTAAATCCCATCATCTGGATTCTAAATTCACTGTATAATTATGATATTATGTATATCAAACTGAATATAAATTAGTATTAAAATATAATTTTAACATAATATTAAAAGAAAAATAATAATACCACTTTGAGAAGACTAATTTTCTTTTTTGTGTGTGTGTGTAATAAATTTTTAAAAAATTTTAATTCATTTAAAATTGTTGAATTATTATCAACAGCTACAACCAAGTCTGAGGAATTGTTTGCCCTGTTGAAATGTTTATTATATAATTATTTGTAATATTTATATTTATAAATTACTGTTATATATATATATTTTTTTTTTTTTTTTTTTATCTTGACATTGAGTCTTACATGAATCAGGATGAGGTTTCTCCTCAGCTATCATCAAGGCTGCACTCTCAGGTGGTGGCAAATGTCCCTCTAATGAATTCGTACAGTTTAGCATGGTCCTGTAAAATACCACGCCACTTGTCCAATTTTTGTTTTTTCTTTTTTTATTTTTTATTTGATCGATTTATATTTCCCTTTGTTTTTTTGATTATTTTTTATTTTTATATATATATATCAATTTTTTTTTATATTTTAATGAAAAGTTACAATTTAGTGACATGCAACTTTTGATACTTTGTAAATTTCAAGATGACTGAACATTAATACAATTATTTACCAACTGCTCAATGCTCCATAAACATATCTAAATGTTACATGACACTTTTAAATATATACATTTATATCTTTTTTTATTTTCATTTTTAAAAGATACTATCAATTTTTGTTTTTATTTTTCTCTAAAAATTTTTAAATAATAAATTATCAAACATGATTTTCATTTTTGTAAATCTATTTCACAGTTTCTTTTGATTTTTATCGATATTTTATTTAAAAAATAATTATTCTGGCCTTTGTAGTAGACAAAAAAAAATTATATAAATATTTTTTTAACTTGTTTTTTTTTTTTTTTTCAAATTATATCAATATATTTAACTTTTTTTTTTTATTATTATTACAACTTTGATTATAATATTTTAGAATAATTTATGCCAGTTCAGAGTGTTATTATAAATATAAAATAATAATATCTAAAATGATCAAATAAAATAATAATAATGAAAAAAAAATTAAGTTAAAAATAAATAATTATATATGATACTGTGCAATAATAATAAAATAATTTTTTTATATTTTTTCAACACTTATAGTTATCAAGTAGAACTAACACACGAATAGTCAGCCTTTAAAAATATAACCACTCGACAATGTGTGCTTTTTAAAAATTCTAAAAGAATTATATTTTTATTCCTTGTAAATTGAGAAATAAAAAATATATTTTTCTTCAAATTGAATCACTAAAAAGACACATTATCTAATTGGCTAATTAAAATTGAAATATTCAAACTACAATAAATTTTAAAAATAAATATAAATTTGATGCATAGAAAAATAAAATAATAATAATGAATTAATAATTTATGATAAAATAATGATATTAAAATTTATATTATATATTATATATTATTATTATTATTATTGTTAATTTTATTTATTTGATTTGAAGCGTAATCTAATTAATTTATATTTATATATATATGATTTTAAAAATTTATCAAGTAGCGTGTGTATAGATGACAGTGGTGACATCAGATAGAACCGTCTCCTTGCTAGAGTTTGTTGTTAGTTCTTCTTCCCTGCAATATAACAATGTTACATCGCCATTTCGCAATTTTATTGTATTTTTATTTTTATTTTATTACGTTGTAAAAATATATTTATACTCGGTTTTATTAAAATGTCTAACATTTATTAACAGATAAAAAAAATCAGAAATAAATTTAAAAATTCCAATCTTTATTGTATCACCCTTTTTATCCCCCTCAATTATTGTAACAAAAAAAAAAAAAAATTTATTCATGAAAGATTAAAAAACAGCTATATATATATATATATTAATTATTACTTTTTTTTTTTTTTATATCTATTGAATATATTAAAGACCAATCAAGTAATTAAATTTGAATAAATTTGATATAATGTATATTTAGAAGAAAATTTAAATTTTTTATAACTTTATTACTTTTTAAATATTAAAAGGTCATCTTCAAGCAATTTCAATCGATTTAAGTGGAAAAATTTAGCACATCAAGTGGTCAATTTTTTTTCAAATATTTTTTTTTTTTTAACTCTATTCAATATGATTGGTTTTACTATATATATTGAACCGAATATTTTATCGTTTTATCATAGGTTATATATACTATTTTAATACACTATAGCATTTTTCATTAAAAGTTAGTTTAAAATAAAAAAAAAATTTTTTATTGAACTTTGTTCTATTTTTTTTAAAATATTATTATCTATCATAAAAAAAGCTCACCTGTGGGAAAAGAAGATATATATATAGTTAACGATTGGATTTTAAATTTTTTAGTTGAATTTTCAATTGAGAAAAAAAATAATATACACACATGAATAAATTTTTTTTTTTTTTTTTTTAATATTTAATATTTGCATTGTTATTGGTGTTTTGAGTGAATAATTTATTCATTTATTTTGATGTTTATATATTTTATTTAGTCGTTAAATTTGCATTAAATGTTTTGAAAGATATAGTTTGTAAAAAAGACTTAAAATTAAATGACCATGTCACAAAATTATATGAGTATATTACATTTAATTTTATTGAGCTAGACAATAGCTGTTATTTTATTATTTAACATTTGATATAAAAAAATTAAATAATAAAATTTAATATGTCATTAAAAATATTTATCTATTTTTATTTTTTTAATGTTTTTTTTTTCTTAATCATTGTTACAGATGATCTGAACTTTAATGACATCAATTTAAAATTTTTATTATCAACAGCAGTAAGGGTGAGTTTTTATCTGTATTTTATTTTTAAATTTCTAATGATAAAACTTTTTAAATATGTCAATCAAACTCGTATTTTTATATATAACTTTTTTTGCTTTATTTTTGACAAATAATTTTTCCTGATAGAAAGTGTTCGTTATATTTAACTACTTTACTTTTATTTATTTTTAACTCCATATTTATTATTGGAAAGTCAACGTTCAGTTATTTTTTTTAAATATAATTTTCTGAGTAAAGTTGAGGTAGTAAAAAAGGTAATAACTACTTTAAAAAATTGACATTTGCTCAATTAAATTTTTTTTTTTCCAATAAAAAATAATAATTTTTTCGTTATTAAAATGTGGTTGTAATATCAGCTGCAAAATTTTTTTAATTTGATTTGTGGTCATTCAAATTTAAGTTCAAAAAAAAAAAAAATTAAAATAATTATTGTTAAAATATAATTGGTTTTAATAAACAAAAAATTTAGTTGAAACAACAACAGTATTGAAAAATAAAAAAAAATTTGATTGAACATTTGAAAGATTGATAGGCAATCTGATACTTAAAAAAATAAAAAAAAAAATTCAATATTCATTATATAAAGTATGAAAATATATTGATGCTACTTTTTTAATTGAAACACTCGCGATATTCCACTTGACTATTTATTAAAAAGAAAAAATAGAAAAAAATCTAAATTAATAAACATCAACTTGTTAAGCGTTGACATGCAATCGCAAATAAATAGCACCATCAATAACTATCGTGCCAGCTATGGTCTTAATAAATATAAATTAAATTAATAAATATCAAAATTATCTATTAAAAAAAAAAAATTAAAAACAATTTTTTATTGTTTAAAAAACACTTGTTATTCATCATAAAATTACAATCATGTTTATTAATATTTCAATTAAACTTTTAAAATAGTTATTATATTTTTTTTTTTTTTTTTAATTTAACAATAAACTAAAAATTTATAAATATACGTGCATTTGAATGGAAAGCTTGTGAATTTAATAATTAACCCCGAAAGCAAAAATAATAAATAATAAAAAAAATAAATATATTTTAATAAAAACTATAAAAATAATTTAAATAAATTGGTATTACATCGCTGGAGCGATAGAGATACCTTACCTTAAAAGTAACAATAATTTAATTTGTTTATCAATGTTTTTTTTACATTGTTATTTTGTCAGTTATTATTTCAAAAAATTATTCCAATTACATTATTGAAAACCCTGATAAAATATCTCCAGAAACTGTGAAATGTCTTTTGAAACAATAAAAATTAATGTTAATTTTTGTTTTGAATAAAAAATAAACAATAATTTTTTTTTTTGTCTTTTTTTTTTAATATATATTCAATTTAGTTCTTTTTTTTTTATTTTAAAAAAAGAAGCTGTTCATGCAGCTATATAAAAAAATTGAATTAAATCAATTTAAATTTTTCATTCATAATGTTGCTATTTTTAATCAACTAATGAACATTATTTATTTATTCATTTATTTATTTATTTATTTATTTAATTCTATTATGCAGTGTGGAATTTTTTTGTGTTGTTAAAGTCTCGACATAAGTTATTAAATCATTATTTGATATTAAAATTTAAAAATACTATTTTGCACATGAATAAAACATATATTTTTCTTTTTTTTTTTTTTTTTTTTTAAAATGATTTTTGTAAATTGTGCCAAGACCTGAGTAATATATTCATGCATTTTTTAAAAAAACATTTTAAAATTTTTGTTATAAAATGATCATAAAAAAAGCAACTATATATATCGTGAAATAGTTATTTATGTTTTTAAATAATGTAACATAATGTTATGTGTTTTATTTTTAAATTATATTGTCATTATGTTTTTTTTTTTCTATTTATTATTCAATTTAACTCACCCATAAAGTCGACTGTCCCTCATACTGCTCCTATTTTAAATAACAATTAAATTTACAATTACAAAGAAAAAAGAAATGACAATTATTCTCTATTATAACAACAAAATATAAATAAACAATAAAATAATAAATATATAAAATATTATTGTGAATGATAAATATAATTATTTATTCTATAAACAAATTTTTTATTTACAATCATAAATCAACAAAAAACATAATATAAAGTAAATATTAAATTTTTTTAAAAATAATAACAAAAATAATATATAAAATAAAATTTTTTCAATTTAAATTTTATAAATAAAATTTATCTAACATTTTGTGCATTAATTGTTTTTTTTTTTTTTTTAAATAATTAATATCAAAATTAAAAAATATTTAATTGCTTTGAAATTTTAACCAGTATAGTATTATCAAAATATTATCATACGTATTAAATTTTCATAAATAATAATTTATCACAAAATACAAAATAACGATAATAAATGATAATATTTATGCAAAACAAAAATTTAATTGTTCAAAGTGCATATCGATATAATAATAATCAAAATATATATATATTGAGTACTCTACAAATCAAAAAACACACACCTGATGCAAAAATTATTTTTGCATTTTTATATATAAACAACAACAAACATCATAATAATAATATTTTTAAATGAATATATGATTTATTTATTAATTTTTCCTTTTCTTTCAAACGAAATAATAAATCATATATAAAATAACATAATAATAATAATAATAATAATAATAAATCATAAAAAAAAAAAATATTATTATTGATTAGGTAGATGTATTGAGTGTGGTTTTCCATCATACCTGTCATGACCATGTCTGAAAAGTGCTAAAATTTCTTCAAATGTTTTATTCTTAGTTTCTGGTACTTTTTTATATGTAAATATCCAAAAAACAGCCAAAAATGCACTAAATGGTAAAAATGTATAGTTGTCTAGCCAACCCTATAATTTAAAAAAAAAAAAACACATTTAATTATAATAATAGTTAAAATAATATTTTTATAAAATATTTACCATCATACTGGGAAATCCAATTCCAACAATAAAATTAGCCATCCAATTAACAAGTACAGCAATTGACATTGCTGCTGGTCTTGGTCCTTGTGAAAATAGTTCAGCAGTTATCATCCATGGTATTGAACCAGGTCCAACAGCAAAAAATACAACAAAACTCAGAGTTGATATGACCGATAGATATGACATCCAACCAATCATTTCCTGTACGTAATTAAAAAACTCCTATCAGGGCGTAGAAACAAGTTCATCTTTCCTGATCAGCTGGAGGTACTTTTTTTTTTTTTTTTAATAATTCATGCACATGCAACTCAGCTCTGTATATTATTATAATTATTATTTGTTTTTTTTTTTTTTTAATTTATTAATTAAAAGCAGTGATATAATAATTTGATTTTTAATAATGATTATTATTTTGTTTTTTAAATTTGATATTTTTAAATGTGAAAAAAATTAATATTTAAAATTGTGCCGGAAGTATATTGTTAAATATTTGACCTGATGATAAATTCAATTGTTAATTTAAATGAAAGACATTAAGCAGAGGAAATATGATAAGGAATTTTCTCTCAATATACAATACCAATAAATGTCATTTGACAAAAATAGAATTTTAATTATTCATTTAACTCAATGATTATAGATTTTAATTTTCTTTTTTCTCTAAAATTAAAGTGTCTTATTATCTTTATTAAAATTATTATCAAAAATATTTAATGAAAAACTAATAATAGACAAATGATGTTGATTAAAAATATATATATATATATGTTTAACAGATTTGAGCTAATACAAATATATAAAAACAATAATAAAGCAAATTGTTTTTAAAAATTAAAATATATAATACAATTTAAGGTGATCTACCTCCTCCAGACTGTCACGAAAGAGGTCTAAATTTTGATGGGATAAAAAGGGAAAGGATAGGATTTGCAAAATATTAAAGAAAAGTAAATTTAATTAATAAATTCAAATTATGATAGATTAATTCATTCATGCAGTGTTTTTTTTTTTTTTTGTTTGTGTTAAATAATATCTGTAAAATTTTATCACGATCCAAAATTAAAAAAACAAATAATAATAAATAGTTTTAGTGTATTAAATACAAAAACAAATTAAAAAAAAAAAAAAAGCGCATGCAGAGTGGGACAATTATTGGATACATAAAATATTGTGATTAATTTATATATTTTAATAAAATTTATAATTATTGAAATAATTATGAGCAGTGATTATTCTCACAGTTGGTGCGTTGTGCCTCACTCCAGTTGATGGGAACGAAGCTTTTTTATGTTATTTTTTATTTTTTTTCAAGTTATATACCCTTATGCACATTTTAATTAATTATTTTTTTTAATAATCTGTGCAATTGTGATAAAGCCAAAAATACCATGGCTCATTAAATCATTTATATGTATATATAAAAATATTTATGAGAATAATTAAATTTGCATAAATTCTATTTATATATATATATATTTTTTTTTTTTGTTTTATCATTGTTGAATTTTAATTTTTAAAAAAATAAATAAATTTTATATTAAAATGAATAACTTACCTTTATGAGAAATGATATTGTGATGAATATTGAAAATATAAACATTCCACCAAGTCCATAAAGATGAAGTGTTCTTCTTCCAGTTTTATCCATTAATGGTATTGATACAAGTGTCATAACAACCATTATTGCACCAATACCAATTGTTGCAAATTTAGCAGCTTCATCAAGTAATCCAGCATTTGTAAATATTGTTGTTGAATAATAAAATACCTATATAATATAATTAATTAATAAAAACAAAAAGTAATTAATTATATGTATAGAACAAAAGATAAAACTTTAATTGAATATAAACTTACTGCATTGATACCAGAAAGTTGTTGTGATAGTTGCATGACCACACCAATAACAAGTGGTGCACGTAATGTTGGACTGCATATTAATTCACTCATTGAAATTGTCGATTCAGCCTGTTGAGCTCTTTCTTCAGCTCTCATTTCTTCAATATCTTCTTCAACTTGATTACTTGCTCTTAATCTTCTCAATGCACGACGTGATTCATCTTCCCATTGTTTTGTTATGAGTAAATATCTTGATGATAATGATGATGATGATAAATAATAAATGTTTTTATTATGATTATTATTTTGTGGTATATATGTATTGATTATATTTACCTTGGTGATTCTGGACATATTGGTAATAATACAAGTTGAGCAATTGCTGGTACAATTGCAAGACCAAGTAATATTGGCCAATTTTCATCAGTACCAAGTATTTTTTCAATTCCCAACACCTGAGAGATTAGAAGACCCACCGTAACAGCGAGCTGATTTACCGTGCCCAGGCCACCTCTAAGGTTTAATGGTGCTATTTCCGATATGTACATAGGTACTAATGATGTATTTAATCCACAATTAATACCAATTATAAAACGACCCAAAAACAATATTTCATATGATTTTGCAACTTTTGTAAAACCCATTAGACATGCCCCCACGATTCCCAGCACGTTGTTTAACAATAAGCCCCCTTTTCTGTTGATAAAATTTTAATTATATCATTATTATTTTTATTATATTGAATTTTTTGTTTAACATTATACCAACTTACCTGCCAAATTTGTTGGCAATAAGACCACCACTAAAACCACCAACCATACCACCAATTGCAAATATACTAACAGCAACTGAATACCATTTTTCTACAGCTTTTGCTGACATATCTTCACCATATCGATCTTTATAAACATCTTTCATAAAATTTTCAATATTCTGTAATTTAAATAACAATAAATAATAATATTACAATATATATATATATATATTTTTTTTTTTTCAAATATATATATATAAATATTACTTTTTGTGGTGCATTTATAACTCCAGTATTGTAACCAAATTGTAACATTCCAAGTACAGCAGCAAATATTGCATATGCCAAGAAAAATGTCAGTCCCTGTAATAAATATATATTTGTTGTAATAAAAATTAACTATAATATATATTTACAGTATAATAAAAAAATAGCAACAATAATAATGTTTTATGAAAAATAATAATGGAAAAAATAAATATGACAAATATTGACACAAAAAAAATTATAAATAACAGTGCTTTTTTTTTTTTTTTTATTTTAAAAAATAACATATACAATAACATAAAAATAATAATAATAAAAAATAATGTTAATATATAAATTATTAATTCCATGCATTCGCGAACCTGTTGTAATAATCTTAATTTTCGTCTGTGTGAATGTTCCTCAAGTCTGTCAACATATTCACGTAATTCTTCAATTTCTTCTTTCACCTGCTGAACTGTATCCAACTCGTGCTGTATTACATACGACACAAGAACAACACTCTTTACAAGCAACTCATGATTCATGTTCATTTTGGCCCCCATATAAATAGGGCATATGTACAATAAGTACATTTACTTAATATAAACGTTGAAAAAAATTTTAAAAATAAAAGATATATGCATTTTATGCTTGAAACATATATTCATTAGCATGAATAAGAAAAATTGTTTTTTTGTATTTTTATTTTTTTTTTTTTTCTCATTAATAAGTATATTTGTTTTTGAAAAAAATAAAAAATAAAAAATATAATTTTACAACAAGTGCGAGAGAAAATTAGAATCACCTGGGTTGTACAGATAAAACTGGCTACTTGATTATAGTTGGCTAATCAAGTGGTCAGTTTCAAGTGCACAATATATTATCTTTCACACATGAACAATATTTATTTATTTTCTTCATTTGTCTTTGATAGAAATATCTCTCATGACTTGTCAATTTAAAATTTAAAATATTCAAATTTGATATGTCAAATGAGTCTTTTCATATATATAATGAAGAAAAAAAGTAAATATTGTATAAAAATAATTTTGAGTATCACGTTGCCAGGGAAGACATACTAGAAACTATGAATATCCTTTATTTTTTTATTTTTTTTTTTTTTTTGATAATGCAAGGAGTGATTGTACCTTAATTGCTACCATGTCTCGCTTGACCTCGCTGACCTCACTTTGACAGGACTCAACACTTTTAGTGAGTTCCTGTAATTGTGTACGTATCTCACATAGTGCAACAGTAGTTTCAAGCTGTCGATCACCACGTTGTAGCTCATCCAGCTTGGCACTTAAGTTCATGCTCATGACGCTGACCTGCTTCTGCAGACTGCGACACATACACATTAGCTACTATGAATATTTCATATTTTTTTTTTTTTTAAATACAATATTTAATTCGACAGAATAAACATGTTTTTTAAAAATTATTCATTTCAACACAGTTGAACATGAATATTTTCAACACAGTGTAATTTTATACTCTTATAAAGTAAAAAAAAAAAAAATTAAAAATAACACAAAAACAAAACAACATTGCAGTGTTAAAAAAAATTATTTAAATTTTAACAAGCTCAAAACATTTAACATTTGACATTTTACAAATTTGACATTTTATCAATTTTAATATTATTTTTTATGTTTTTTATATCAACTTTTTAAATTAAATTTTTTTTTTTTTTTTTTCAAATAAAATTATTATTCTATATATATATGTTAAAATATTCTGTTGAGATCCACTGTGTTTAACTTCATCATAACATGTTTATCCATCATATACAAAATGACTGTTTCAATTATTGTTATTTTTTTATTTTTTTTTTTTCAATTTAAAAAAATAATACAATACATTGAGGCTATTGGATCAATATTATATATTGAAAGCTCGCCTGGACTTGTTTTATTATATTTTTTTTTTTTTCTCATTTTACAAAACCATTTTAATTATTATTATTATCATTATTAATAATTTATTCTATTTATAATGAAAAATAATAATATCAGGGAAAAAATAAGTATGCTTGGTTTAAATATAGTCAATACAATTATTATCAAGTAAATAATATTTTTTTTAAATATATATTTATACAAATGCAACTAAAAGAAATAACTTACTATTTTTTTTAAATAACAATAAGTTAATATCGACCATTAATTTGACAAAAGTTGAATAAATATTCACAATTCAATGATAAATTTTCATATAGAAAACAAATTTTAGTCAATATTATCTTATATATATTTTTTTGTAATAAAAAATTAATTCATTCTTGTAAATAAAAAATAAGATAGTAAGGGTTCAAGGGTTTAAAAAGGTGGTAATATTAATATATTATATTTATAAATTGAATAAATTACAGCTAAAAATGCTGTGCACTTATTTTGAATCAAATACTTGTCTCTATAAAATTTGACATAATTAAATGAATATTATATATATAATACATGTAATTTGATAATTAATATCATATAAATAATCTAATAAAGGTCACGATGCATGATTAATGATTTAATATGAATTTAAAAAAAAATTGATATGTTATTGATGATGATATAAATTTTAATAGTTTTGTTATTTTGTGACGATAATAAAAATGAATAATTAATGCTGATTTATTTTTTATGTGCACAGCGATGCATGATTGTATTAAAATTTTTAAAAATTATTTTGATATATTTATTGGGATATAATATCATATGTGAGTAATATTATTGGATAAATGTGTTGAATTATTGAGTGAAAAAAAAAAAAAATATAATAAAATGTTTTTTTTTTTTTTGTCATGATGGAGATATAAATATTGAAAAAAAATAAATAAAATAATTGAGAATATATGATACACAGTGATTGATAAATTTATTAAAAATAATATAAATAAAAAATATTAATTAAATATAGATCAGTGATGATGTCATTATGTACCTGGGAGATAGGGAGACCATGGCTGTGTTCCGAAACTACAGTGTAGCCTTCTATGTTGCCCGATAATCTCACACACTTTTTTCTTCAATATGATATAAATATATATAGACTCACTCCCTATTTATTTATTTTATATTATTTTTTTTTTTTTTTTTTGTATTATTATTACAATATTATCACAAGTGTTTTTAATTTTTTTTTTGGTTCATATCTTTTTTTTTTTTTTGCGCCAATTATAATATTTTTTTTTTTTACTTTGCTTAGCGCAAGTCACTCGGCGTTATTTTATTATTATTATTATTATTTTTTAAATTTTTTAAAAAATCACAATTTTTTTTATATCCCTTCACACACAATATTCTCGATCAGTCGCCGAGTGATTATTCCACAATCAAGAAGCTGGAGAACGTGGTCCGATTCCACCAATAATTGGACTCTGTAAGCTTTACCTAGTTTGGGAAACACAGTCGTGGTTCAGTAAGATGCTTGATGGCGTCAATCGCTAAACAATTACAAGACGATTTTAAATATATTTGTATACTCATATATATATATATATTTATTATCGTTTTGTCATTGTATATACTTATATTGTTTTTTTTTTAAATTTTATATCAAATTAATTTTGTTATTTTCAATTTGCGACGCGCCGACAGCTTACTCACCCCTGCCTATCATATATGTTTTAAATGACCGAAACCATAAATATGATTGAATTACAATATCAAGGGATTTTATATATTGATATGTATCAATGTATGAATGCTGTATGAAATGATTATTGCAAATAATGATTTTAGGATAAACGTATATAAACGAATTATTTTAATTTTTTTTTTTTATTTAAAATTAATTCGGTGATATACATTACATTTGATCATGATAAACATAAAATAAAATAAATATATGAGCAATAAGTGGTAAGCCTGAGAGCGTCGCATCTAAAACCACAAGTTTTTTTTTTTTTTTTTTATAAAATGATAATATAAAAATAATAAGATGATAAAAATGAAGGACATTTAAATGACACTGAAATGCCGGATTAATGTATATATATTATTAACATTCTTCAATATTAATCTATTGAATGGATTATTCACTGCAAAATCAGATGTATATTAATAGTCTCATTCTACCTTGGTATTTTTAATTAATTATTATCAAACTGGCATATACACTATATTTGTTTACCAATAAATTGATAATAAATATAAAAATAAAAATAAAATTTCTAGTATATATATATATATGATTTTATATATAATGTCTGAATGACGTTGATTACCATTATTTAAAAAAATAAAAAGAAATAATATAATAAACTAAAATTTTAATTAATTATTATTATTATTATTATTTATAATTAAAAAATCATTGTTGTCTGTACTGTTGAAATATTTAATCAAACATATATAGAAAAACGAGGAAAAAATAAATAAATATAGGTATATATACTGGGAATATAAAAAAATAAAATTAATTTACCTTTGTCAGATATTAAGTGCAAGTCAATTTAAAAAAAAGAAAAAATAAAATCAAATAAAAATAGTGATTTTTTTTATTTTGTTACTGGAGACGACGTACCTTATAAGCATCTCCCTGAGAGTTGCTTCATCATCCTCTTGTATTTCTTCCTGCGTCGCATTACTAAATGGATCACGTCTATAATAATGTTGACGTGTTCTTCTACCAGGAATTCTTAAACTACCTGAATATTGTTGATAATGATGATATTGTGTACCAGTTGATTGTAAATAACGTGAAGCAGGACGTCCTCTAGTCAGCTTAAATGTTGCTGATGCTTCAAATGGACCAACTGGTATATGATCACCATAATAACCATGTGTTGCATATTGTTCATCTACACTAAAGTCAAATGGTTCTTCTTTATGTAATCCACTACTACCAGTTGTTTGTGTTTGTCCTTCAGCAACACTGTAACGACGTGGTGTATGTGGTTGTGATTGTGATTGTGATTGTTGATTTTGATGTTGATGATGATGATGATGTTGTTGTTGATGATGATGATGATGATGTTGTTGATGACGATGATGATAATGATTATCTTCTGTTGTATATCGTCCAGTTTTATTTATTATTTTTTGTTGCTGCTGTTGTTGTTTTTTTGGTGATGATGATGATGATAAATCTTCTTCATGTATTAATTTTCTTTTTTTACGTGCACGTTCAAGTGATTCAGCACTAATATTTTCTTTATTTAATGCATTTGTTATTTCTTCATAAAGACACTCGGAATCAACTGATGCTGAACCGTTTGATTTTTTATCTATTGGCTTAAAGCAGTGTGAGTCGGCCATCGTATGTGCTGATTTTTTATTTTATTTTTGATTTTTTTAATAAACAGAAAAAAAAAAACAAAAAATACAATTATTTTTTGTTAATTTTTTCTATTTTTTCAACAAATATTTAATAATAATTTAATATATGTCTGACATACTATTGGGGATAAGTGTTGTTGTATACATTTGGAAATTAAAATTATACAATATTGTTTTTTTTTTTTATTTAAAAATTATAAGACTAAATATATCCTATATACATTTTGATAAAATATTATAATAAAATTAAATTTCATTCAACATTATTAGATTATATAAAATATTCATATCCAAGATATAATTACCATCAGATATTCAAGGATAAAAAAAAAAAAAAAAAACGAATCCAATTAATTTAAAATTAAAAAATTTTCCACAATAATTTTGACCTTAAAAATATATATTTTATAATAATATGTATACATATATATATATATATATAAATAAGAAATAATATTTGAAGGACAATAAAAATTAAATAAATTTATAAAAAATAAACTTACTCTGAAGGCCTGACAAAAACTTGACAAATCCATTGTGTTCCGGTTCACTTAAACCGTCAATAAATTACCCTTCTTTGTAGTTGATAACCACGTTCAGGGTTGATAAAAAAATAATTTTATTTTTAAATTTCATACAGATAATTTTTTGAATCTGAAATTAAAAAATGAATTAATTAATTTAAAAATAAATAATTTATTAATTAAATTTAATATAATAAAGTTTCTTATTTTTTAAATTTAATTTTAATTATGTAAATTTTTTCTATGAATTTATAAATATCAAAATTATTAGTTATTATTTTATGTATATTATATATAAATTGTTTCAAAAAGGGAATGTCAAATTTAATTAACAATATACCTGTGTGATATATAAAATAACAAAACAAAATTAATATATTTACAAAAAGTTTAATAGAGCATAAAATTCACGTATATAATATTATTACATGTTGTATTAAAATTATTTTTAATTGTATATTTTTTGTATGTTTATACATGGTATTTATAATGATAAAATAATAATTCAAATTATACATTATTTATCATTGAAAAATTCCTTGACAATGGGGTAATTATTTCATATGAAAAATTTTAATTTTCTATTAAAAATTTAAGAAAAAAAAAATTAAATATAAAAAATAATTTTTTTTATTATTATTATTTTTTTTTAATTATCAGATGCTTTTAGTTCAAAAACCCAGCAAAAAAAAAAAAAAAAAACTGAATGCTAAAATAACTGTGTGTATGTACTTTGCAATGTAGTTTATTTTTTTATTTTTAAAAAACCCTAAGTAAAATAATTTTAGATCCAAGGTAAACTAAAGCACATTCAGCAAACCATATATAGTGATAATAAACCGCAAAAAAAAAAAATTTGTTGTTGTCTTGTTGTAGAGTTAAAAAAAAATTATAATAAAAGAGATAAGAAAAAAAAAAATAAAAATGATAATGTAAAATACGAGCTGAAAAGTTAAATTAAAAAAAATAATATTTTTTTTATCATGAGACTTGGTATCCGGAAGCCATTAGAATGCGTGAGATAAATAAAATATTAAAAAACAATTTTTTTTTTTTTTAAATATACTTTTAATATTGCTCTTTTATTATTATTTTATTTTTTTTCGATATAAAATAAACTTTCCAGAATTTTTTAAAATCAATGTATATATTTATAAAAAGTTTATTTAAAGACAGTTCAAGTAGAATTACAAACAGAGTGGTCATACTCAATGTGATTGCAAAAATTGAACAGTTATGTAATTGAATTTTAAATTTTATCAATTTTTTAAGACGTAATTTATTTATCAACTCAATATCATCTCATGACTTTTATTTTTTATGCTCGCGGGTTTTCTTTATCTTGTATATGATTTTTATCTGGAGATTTTTTCGATCAAAAAAATTTGCAATGTAATCATCGAAATTTTTTATCGTAAAATAAATTAATCTGAATTATATTTTTCTATAACTACAACTTTGAATTGCTTCACTAATTTTTTTTTTTTTTTTAAACTTAATAAGCTTAAAATATTTATAACAATATTGGCAATTTCATGGAATTAATTATTTTTGAGGTTTTAATTGACTTGCAATTTTAATAAGAAGATTATATTTAAATGAATGAACAGTGAAATTTATAATTTAAATTATTGAATAAATAAAATTGTTACTTTGCATTATTCAAGTATGGAAATTTTACCTTGTTTTATATTAAAAATAACATCTAAAAAAATTATTTTCTATATTTTTACTGAATTAATAATAAAATATATTTATATAAAAAAAAAAATTATAAAAAAATTTCAAGTCATATAATATATAACTGAAGGACTCTTTGCTTTTCAGCATCGGTTGAAGCCTTCATTTGAAAATGTTTGTGTGGTAATCATCTTAATAATAATTGTCGTATGGAATATTCATAAGCCATCATCATCTATTCATTATATTACTTGAGTATCAAAATAAAAATAAAAAAATATACAAAAAATTATCATAATATTATAAAGGAAAGTTTTATAATTTTTTTTTTTAAATTGTTCTTATGTCATTATATTTTTCATGGAAATTGTTTGAAAAATTTCCATTGAGATATTTTTACTTATATAATTACAAAAACTTTGTAATTGACATTTTAATAAAAACAAAAAAAAAAAAATACTATAAAATATAATTACTATAATATATGCAATTTTATATAAAAATTGAATTAAAATTTTTTTTATTATTTGATTTGTTTTAAACTGACAATTTTTTTTTATAATTGATAAAAAAAAATATAAATTATTAAAAAATGTATATAAAATTATTAAATTAAAAAATAAATTATAAATTTGAGTCATTTAAATTAAAATAATAAAAAATTAGAAATTTTATTTTTACATATAAAATTAGAAAGTAGGCCATTGTTTCACTAATAAATATTTAAAATTAAATTATATTTTACTTAAAAAGACTATATATATTTTACTAAAAATAAAAAAATAAAAAATCGAAATATTTCAAATTCTACCTCTCCATTCATAATAGTAAAACTATACATATTAAATTATTCACGTGACCTTCAAATTTATGATTATATCTAAGTATAGACACTAGTGTTAAAAAAAAAATTTATTACATGACACTATAATAATAATAATATCATGACAATAAACATACCTGAAACACCTAACCTCAACAGAATAAAATAATAATAATCCATTAACAATAATAATATTCATTTCGAAAAAAAAAAAAAAAAATTAAAACTACAATACACAATTTATTTGCATTTAATAAATTTTATTCACTCACTTAAATAATTATTAAATATTTAAAAAACACATAAAGCTTTTTTTAATAACAATAAAAAAAAAGTAAATTATTTAAATAATTTTATAAATAAATAAATAAATAAATACACAATAATTAAAATTCAAATGACTCACACTAAATGGAGTTTAAAGTTTCGACGTACTATTATCAGCAATTTTATGATAAAAATTTTAAAGATTTACTTTGCCAATAAAAAAAAATATATATATATTTTGAATTTATATAATAAAATATAAGGTGTGTTATTTTGAAAAAAAATTTTGATAACTGGTTAGTGACCTGATACCACGCGATAGTATGATCCAACTTAAACTGTATGTATCTTAGATGACATACGAGAAAATTATAAGAACCGGATAGTCATCCTGGTCGTCCCCCACCTTTTGTGAATGGTTTTAATTTTTTTTTATTTTATTTACTCTTTTTATTACATAAATCCCCTCCTTAAAACATTTTTTATTTTTTTATTTATTTATTTATCATGCGGATATACAATCAACAAATATCATATAATTATTTTAAAATAATTCATTTCAATTCATAAAATTATTTCATTTATAACTTTGTATTATTTTATTCTATTTTTTTTTTTTTTTTTGCTAATCATTAAAAAAATATATGTCGTTATTGTTATGCTCGAAATGATTTAGATTTATAACCGGAAAATGAGGAAAATACGAGGTTGAATATAAAACAAGGCTTATACTAGATTAAAACTGATAAATAAGGATAAAAAAAAAGTTTTTTTAAACTTTTTTATTTGTTGTTTATTTATGTAATAAAATATTTTTGTATATTTTTTTGAAAATATATCATAAACAAAATATATTGTATTATTATAACATTAAATAATATATGTCATCTTTTTATTTTTTTTATTAGATTTGAAATAAATGTGTAGATTTTTGTGACAGTAAATGAATAATAAATACACTCTTGATTATATTTTTTAAAACAGAGTTTTTAGTTTTTCTAATAGTAAAAAATTTAATGTATATAATTAAAATGTTGTTTGTGAGAATTTAATTGAAATTACATGGTGTTCCCATTTGGTTTGTCTACATAAACAAATAACTATAATAAAAAGAGAGTGTTCCAGCTGGTGTAAAAGTGACCACAAAGTTTTAAACAAGTTATATTTTCATCCATAAAATTATATATTGTTTATCAAAATACAAATAACGACTCACTCGTGTGTGTTTTACTATAAAAAAGTTTCCCTAAGGTCATATAACTTTGTTCTACTCTCCAACAAAAGATATTATATATTAAAAAAAACAAAAAAAAATTAATATGATTATGCATAAACCTTTTTTACTAAATGTATATTATCATAAATTATTATTATTATAAATTAAATTAAAATAACAATTTATCTGTGCTCCAAAAATATAAAATTTATTTAAAAAAAAAAAAAAAAAAGTTTTAATTATAAAAACATTTAAACATAAAAACCTTTCAAAATTAAAATATTTTGAAAATTCTAATTTTACGAGTTCAAGGTAAAATAGTTGAAAATAATTTTTTTTTAAAAAAAAGAAAAAAAATATCATAAAACCCTTAAAAAATAACAGTTTTATTTGCTCTGAATTTAAAATAACTTCAAGTATTTTTATAACATATATTTTTTTACCCAAGATAATGATCATATATATATTTTTTTTTTTTTTCCTTTTTTGTTAGATCAATAGATCAGTAAAATAAAATTGTATATTTAATGTTGGTATATGCAAGCTATTGTAACCAATTTTTATAGCATTAATGTTATAATAATAACCATAATAACAATAGTAAAATGCAGATTTTTTTTTTTTTTTTTTATGATGCATAAAACGTATTTTTATAATAAAGTATATATATATAATTTATTTTAATGATAATAAAATAAAAATATTCTACAGTTTTTTTTTTTTTTTTTTGTAATAAAAAACACACCTGAAATGAGATGAATTTTACCTTTGTTTTTTCTATTTTTTATATAAATAAATATGCAAAATTTAATTCATCACTATTAAATGTTCATTACTGTATTTGTTTTATTTTATCTTTTTTTTTATGTAGATATATTTGTAAAGTGTAAACTGTCAAACGATAACATTAAAATGTCTGAACAAGTGTAGACTTTATAGATGTTTGTACATCACTTGATGTTAAAAAATAAAATAGTTTATTTATTTATTTTTAATTGTTGTGCATGGTTGAGGTAAAAAAGAAGATTTATACTTTATATATTGATGAATGATACTTGAATATCAACAACAGTACTTGAACAAGCCATCTATATAAAAAAAAACCACTTGAAAACATGTCTATCGTGTGAATATTATCTATATTTTTAACATTTCAACACTATCAAATTCAAAGTACAAAGTACTGGTATACATAAATTTTTATGATAAAAATATATAATATAATTTAATAATTTTTTTAAAAATATGATGGCACGTGAGTTTTCGTTTTGAAGAATATATCTTATTTCTTTAAATTTTTTTTCAATTGACTGAAAAAATTCTTACGGAAGTATAATAACTTTTAGTAAAATAAATTTTTCCATATTTTTTTCTGTAGAATAAATTTATCTTTGTTATGCAAGTTTCATTTTTTTTTTCTATATATATATTTTTATATAAAAACTTTTATATACTTATATATATTTATTTAAACCAACATATTTTTTAAATTTAATTTTGTCACTCTATATACTAACTGTGTAATATTATTAAAAATTATTATTAAATAAATTGCAGTTTCTTTGACTTTGTATAAGATGATAAAAAGAGCAGTTTAACAAAAGTGTAAGAGACAAATTAATGTTGACAAAATTAATATATAAATATATATATAACTTTGATATATATTAACATAAAATAACTTCGAGAAAAATAAAGTCCAACAGTGGACAAACCTTGATGAAATTTACATTCATACACTTCATTTTAGTAATTAATTTTCAAGCTTTGATATAAATGAATCTAAATTAAGCTCTTTGTATGACTTGAAACTAGAAAGCTATACATAATAATTATAAAAAATTTGATAAAGTTAGACTGTTATATTTTTATATGTATATATAATTTCATCACTGAAAATTTATTTAATATATATTGAATATATATATACAATAATAGTTGAGAAATATATAAATTAATTATTCAATTTTTTTTTTTTTTTTTTGAAATTATTTTTATTTTATATATATTCAAATATACTTGCTTTTAGCTCACATTTTTATGCGCCTTTTGAGCAATTATTATCGTGTGTGCAAATCAACTTTTTTTTTTACCTTTTTAACTAGTACTTGACCTCTTAAGTTTTTAGTAATTAAAGGTGTTATTTTTGTTGTAATTATTTTTTTATTATTAAAATTATAAAACCTTGAATTTATTATAAAATTTATTCACCAATTAATTCAATTTTTTATCACGAATAAAAAATTATTGCAATAAAAATTTTTTTTTTTTTAATATAATATAATATCAATTTAAAAAGGATAAATTTTTTTTTTAAAGCCGCAATTGCAGTTATTTTAAACTCATAACTAATTCATCCCCAATAACCCCGGCAATAAAAAAAACTGCTGATATAAATTTTCAATATTTTTATTTTTTTTTTCCATCCGGGAAACAAGTTATAAAATAAATATATTTAGTCTGATACATATTTGAACTTTTTTTTTTTTTTTTTATTATTTTTTTAACCATTTTTAAAAATGATAATTGGTCTTGATAAGCAATAGTTATATGTAATATAAAAATCAATATTTATGAATTGAGCCTATATATGAATTTGATATATCAAACACATGAACTAGTGACACAAAAAAGCTCAACGTATTGTTGTTGAAAAAAAATAATATAATATAATATAAAATATCAATATTCAATTTATCGATACAACATAAATATAAATTCAATTCAATAAAAAAGTTTTTCAATAAACTTATGATGGCTTTTATTCATACTCTGATGAATAATAAGTGATAAAAAAAATATATATAAATATATAAATAAAAACAATATATAAGTATATATATATGATAAAAATTAAAATTAAAAAGAAAAAAAAAATTTTAAATAGACAAATAATAAATTTAATTATATCGTATAAAATTTATGGAATAATTAATAAAATTCAGAATTATATTATTAGATAGAGGCGTGACAAGCTGCTGCGCTTTACTCAATTAATTTTAGAAAATTATTATCAAAAGAATATTCACAAGTCTTGTGTAAATCATCTTCTCCCTCTGGTACCTTCTGTCAAAAACAATATATATCCTATACACTTATATATTTAAAAATAATAAATAAATATATAAAAAAAAAAAAATCTTTTGTAGATGACGTAGAGTCTTGATCCCCTGGTAAGTTAAGCTGTGTCTTACTTGGTGTATCGATTGATTTAGCCAACTCGTAACATCCTCCTTGTGTTTTTCGGGGTCGTTATGACAAACAAACTAGTTAAATATTATTATTTATATATACAGATATCTTATATAAAATTTTTCAAAAAATAATAATGATTAATTTAAAAAATCAATATTATTTTTTTGTATAATATATATGTACTAATTTTTAATACACATAAATGTAATAGAAAAAAAATAAATTAATAAACATATTTATTGATAAATTAATACAATGATATTGACTTACCCGTTGTCAAGAACTAGGCAGTATTTAATATCACTCTTGTTTGTGATATTTTCATTGTATTTAAGGGATGATAATGTCAACACATTGTTGAAGCAACTACGATGACAATCAGGGCAGTGACAAAAGCATAAATTGCACACCCAATAGACAAACACACACACAGTCACACACAAAATGTCTATTTCAATTATTTAAATGTCAATAATTAAAAAATACTGAAAAAAAAAAAAAAAATTTTCTCTCTTTTTCTATATCAAATTTTTATGATAATTTAATGATAAATATATTATTAGTATTTTAAAAAATTTCAGCTTTTAATGTTATTTAAATAACAACAATATTGTTTATCACTTATTAAATAATCACAATTTTTTTTAAACATTATATTTATTAATTTATATATATTATAATCAATTACACTATTTTTAATTATAAAATTTTTTAAATAAAAAATTTTATTATTATTATTTTTCAATATTGTATTCAACACTTTGATCATGTTTTGTTTTTTTTTTTATTTTTTATATTTTTTTTACAAATAACATTTTAAAATTTTATTAAAATTGGTTTTATTATTATAATTTTCATTGATAAAACACATTATCACGTAATCCATACACACATATACATAAAAAAAAAGACACTTTAAATTATTCGTTGATTTTTCAAGTACTTATCGCACCTAATCATGAAATATTTATTTATCAATTTTTATATTTCTTTTTTTTTTATTTTTACTGCATTTACTGTAAAGCAAGGACAAATTATTATTAAATTTTTTTCGTTTTTTAAAATTGTGCATGCATATAATGATGATGATATAATTTTTTTTTTTTTATAAATATATAATTAAAAAATAATAATGATAATCAAGGCCCTCATGTAAATTTTTAATTAGAAAATATGTTGTGTTTAAATTTTAATAAAGATATATAGATAGACGTCAACTAGCGCACACGCGGGTAAAAAATTAAAATCAAGCCTTGAAATTACCAAAAAAAAAAAACTTGAAAATAGGCGATGGTCAGTCTCTAATAAATTTACAATATAATTTATATTAATTTGTTATTAAAATTTAAAAAAATCAAGACAGGACAAAAGTTGAAAAACAAAAAAAAAAAGCTAAATGTACTTGAAACTTTTTTGATATTTACTATTAATGTAATTTTTTTTTTTCTTTTAATGTATAATTAATAATTAATAATTAAATTGTCAATTACAATAATAAATACAAGTGTTGTTAAAAAAAAAATAACAACAACTAAAAAATCTTGAAGAATAACAGGAGACGCCCCAAAAAGTGCGGAGTTATCGCTTCGACGTATCGCAAGCGAACGACGAGATTCACCCCCGCACCAGGTTCTAGGCACACTGAGGCTGAATTTCGCGCAGTACCGTCACCCTTATCGCGCATACCAGGGTAGTTTTTTTTTTTTTGACTATTATTATTATTTTTATTTTTTTTAATCACATATATATACATGTGTACATGATAAAGCGCACCCTGTTGGACCACATACAACAATTCCACTCCCCGCAAATACGACATCAAATTTCTACAAAAGAAAATGTCACTTTTATGATTATTTAAAGCTCAACGAAAAAAAGCTCAAAAAAAAAAAAAAATTACAATAATACTATTTTATTTTTCTCATTTGAATGAAAAATTGTTTTTTTTTATCAAAATATATTTTCAAAAATTTACATCAACTGTATGGATATATTTAAAAAAAAAAAAAAAATTATCATGACTTGTATAATCATCCCTTATTATATAATTTATTTTAATCATTATTAAATGAATAAAAATAAATTTTATAAATAAATACATCAAGTTATTAAATGATGTATTTAAAAATTTTTAGATAAATTAGATTAGTATAAAAATAGTTTGAATAATTATTAAATTATTAAAAATTATAAGGGTGGTTAATTAATGAGAATTGGGTTGGTGACACGGGCACTGGGAGCCCTTGGAGGCGACCTGGAGTCGTCGGGCATACTCTGCATGACAGGGGTATATTTATATATATATATAAAGCAAGTAGTAGAGAGGGAGGGTTAAGGAAGCCCTTGAAATCAATAGCCAGCCACTACTGCCACCACCCAATTTCTACTCTTATATACACCCGCAATTTCTCCACCCTTGTATATAGGTATCATCTATTTATATTATTTTTTTTTATTTTTCTATTTTTTATTTTTACATTACCTATACTCACCTTTATCTCTATCGCACTTCAATGTTTATCATCACTTGCCATGACATTTTTTTTTTTTTTTTTTTACAATCATATCCTTTTCTACCCCCTTAACAAATGTGTGTTTAACTCATTCTTGTTTTTGTTCATAATAACATTACATGTGAACTTTGAATTTATATATCGATAGACCAACTAGCTCTGTCAACAACAGCAGTATTTATTTATTTATTTCATTTATTATTTTAATTTTATTTTTATATAATTCAACTGCAGTTTGTTTCTTTAGACAGATGCTGCTTCTACCCTTATTTATATTATTATTTTTTTTTTAATACTCTTCTTTTTTGGACTACTTGTTATCTATTTTTAGTTGAGATATTTTTTTTCTTTATTTTGTTGCTCTATATATTTAGGATTTTTTTTTTTTTTGATAATTAATGTTTTTGATAAAATTTTCATATTATGGTTTACGTCAGCAAATTACATTTCAATTTAATTACTAAAGTAATTTTCGTGTACTTTGATATTGTCATTATATTTTAAACCTTTATTCTCATATATAAGTAAAAAATTTTAAAAAATTAAAAAAAATAATATTTTACTCATTACATGTATTCTCCAGACTTAAATTCACATAGACTATTATTTTTTTTCATCTCATTTCCGTCATGCTTTGACTCACAACAAATTTTTGTTTCATTTATATATATTTTTTTTTCGTGTAGGGTGGGTTTTTTTTTTTTTTTTTTTATATGAAAGTGTTGGTGATCTCTTGGCTAGCCACTCCTTGACTCTATCTCGTCTTTTATATAACGCAACGAGATTGCACGTTTGATCTATTTGGGAATTTGTTTTTTTTTTTTTTTATTAAAATCATATTTTATCTGCAACTTCATGACAAGAAAAAACTTTTATCCTTGTCATGTTATATTCATGACAGAGATTGAGTTTTTATATTAAAATAGGATATTATAAAATTTTTAAAAATATAAATATTTTTTTTTAACTTATCAGTGTGACCTTTTTCTTGGCAAAATCATGCACGCACATATTATGATAATAAAGGCATGAATGCGAAGCTTAAGTTGACCTACTATAATATTAACTGCAAGAGGGGGATGCATCGTTACTAAACCCTGCATAAAATTGCTCAAATATTTATTTTATATTTTTCATATAAAAAAAAATATATGTTACAAATAAAAATATAAAAATTTCCAAGTTTTTTAATTTACTTGACAAATATTTTTTAAACAAAAATAAAATTATTACATTAAAATTGGATAATTAGTTTGATTCTCGAATTGTTAAATTTGGGGTAAAAAAAAAAAAATGTATAGAGAAATTCAGTCGATGAAATTGTTAGAATGACGTCACTGAGTCCTGCGGGGTTGACCTCAATCCAAATTAAACTTGAGTTGGTTCTCGACCAAGTACAAGCTCCAAATGATTAGCCACTGCTGCACCTGATAACAACTCTAGTAAAAATAAAATTTATTGATAATATTTTATTTCTAACTAAGTATATACTGCAATTAAATAATTACTTTCTTTTTTTTTTTTTCATTTTGATAATAAACCTTTTATTATTCTGAAATTTGTATTTATATATGTTGTATATTATTATTTATTTTTTTTTTTTAATAACAATGGAGGTTGTAAGCTAAAAGTGCTAAATATCCTGAGGCAAATGCATCTTAATCTTAATTTTTTATAATTGAAAATTTTTTACTTTGCATGTTTTCGATTTTGTTTTTTGTTTTTTTTACTATGTTGTTACAAGTGCTGATAACATTTTTATTTTTTCTTTGCATATTTTAATGTATTTATTATTACATCGCGTTGTTGAAAAGTGAAAAAATAAATAAATAAATAATATTTAATTTGTCAAAGAAAAAGTTTCAAAATAGAAAAAAAAAATTACTACAAAAAAATATTTCTAAATATTAAATTAAAAGTATACAAAGTAAAATATTTAAAAAATCATTTTTCATGACAATCAGTAAAATTTCACTTGAGTTATTAATTATTATTTTTAAATATTTTCATTGCCTGTACTTATCACCGACTATTTAACATATTGATTTTAAAAATGCAAAGTTTTATTTATTTTTAACACGCTCCCAGTATTTATATATAGTTATTGATTAATATTTTTCGTTAATATATACAATACCTCATCAACGTAAAATAAAATTATCAATATTAAATGATTTTTTTTCTGAATATTTTTTTTAAATAACATTTTACATATCAATTGTTGGAGTGTTTTTATTCATTTTCTTTTTTTTATCTTTATTATATCAATTATTGGCGACACGAATAATCATGTATTCTTAGCATCACTAGTTTTTTTTTAGTTTCATTTATTTTATGATTTAACCAAAAAAAAAAAATAATTAAATTTAAGTACCTTCTAAACCCCATATAATAAAAAAAAAAAAATAATATACAATTAAATGTAATTTTAGCCACAAATTTGTTTATCTTTTTTTAGTTTAATCAAAAATTAATTTATATGATTTTTGTTTATTTTTATTTCATTTTTTAAATCGATTGACTATATTTGATTTAATTATTATTTATATTATATTTCATCATTATCTTGTTGATAAGCCAATATGTTTTTGACTGAATTAACAAATACAACTACGATAAAATAATTAATATTAATTTATTTTTATTCTGCACATTTAAAGGATATTAAAAAGAAAAAAATATATATATTAAACGTGATGATGATAATTTGCACTAGCAATTTTTCTGATGGGGATAAAAAAAGGTTGAAAAAAAAAATATAATAATGAGGAATTATTTGGATTTTAAGAGATGAAAAAGGGTGTACAGTTAGACACAGAATATTATTGTTATTTAATCAATAAATATTCACATCATTTTGCCCATTAAATAACCAACTATAACCATAAGAATAGCAATTATTATTGTGAGAGGTGATAGAGCTGATGATGATTGATAAAGATCATAATCAGCTGAATTTTTTTGAGTTCTTCCTGATGATGTATTTTTTTCTAATGTATTTCGATACTTGAGAATTTCTTCCTGCAATTTAAAAAAAAAAAAAATTAATTAATTTTTTAATATATAATTTTTTAAATTATTTTTTTAATAATTACCTTAAGTTGTAAATTCTCTTGTCTCAAACGACTTTCTTCTACCCTCAATGAATTAACTTCTTGTTTGGCTTTAAGCAACTTTTCTTCATTTTCATCCATTGGCTAAAAAATTAAAAATAAAATACATAAAATAAGTATATAAATTTTAATTTGTATATTTTTAAAAAAAATATATTACCTTTGAGGACGTTTTTAATGCATCACCTGTAGCTTTGCTTTTACCATTATTTGTATTTGTATCAGATTCTGTTAGATTGTATTTAACAGCATTTGAAGCATTTTGAGCTGTTGTTTTACCAGCTGCAGTATTTGTTGTAGGATGTTCAAAAACACATTTTAATTTGTAATCCATTATCTTGTCAGGATAAGCATCTGTCCACTGTTTTAAAAAAATTAAATATACACAATTAATAATTGATAATAATTAATATATTATTAATATAAAAATACATACCACATCATTGACAAAATCATCAGTATCTCCATCAGGTGCAATTACTGATTGAACCATAAACTTGTGTTTATTTTTTTCCATAAGATCAGATTCACACGGTTGTAAGCATACTAAAATGAAAAATATTAATCAATTAAATTAAAATATTTGATTAAAACATTATTTATTAATTTTTTTTTTTAAACAACTAACCAGCAATTTCACTGACTTCTTTTGGTTTAAGAACACCATTATTTGGTCTAACACAGTATCTTTTAGGTGCTGTTGTTTTAATTTTAAAATAAATTTTTTGATTTGTTGGATTTGTAAGCTTTATGTATGATGTTACTGGTGACACTGCTGATGGTCCTGAAACAAATACATAAATTTTGTTAATATTTAATTTTTTTTTTATTTTTTTACATGCTAAATTACAGTGTTGTTATTATTATCATCAATTACAACACAATATTATTCATACATAATAAAAAAAATAAAAAAAAAAATAAAGGAAAAAAAAAAAAAAAAGCATAATCATGGCCTGCATCTGTAGAACTATGCATAATCAAATTGACGTATTGATAAAAATAGTGTCGCAGTATAGTTGTTGTTTTGCCTTGACTATTTTTTTTTTTTTTTCTTTTAATTTATTTATTATTATTTTTTCTCCATGAATTGAGAAAACAGGTTGATTATTATATTCATATATATGTATGTGTATTATAAAAAAAAAATATATATATATACAAATACAAATACAAATATAGATATAAAAAAAATAAAAATTAAATAAATATGGTTTAATGTACAAAAATAGAAAATTATTTATACCAAATCCCAGATTATACTTATATTGAATAAAAATAAGTTATACAAAAAAAAAAAATAATATTATTTCATGAAAATATTTGTTAAGTATTGCCGGTCTTGAAAAAAATGGTGGGTTAGGTTTACAATCATGACTTGAAATTTTAAACATAAAAAATTATCAAGATTATTATTATCATCCGTGTAATTTAAACAAACACTCAAGGATACTGAGAAGATTTGTATTTTTTTATTTATTTATTTATTTTTTTAAAATCTTTTCTGCTACCTTACGTCATCTTGACAGTGAAGTGAAGGCGATTGGTTTTTAAGTCAACTAGAAAAAAAATAATCCAACGCAACAATACAATTTGCCATGTCTCATATTATTTTCATATCCAGTTTGGTTGTAAATGAATTATCTAAAATATGATGAGATATGATAAAAAAAAAAAAAAAAATAAAAAAAAAATTATGTTCTTCAAAATGATACAGGATTGGAGTAATAAATAATTAACATAATAATAACCAAAAAAAAAAAATAATAATAAAAAATATATTCTAAAGGCTAAATATATATATGTAGAATAAATATACATATATATGTGTTTGATAATTTTTATAAATAAAATTATTGATTAATAATAAAACTTACCTCTGAATCGTAATTCACCCTGTGGTTCGATAATTAAAACTTGCTCTGGTTTGGCCATTATTTTAATCAGTATCGCCCAAAAATGTTAAACTGTTTTAACACAAAAAAAAAAAAAAAAAAGCAAAAATAATATTATAAATATGTATTTGTGTATCTATATATGTATTAATCTTTTGTGAGTCACAAACACGTAACGATGGCGATTATATGATGATATTCTTAAAAATTGAAAAGACAATTCACTTTATTGACATATTTAATTTACTCCATTTTTATTATCAAATATATTTATTACCTTTTATTCTTCAATCACTTTATTTTGTTGTTAAATATAGGTATATTATTAACAAATCAATCATCAAAAATTATTTTTATTTTATTATTTTTTATATCTCCACGTTTCTCTACACTAAAATTTCCGTTAAAAGTAGTAAATTTTTACTGAATTATATTATTATCATGATCATGACAGACAGACGACCAACTGCTACAATAATGAAAATGCGCGTGCGTTATTAGAGAAGAAAAAAAAATTTATGAGAGGAGAGACAGAAAATGTATACATATATTTTTTTTTTCTCAATTTTTCTACGTTGCACAATGCACAGGCGTACTATTTGAGAGAGTTATTAAACTTATTATTATTATTATTTTATGAATGTGGACATTTTTATTAAAAACTATTTATATTTTTAATTATATTTATTATATTTGTCATGAACTTGTTAACAAAGTCCCCAGATGAATGTTTTTTATTTATTTATTTGTTTATTTATTTAATCTTGGGCTGTGTTGAAACTCTCTTTACATACGTTTTGAAGGTGACCATAATTCAAAATGGCAGCATAAATAAGAGCGGGAAAATTCAAATAATATTTTGCTGTAAATTAATTGCCAATGAATATTATTGTGCTGAACGAAAAAGAGTAAAATATGAAGCAGCTGTTTTAAGAACCTAAAAATATATTTTTTTAATTTTTTACAATATTTTTAAGTATTTATTTGTTAATTTGAATTAATAATATATTTATACCGCTGTAAAACTTTTATTTGAAAGAATCCAAAATTTTCCAGCTGTTAAATTACATGGTTTAAAACAACCCATCATAAATGTTATCAAAAACTTTTGAGTTGTATTATTTGCTTGGTACCAATTACTCTGATATCTAAATTATTAGAAAAAAAAAAAATATTAATTAAATTGTTAAATATACTGATTGATAATATCAATATAATTATATTTAAAAATAATATCATGTTAGACTTGCATTGATTGATACAATTCTGAACTAGAATCAATAATTTTTTGACTCGCCCAAGTTAAAAAGTACAAATGAATTAATGCAGCTGTAGCATAAACAGAAAATCTTATTGTCTGACTCAGATGATCTAGAGTTAACAATACCTAAAAAAATAATAATAATTTATTTTTAATTATTTTTAATAAAAATAAAATTTTATGAAAATTCAAATATACAAAATGACCTAAACTTCGCAACCAGCAAGACTCAAAGCCATCATATTTAAACCAAGCATAAAAAATAGTGGAATGTTATAAACTGATTTGACATTGCTTGAAAATCTTTAGAAATTAAAATTATAAATTTGTTGCAATGATAATTATCTATTATTGCAAGTATATAAAATTAAAATATATGTATATTATTACTTTTGAGCAATTCGATGTTGTTGAATACAATCTATATAAAAAAAAGTATGATAATCATATTGAGATAATAAATTATCATCCAAGATAATTTCATCAAAAAGTTGAGTATTTTTTACACGATTGCTATATAAAATATAAAATGTGGGATAAAACAAAATTTACAATTAAAAAAGATTACAATTATAAGTTATATTTATATAATAACTATAGTTAAAAAAAAAAACAAATTCTCTTTAATTTACCTGACAATTTTAAACATACTACTGGTGTGTTGAGTCAAATTTGAATATAATGAATCATATCCAACTAGTACTATTGTTGGATACATTGTAACAATATAAGAATGTATAAATATTAAATTTTCATATTTAATTGGATCAATAAAATATTCAGTTTGATAAATAAAAACTATTGGTCGTGATTCATTTAATGGCACAATAATATCCATAATTTTTGGTACAATTGGTAATGAAGCAAATAATATTGTAGCTATGAGTGCAAACCCTTGATTGCAATGGATTATAAATTTAAAATTAATTATTTTACATATGAACATTATAAATATTATATATACTTACAAATATATAAATGTGTAATTATTCTATTTTTAGTTGTTAAATTTTTTAAAATATAAATTTCATTTTTTGATAATTTTAATTTCCAAAATTGTTCAATTTCCATAAGCAATTGTTTCATCTAAATTTAATATATATATATAAATTTTACAAGTCGTTTTTTTTATTAATTTGTAAAATTTTTATTTTACCTTTTTGTGATTTAATAAGACATGAATTAAATAGACCAAAGATGCCACATGGAGCATCATCATTGTCGCACATTCAATAACAGTACTTGAATTATTTCTTGCTTTAATTAAACCAAATATCTGCAACAAATTAAGAAATATTATTATATTATATATTTTATATAGAAAAAAAAAAAAAAAAAAAAAAACATAAATATATATACGAGTATGGAAAATTAGTTATACTTCAGGAACTAAAAGACTTGAAATAATAAAAACACTTGAAAAACCAAGAGCATATCGTTTTTGTGATGACTGAAAAGGCCATGCTCCTACTACAGATAATAAAATTTTTGTTAGTAGCCAGTTTTTATTATTAAAAAAAACCATGTCTTTTCGTTGCTTTGAAAAATTTTATATACTTCAATAGATGAATTTTTTTCCAAGTAAATACTAAAAAATTGTATTATAAAATTCTTTATATAATTTTATTAAGTATTCTGTTTGTAAAAAATATTAAAAACATCAAAGTGATGGAACATGTGTTGATTCACCCTCTTGAAATGTGACACATCACAAGCTTCAAATGAATTGATTTTATAATTATATATGCTATTGTTTGTGTTGTATATTGTCTTTTTGCGAAGAAAAAAAAATTGAATATTATAAACAATATGAGTGAATCATAAAGTAACTCAGATATGTTTCATGTTTTAAGTTTTATAATATTTTATTTCTCTGAAACATATACAAGGTTGCTGTTTTGCACTGCACAAAAATTTTATATACATTTTAAAAACTAATCGAAATTTTGTGGGCATATTTATTATATAGAAATTATAAAGCTATTTTATTTGTGAAAAATTATTAATTTAAGTCAGAAATAAAATTACAATTTTATTTATCAAATAATATAAATATTTTCTTGGATATAGATAAGATATTGATATATATATATTTTAATACATAAAGTAAAAGCTTACAAAATAATACTTACTTTTTTATCCAAAAAAATTTGTGTATTGGAATTTCTTTGAAAATAATAAACTATTTTCATTTTATCAATCCCAGAAAATGATAAATTTAATTAAAAAAAAAAAAAAATCTCATCATTTCCTTATTGAAAGGCAAAATGATTTACAACACTTGAACTATAACTTTTATAATTTTTAATTCAAACATATATGATAAAGTTATAATGTTTATTTTATTTTTGCGAATTTATCTCGATAATAAGTTCAATCGTTGAAGACTCCCACTGAATTAAAGCCATCAAAGGTCACTTGCATAATTAAACAAAATATATATATATTATATCAATATATATAAACAAATAACAAAAATAAAAAAATATCATCAGATACTGAGCACACAAGTTATTAATAATACTGATGCTCTGATATATTTACAATTTATAATTATACTGTGAATTATAGGCAAAAACAAGATTACAATTTGTGTATTGAGTGTATATATTTTTAAAAAATTTAATTACAATAGCAATATTTTTATTTTTGAGTTATTATTTCTTAATTTTTTTTTTTTTATTATCAAAAATTTTCTAGAATAATAATCCATAAAATATATTCAGATCGATGACGCATTGATTAATTTTGTTTCTTTGTCAATATATATTTGTGTGAAAATAAAAAGTATTATTCAATGCCATAAATAAATTTTCTAAAAGATAATTATCATTGCAAAATTTATATTCACAATTTAAAACATCAATAATCGCAATTGAATTTTAATATATATATCTATATTTGTATATATATATAGAAAAAAAAACAACTTGTTTGTATAAAGATTATTGACTTGAGTGACAATAATCAATAATTATCGTGTAATCAATCGCAGAAAAGTGAATCGTAATAATACTTTAAATGCAGAAGAATGCAATTTTTAATCTAATATTTTTAATCAATAATTGATAACAAATCAGATACATATATATAGGTTTGATTTTATTTAATTGTAACACAAACAATATGATATTAATTGTGATTTTATTAGTTGGTCTTTGTACAACAAACGTATTTGCTAGTTCTTACAAAGATCCATATTTTTTACCTGGTCATGATACTATTGTTCATTTGTTTGAGTGGAAATGGTCAGATATTGCTGAAGAATGTGAAACATTTCTTGGGCCAAGAGGCTTTGGTGGAATTCAAGTAAGTATATAATAAAATATTTTAGAAAACTAAAAAAAAAAAATATAAGTATATATATTAAATTTTTTTTATTTTAATTTTATACAGATATCACCAGTACAAGAAAATATAATTATTCCATCAAGACCATGGTGGGAGCGGTATCAGCCAATTTCATTCAAGTTGACAACTCGCTCTGGAGACAAAATTCATTTAAAAAATATGATAAATCGTTGCAACAAAGCTGGTGTTAGAATTTACGTTGATGCAGTTGTTAATCATATGTGTGCTGATCAACCAAGTGGAAAAATTATTGGAACAGAAGGTTCAATAGCTGATCCACCATCCAGAAATTATTCTGCTGTACCTTTTACAAAAGCTGACTTTAACAAATTTTGTAGTATAGATAATTATGATGATCCAGTAATGGTTAGAAATTGTGAACTTGTTGGACTTCATGATTTAAACCAGGCACGTGAAAATGTTCGACAAAAAATTGTTAATTTTATGAATGGTCTTATCGATATTGGTGTTGCTGGTTTTCGGTAAAAATATATATATATTTTTTTTTGTTTTAATTTTTAAATTAAAATAAAATTATTTTTAATATATTATTAGAATTGATGCTGCAAAACATATGTGGCCAGAAGATCTCAAAGTAATTTATTCAAGACTTCATAATCTCAGTACAAGTAGTGGTTTTGCTAAAGGTTCTAGACCATTTATTTATCAAGAAGTTATAAATCTTGGTGGTGGTATATCAGCAAGTGAATACAGTAGTTTTGCTGCAGTTACTGAATTTAAATATGGAAATGAAATAAGCAATGCATTTTCAGGACATAATCAATTAAAATGGCTTCAAAGTGTTGGTAATAATTGGGGTTTTTTACCAAATAATGATGCATTAATTTTTATTGATAATCATGATACACAAAGAGATAATAATGTACTCAATTATAAATCTGCTCGGCTTTATAAAATGGCTGTGGCTTTTATGCTTGCTTATCCTTATGGAACTCCAAAAATCATGAGTTCATTTGCATTTGATAACAAAGATCAAGGTCCACCAGCTGATTCTCAAGGAAATATTTTATCTCCAACAATAAAAAATGATACAGGTTGTGGAGGTGGTTGGGTGTGTGAGCATCGTTGGCATCAAATACAAAATATGGTTGTTTTTCGAAATGTTGCTAATAAAACTTCAATAACAGAATGGTGGGACAATTGGAACAATCAAATTGCTTTTTCTCGAGGAAATAATGCTTTTATTGCTATCAATCGTGACACAATAGATTTAAATACAACAATTCACACTCAACTTCCAGCTGGTACATACTGTGATATAATATCTGGTAATATTAAAAAAAATATTTGCACTGGAAAAACTGTTGTTGTCAATGCAACTGGGCATGCAGATATTCAGATACTTTTAACAGATAAAGATGGAGTTCTTGCAATACATAAAAAGGTAAATTTATCACTTTAAATAATTTTTTATATAATTTCACGAAAAATTCAAAATTAAATTATTGATATTAAAAATTTGTTTCAGGCTAAATTGAAATAGATGTTTTTCAGTAATTTTTCATAATAGTTAATAAAAAATTGAATTTTATATTTAAAAAAAAAAAAATATTTATTATAAATTAATAACTTATATGTTTATTGTTAAATAAAATAAAAAAAAATTCTCATGCTATAAAAATTTCTTATACTAATTAATAATTTTATTTTTAAAAATAGAAAATGCGATGTTGACATACAATAACAACAACAAAGAATTTTCAATAATTTTATCTAATCATTTACAAGTGTTGAGATATTTTTATAATTGATTTATGAGTCAAGTTGATGAAAACATGTGAATATTGATTATTGATAAATACTTATCAAAATACTTGATTGTTATTTTTAATTTTTATATAAATTTTATCATTATTTAATCTTTGTTATCTTAAAATAAACAAAAGACAAATAAAAATAGGTATATTCATGTTGAAAGATGAAAGACAATTTTTTTTTTTTTTATTTATTTAGAATTTAGAATTTCTAATAAATTTTAGAAATTAATTATTTACTTATTTTATTTCTAAATTTTATTTAAAAAATATGTCTGAGAATATGCCCACTTGCCATCTATCGTCTTGATTTACTCCAGCAGCACAACACTTCTAGGCCATCTTTCTTTTTTTTCTATTCTATGTGTTTTGTTGTTTGTTATTAATTATTATTATTATTATTATTATAATTATTGGTTATCGTTAAAAATTCACACGTGTGTTGTGTATGTCAAATTAAGACCAATTATTTTTTTAATTATACATTTATAAAAAAGTGACAGTGATTTTATAAATCATAACAAAATAAATATTATAATAATGTTTAATAAACGTTTGAGTCAATTATTATTGACTAACTATGAAATTCAGTATTTAAGACTATCCAGCATCAACAGATCTAGACATTATCAATCATCACAAAATAAAGTAACATCATCATGTAAATTTAATTATCATCAACAATATAATATAATATCAAAAATAAATAAAGATAAACAATTGTGTTCAAGTAACATAGCCATAAGAAATTATTCAAATTTGTCACAAAAAAAAGTAAATATTGAAGAAGACAATGATACAACAGGTACTCATGACAGTGATAATTTTGATGATCTTCTTGATAAAAATTTAACTGAAAATGGAACTTTATATTCAATTCTTCAAAATTCAGATAAATATTCAGCTACAATAACTCCATTACTTTTTGATGAATTAAAAAATGAATTATATTCACCAAATTTAAGTGAACTTAAAAATATACCTGAAGAAAATTCAATAAACACATTGGCACCATCAGAATTAATTGAATTATTAAAATCAATATCTTATCAAGCAAAAATTAATGGTGAATATGTAATTGATAAATATCACAGATTATTAAATCTTCTTGATCATTATGTTGATAGTTTAACAAATAATGAATTATGGTTGTTACTAAGAGTACTTTCAATGTCTTGTCTTCCAATATCAGAATTAAAAAATAAACATCCAGCTTTATTAAAATTAGAAGATCATTTAAATAAAGAATGTCAAAATAGAATGAGAAAAGATTGGACAATAAGTGAAACATTAATGACTTGTGATTTATTTTATCATATGCGTTTACCAAGAGGTCCATTTGTAAGTGGTGCACTTAAAAAACTTGGAACAAAACCACAAAAATTAACACCTGAAAATTTTGTTCATTATATGTTTTTGTTAAATGTTGGTAGAAAACCAACAATAAATATGTATGAATTGGAATATCATTTGGAATCTGTTATAAATAAATATAATGTTGAAGAACTTGGTATTATTGGAATAGCATTTTTTAAAACAAATACAAAAATTAGAAATCCAGCATTACTCAATCACATGCTGGAACTTTGTATAAAAAATATTGATACTATTGATAATTTTATTTTATGTGGATTTATGAAATTAACAAGGTAATACAAAAACTTTATTATTTATTATTTGACCTGTTTAATAATTTATTTAATTAATTTTTTTTCAGACAAAGTTTACAATTTAAAGAAGTAGCAATATTTAAAAAACTACTTCAAGCATTTAAACCACGAATTAATACTACTTCAACTGCTTGTATAGTTCATACTGCTCATGCTGCAGCAACAACTTTAATTAATGAAAAAGATGTTCTTGATTTAATAATGAATAGGTAAAATTAATCAATATTATTTTTTATTTTTAACAAATTATATGATAATTAATTTAATATTTTATATATATTAAAAAAAAAATAGATTTATAGAGAAAGTACCATCATCAAGACTAAAAGATTTAGAAAGAATACTTTTTTCAATGATGATATTTAAATATCCATCAAATCATCCACTGTATTCAATAATAATTGATGAACTTAAAAATCCAAATCGTAAAGATGAATTATTAAAATATCCAAAAACATTTAGTACATTGATACAATATCTTACCTTTGTTGGAATTTATCCAATTGAAATAATAAGTGAAATAATGAATCCAGATTATATTAAAAAAGTATATAATGATAATTCATTTTTTATTGGACGTGAATATTTGTCAATTGAAAGTGGTTTAAAAATTGAAGTACCAGATTATAAAGGACCATTTTTACCACCAAGACTTATTGATAATCTTGGTAAAAGAAATTCTGTTTGGAATATTGATGTATCTAATGATACAAATGAATTTATACAAGGAAGTCAAAAATATGTTACTGAAATAATTCATTATATTAAACAAGTTATTAGTCATGATAAAATAAAAACAGATCAAATATTACCACATCATCAACGTACTGATATAATATGTTGTATTGATAAAAATACAAATGAATTTATATCAATTGATAAAATTTATAAAAAATTACCAGATGGTACTATTAAATATCCAATAAAAAATGAAAATTATAAATGGATTGCAATTATATTATCTACTTATAATCAAACATATCGTGATTCATCAGATATTTGTGGTAATTTAGATAGTAAGGTACGACAAGTTAAAAAACTTGGATATGTAACAACAATATTATCACATACTGAATGGAAACTTCAAAGATCAAATTTAGATAAAAAACAATTTATAAATGATTTTATTTTAAACTGTAAAAATTTATAAAAAGAAAAAATAAATAATTTGTTTTTTTTTTTTTATTGTTAAACATTTATTTGTAATATTTTATTTTTTTATTTTAATCAATTATGTATATTTTGCGCATGCTCTCATTGAAAACAAGTTCGTTCAATAATGCTAATGATTATTTGAGGAGTTCATTGCTATTGTCATTCTTTTTGCTAATAGTCTATTACTACACCCACTTTAATAATATTCATAACATTAATAATAGTTGATTTTTAATTAATTTAAAAATCAAATAATAAATAAATTATGTCTGGAAGTAAGTGTGTTAAGGCACCACGTAAAGCCTATGCTCCAAAAGAGCCCCATGAAATGAGTCAACAAGAAAAATTAAGACTCATTGATGATGAGCTTAATTCATTTTACAAGTAAGTAAAATTTATTAATCTAAATAATATTATAATTATAAATATTATTTATATTTAAATGTTAGATATTGTCAACAAGCTGGTTTTACTGATGAAGAAATGGATATAATATGTCAACCTCTTGTTGAGACAATGAAAAGATCTTGGTTTCAAATTGGCTTACGTGTTATTATTGGTACTATTATAATTGGAATATTAATATGTGCAACAGCACAATTGAGTGTTGTTGGTATATATTTTACAGCAATAACACGTCTTTTTACAATTAAATTATTACCATTATGGAATTGGCAAGATATTTATCGTGAAAATTGTATGATTAATAATCCATTTTATAAAGATTATCCAATAACTGGTGAAGATTGTGTTGTAAGTTTTGTGAATTTACAAAAAAAAAAATATATATATATAGGTATATAGAACAAATTTATTGTTTATATTTTATTTAATTAAATTTTAGACATGTCAAGCTGTTGAAACAATTGATCGTCTTTCTGATGTTAGATATCGTCAATTGGTTGATGAATATCTTAATCGTGATGCTCCAGCAATAATTGTTGATGCTATGGATTCATGGGCAGTTATGAATACTGATTATTTTTGGTTTGACAATATAACACATGTAAATAAATTTAATGAACAAACTATATTTTTAATTTATAAATAAATTTATTTTTTTTTTTAAATATATATTTATCATTTTTTTTTTTTTTTATAGTTGTATTTAGGTAATGAAAAATTAATGGAAACAGTACCTTGTTCATTAACTTCAAATCTTAGAACTGGTTCATCTGATTTAGCTGCATTTTTAAGACGTGTTGATTCACCAGAAGTTGCCAAGTGGTTTGTTCATTGGCAAAATTGTGATATTAATGCTGTTAAAGCATTAAGAAAATATTATCAACGTCCTTATTTTCTTTCAAGTACAGTATCACCAGCTCATTTTAATTGGGTACTAATGTCATCTGATTATAATAGTCCAAGTTATAAAAAAGTTGAACTTGATTCTGGTTTAATTGCACTTGCACAATTACGAGGTGCAACACAATTAAGACTTACACCAATAAATCCTTGTAACAGTTCATGTCCTGAATTAATTGCTGATCTTCATCGTGGTGAAATGCGTTAGTATAAATATAATAATTTAAATTTCAACTTGATTTATTTGTTAATTTAATTTAATATAATTTTTTTTGTTTTTTTATTCTAGTTGTATTTACAAATCTCATGTGGAATTTAGAATATGCACCAATGCGAGGTCTTGATAATATTGCAATTTTGACTGAAACTGTTTGGGATGAGGATCCATAAATAAATAAAAATTTTATATATTCATAAAATTCCAATTAGTATAATACAATGAGTAATGCAATATAATTTATTTGACATTGTATTTATCAAATAAAAAAATTAATATAATCATTAAACTTGAAATATAAAAAAATAGCATTATTAATTATTATTACTTAATTTTTCAATAAGTTCATTGATATCATTTCTTTTAGAGGTAACATAATTAACAACATTACTGACATCACAATCTTTAATATTATCACATTGTTCTGATACTAATTTATCACAAATTAATTCTGAATAACTTAATACAAATATTCCACAATCATATGCATTTTTTTGTTGTAAACATTTTACATTTATAAAATTTCCATTATTTGTTGATGAAAAATATTTAAATAATTTTTTTGAAAATTTTTTAGCAACATTATCATTAGCACCATTATAAGAATCATAATGATAACATGAATTTTCATTATTTGAATAAATTAATAAACTCCAATGTGAACCACCAATTTCAGTACAATTTTCTGAATCATTTAATGGAAAAAATATAAAATTAATATTATTTTTATCAATAAAAGAATCAATAACTGTTGAATAATCACTTGGTTCCATCATTTTTAATAATTGTGTTAATTCAGGACTAGCTAAAACAATTTTTTTATTTTTATTTTTAATTAAAAGATTATTACTTAAATATTCCATATAAAAACCAATGATAATGTCATTTAGCCAGTATTTTCCCATTAATAAATTTTTATCAGATTGACGAATAAGACAATCATAATAACTAAGAACAATTTTATCATCGTTTGCCATTGAATTTTGATGATTCTTGATTATTTTATATTTTATCCTGAAATTATTGTTAAAAAAATATCAATTAATTATATCATCTTTATATAACCAAGTATTGTTTGTTAAATAATTGTTTCAATTTTTTTTTTTTTTCAGTACCTGGGCAATTACCTGACAACACGGTTTGTAATTTCAACAACAACAACAACATTCACCAAGATGTCAACACAACAACGTGAGAGAAAGAGAGAGTGAACGTGACCAAGATGTCAAAGGGAACCAAAACAAACGGAATGGTCTGAAGTGAACTGAATAACAAAAAAAAAAAAAAACAACACGCATGCGTATTGTGTGCAGCATTTTTATTTATTATTTTTCTTTTTTTTTTTTTAGCTATTTTCAATGAACGCTACCGTAAATGTTGCCAGCAGTTGCCAGCAAAAACGAAGCAATAGTCCGCCATTGCATGTAAAATCATGTGCAATCATGTGCTTGTTGAATATATACTTTTATAATAAGTTTATTTAAAGAAATGTTTTAGTGATAAATAATTAAAATTTATAAAATATAAAAAAAAAAAAAAACAACAAAATATATATATTTTTATTTAAAGTGAAAAATGTCTCGTGTACCAAAAACATCAACAATGCCTGCAGCAAATTCAGCAGCATCACAATCACATCGACAAAAAAATCATATATGCAAATTTTCAAACTATGAATGTTTACAAAAATGTTTAGATGGTTATGCATATTGTAAAAATCATATTCTTCAAGATCCAAATGCACCATATAAACAATGTACATATGTTTATAATACAAATGGACGTAAATGTACAAATCCAAAGCTAGATCGTAAAGATGTTGTATATTGTCCTGAACATACAAGAAAAGCACAATTAGCTAGAGTTAAATCAATATCACGTCATACATTACCTCCAACACCAGAAACAATGTTGTTAAATTTAAGTCATTATTCAAAACCAGATAATAATCAACAAAATTATAATAATAATAATAATAATAATGAAAATAAAGTAATAGATCCATTTAGTAAGTTTAAATTTATATTTATTTATTTTATTATTATAGAATAATTTTTATAATTAATTATAATAATTATTTTACAGATGAAATTGATGCATCAAAAATAAATTCAAGTTGCCGTAATATTCTTGATTATGCCAGTTCATCTGATAGTGATGTTGAACCAACAATGATCAATGAAGCCCTCAGAGGATCATATCTTGATGACAGTGACAATGAAAGCGTCAATAGTCCACAAGAAGATCCATTAAAGTAAGTTTATATTATAATTTATATAAAAATCCCTTACCTACTGAACACAAATTTATCCAAATGAAAAAAAAAAAATATCCATTCCTATTGATGTTTATGATAATCACAAGCATCCTAATTATATATGAATAAATAAATAATAAAAATATATATAAATGAAAATAAATATCATTACATAATCATTTTAATAATAAATATATGTATTATTACATATATTATTCATCCTTCATGATTTTTTAATAATTGTTATTGTCCTTTTAAATTTATGTTTAGTAGATGATATAATTTGTGTCAAAAAATAGAATTTGTTATACTCTTTTCATTTGTTAGTATTGATTTTTTAAGGCATGCCGGTATATTCACAGCTGAAGAAGTTATTTACATTGCACGTGAAAAATTAATAAGACTACAAACACTTTATATTGAGCAATTTAGAAGGCTACAATATGTATTACGAGAAAAAAGACGTAAATATTTACAATCAATTAAAAAAGAAAAAGAAATATTATGCAGCATCCATGATCAACCAAAGGGGAGTGCTAAGGAAAAAAAAGTATATAATAAACTTAAAGCATTACACAGATATCATCGTAGGAATGGAGTTGAAGCAATATTATACAGAAAATCATTGGAAAGACGAGCTAAAGTTACTGAGGGTGTATCACAAAAACTACCATCAATATCAAAATGTATATTTACTGAGGGAGGTGTTAAATGTGGTGAAAGAACTCTACCAACAGCAAAACATTGTAGAAAACATATTTTAAATGTAATTATTATTATTTATTGTAACAATTAATCAATTATTATTATTATTATTATTAATTAAATTATTATTTATTTTTTTAAGGATGATAAACAAGTTTTATTCAAAGCTTGTGGTGCAGTGAGAGCTGATATCGAGTGCCATGAACCAGTACCAGTTATTTTTCATTCAAATTGTGTTTTTCATATGGATTTACCAACAATTAATAAATTAGAACCTATGAAGGTAAATATTTTTATTTAATTTGTTAAATTAATTGTTAATATAAATAATATTTTACAATATTGTTTTTTTTTTTTTATAGTTTACAGAGGAAAATCCAAAAGAATCAAAAAAATCATTGTCGCATGTACCACCAGCAGATGTTGAGGTTGATGTTGTTGGTGTTAATGATTCACAAGACATTGATCCAGATGATGATGTAGCAGGCCTTATGAGAGAAATGAATGATTCAGCTATCAGCAACAAACAATCTTTCAATGAAAGTATTGCTAGTGAAACAAGTACTGATACTGCATTTAGTGGAACAACTCAATTAAGTGATAAAGAAGATTTAGTGTCATCATCTTAATAAAAAAAAAAAAAAAAAATATGACATTATATTTTAAATCATAAAATTTGAGTTTAAAAAAAAAAAAAAAAAAAAAAACAGTAAATAATTATTAATTAAAAAAGAATATATATTATTGTTTTTTTTTTTTTTTTTTTTTTAGTTTTTTATTTTTTATTTTTTTTTTTTATATATATTTATTATTTATATTTATTGTTCCTATAAATTTATTATATAAACTAAATTTTAATGTTTAACTGATGATAGATATATAGTATAGTTAATATTACGTCAACGAGTAAAAAAAAATAATTTTTTTTTTTTTTTATTTTTAATGTATTTAATTTTTTATTCTTACAAAAAAACAAAAAACAAGTGTACTTCATGAATAAATATATTTTAAAGATAATTAAAAAATATATTATTGTTTATTTATTTAATTATAAATATTTAATTTTATATATTATTATTAATATAGGAAATACAGAGTTACATGTATTCATTAACACATGATACCTCTTATGACATTCTGTTATCCTAATAAAATGGTGGTTTCTGACAGTTTTGTGTGACTTAATCATAAGTTTATATTTTTTCAAAAACGTCATACGTCAAATTAAGGTTAATAAATAAATAAATTAAATAAATGAATAATTACTTTTCTTCTACTTAAATAAAGATATAATTAAGGTTATTTAAATAAAAAATATACAAATAATTATTAATAAATAAAAAAATTGTTTTTATATTTTAAGAAAAATGTAATTATTATAATTATTAATCGAATGAATGCGAATGGATGTTGAATAAATTAAAGTGTAATATATGTTGTTTATATGATCTTGTTGGAAAAATGTATTATGACTAATAATTTATACTATTAAAAGTATCAAAAAATATTAATTATTTTTATCAAAATTACAACTATAATTATAAGTATTAAAAAATAATTAAAATAATCAGTCAATATTAATTTATAGCGACATATATTTTTTTTTATTATGAATTAAAAGTAAATATACTTGAAGAATATACTTCAAAATTGTAGGTATTATTTTAATGATATTTTACAAATAATTTAATTAATAAATAAAAAACAATGGTAAGTTTATATATTATATATTAAAATATTAATAATAATGTTAAAATAATTATAAAATAATTTATTGGATGTATTTATTATTTTAACGCTTAAATATGTAAATTTGTGTAAATAATGATCATTTCTGAATATAAAATATGAAAGAAAATCATGAGATTTTATTAGGCGAACATAAAAATATAAGAGTAACCAAGTGTTACTCCTCGCTTTTTATATGCGCCCAGTAGTATCGTACAATATTTTTGAATTTTTGACGCAACAAACATCGTGAACATAAAATACTCCTCTTATATTCTGTTATCCTAATCCGATGCCTCTACATTTTTCTCGATTTGGACGCGTGCATAAGTTTATTTTTTCAAAAACGTCAAATTAAGGTTAATAAAAAAAAAAAAGGAACTATTGATATATTCTATTTATTTATTCATTAATCTTAATTTGACATTAAAATATAATTAAAATAATACCATCAAGTCAATCAGCTTTAGATAAATAAAATTAAAAAAAAAAAAAGCAACAATTAAACTCAATTATTTATAAAAAAAATGTTATAAAACTAGATTTAAAAAATATATTTTTTAATAAATCAATAATAACATGCTTATTAACTTTAACCAATAATTAATTTTTTTAAAATTTTAATTTCAACTTTTGTTTTTTTAGGTTTAACTTTTACAATTATCATTTTGAATTATTATTTTCAAAAACAATTGTCACTTAATATAATGGTTTTTAATTTTTTTTTAAATTTACCATTTGATGTAACCATCAATCATTATCCTCATACTTTCAATAAAACTATTGCACGAAATTTATTTTTATTATTTATGTAATAATTTTCATTTATGAAATTCTTTGATAATATTAATAAAGACGAAAAAACTCAAGTGAGAATGCTTGTTAAGTCGGAGGGTTAATAGGAATACAGAACGAGCAAAGAGGTATTTGCTCACACACAACTATATACTATGTATATTTGTATGAAATTAATAATAAATAATAAATAAAAACAAATCAACAATTTATAAATTCAATTATTTTTTTTTTATTCATTTTATTCTTTTGAAATTATTTATTTATTTGTTTTTTTGTTCACTTTCATTCCTTAATATTATATTTTTTTTATCGTGAAAAAGTAATTATTAACCACATTTATAAACTAATTATTTAAAATACTTAACTCTACCTTATACAATTAGCATAGTGTAAAATTAAGTAACTCATTCAATGAAATTACAACCAATTATAATGTTCTTACAATATAAATTTTATACTTGGAACTTAATCAATAAGTTTATGGTTTTATTTTGTTTTTTTTTTTTTTTTTTTTTTTTTATATATATAAAAGAAGTGTTGTTGAGCATGAAAAAATTTAAGTAGCAATAATTGACAGATAAACTGAACTTTTGCTTAATAAAAATAATAATATTAATTGTTATCAATTAATAAGTCGAAATTTAAAATAAACAATGTAAAATTGTATAAGTATATTATTAATTTAAAAACTATAAGCACCTGATTTTCACATCCCAAAATTACTTTTTTTTTTTTTTTTTTTTCCTTGGAATGCACTTGTTTTTGTTTTTTTTAAATTATTTTTTTATTATTGTTATTATTATCAAAATCATTATAACAATAAACTATTGTCAATATTAATAATTGTGCATTGATTAATTTAATTAATATTTTTATAATGACAATGATTATGAATAATAATTAATTGATGAATTATAAATGTTTTTAAATAATACATTTGTTTTAAAATAAAAAAATAAAATAAAATTAACTACTAAACATGTGCATTAAATCATCTTCATACAATGCAATGATTAACATTATTCCAAGTCCAGTTAATAATCCCATAATTTGTAAAACAGAACGCCATTTTGAGCCACCCTCTTCAGAATGACCAGATGATAATTCAGGCATCATATCAACAAGTGCAATATAAATAAACATACCAGCAGCTGCTGCAAATATCCAACTTGTTGTTTCTTGTGCAGCACCCAAAAATATACCAAATATCATACCAAATAAACATAATATTGATGATAAAAGATTATAAAATACAGCCTGTTTAACACTCATTCCAGCTTTAATTAATACAGCAAAATCACCAAGTTCATGTGGTAATTCATGACATAATACAGCAATTGCAGTTGAAAAACCACCAGCAATACCAGCAGCAAATGCAGCACCAATAGCCATACCATCAGTAAAATTATGTAATCCATCACCCATTATAACCATCCATGCAACACTTGACATTGAATCTGGTGCAGCATGTACATGACCATGTGAATGTGTATGTCCATGATGTTTATTTTCATGTTCACGTATTATAACAGTATAACTTTCACTTTCATTTAATGAATTATCAACACCATCAATAACATTATTTAATATTTTTTCATTACCATTTTGATTATCACCATTTATGGTTTTATTAAAATTATTATCATCTTTTACAATTTTATTAATTATTGAATCACAATTATTATCATTTAATGGTTTTTCTTCTTCTGTTATTGTAACTGGTAATTTTTCATGATCATTATGTTGATGATCATGTGTATCAGCTGTTATTTCACCATAACAATATGGATATGATGAATATTTATGTTTACATAATTTTTCACCAACATTATTTATTCCTTCATTATTATCATTTTCTCTCATAACACGTACTTTTGATGGTAATTTATTTTTACGTTGATGATGTTTATGCCATTCAGCAATTGTACCAAGTGCTTTTTCCATTAATAAAAACATTAAAAATCCTAACATTGCAACAAGACCTTTATATGTCATTATTTGATGTAAATTATCATTATTTTCATGTTCATTTTCATTTTCATGTTCATGTTCATGACTATGAGTATGACTATGACTTGGCATCATAGCATGTGGTAATAAATGCATAAATGCATCACCACATAATGTACCAATTGCAAGTGCAACAAGAAATTGTATTAAATGATTATAATAACTTTTTCCCATAACTGGTATAACAGCAACACCCAATAAACCACATAAACTTATTATTATTATTGATATTGATGAATACAACCAAATTTGAAACATATTACGATTTTCACTATCATGATGATGTAAATTATCCATTTTTATATTATCAAATGTATCTGTTATACTTATACAACCTTTATTTTCAGTGCCTGATTGATTTGTGAAATGATACAATAATACCGGACATATCTTTTCAAACAACCAGTGGGGTAATAATGTATCGTTCTTTGTCAAACTATCATAGCTCTCTTCAGAGACCTTTGTCAATAGTTCTTTTTTATTTAAACACTTGAAAAAAAAAAAGAACAAAAAATAATTATTAGATTGTTATTATTATCATCATCATCATCATCATCATTTAATCTTTTATTTTATTTAATTACCTTTTTTTTTTGTGTGATACTGTGAGAATCAGTTGGCTTGACACTTGGTGTATCTAAATCAAACGAAAAAAAAAAAAAAAAAGTTAATTAAAATAGAATGAATGAGTTTTATTGAAATTTTGTATTGTAAGCATAATTTGATCAAGGCCAAGGTGAAGAAACAATAAAATAAAAAATAGCGTTATCCTTGATTAACTTTAACAAAAAAAAAAAAAAGAAAGAAAAAACTGTAACAATTGATGGTAATGTTATACACAGTGTGACGAAATAGATTAATATTATTCACGAGGTCAAGATCATCTGTAACCATGCAGAATTTTATAATGATATTTTAAAAATTTTTTTTGATAAATATTATTAATTATCATGTTAATAATTAATAAAATATATCTAATAATTTATAATAATAGATTGATAAGTAAAATAGATGACTATTAATTTGGTAGGTCAATTGGGATTAATTAAGAATCTACATTCTTCAATCAATTCATTAAATATTAATAATTTATGTGAGAATATATAATACAAACCATTTAAAATTTTGTTGTTTATAATATCAGTTAGACCAAGTTTTTCAAGCATTGATTCAAATTGTTTCATTGTTATATTTTCTCCATTTCCATATATTTTAAATAATTTATCAAATTTATTATTTTCATCATGTCTTTTAACTTTATCATTGATATTATTATTATTATTATTTGTATATTTTGATAATTTTTCATTGTATGTTATTTGTCCCAGTTTTTCTTGAATTTGTTGACTTTCCAATGGTGACACATTTAATGAATGTACTGAGCATGGTATATGTGCAATACACAGTACACAGCAAACAACACAAACAGTTACAAAATGCTGCGACATTATATATTTTCTGTAATTAAAAAAAAAATTATCTAATTTATTATGATGAATAATTTATTTTTCTTAATTAGCTATGTTTGTATTTCTTTAAAAATAAATAAATACATAATATGCTAATTTTAAAATACTGATTAATATAATCATCAGTGTATTTTTGTTATTTTTATAAAAAACAATATTTATCAACTGATTAGACATATAAAAATATCATTAATCATTATTTAGAAAAATTTAAAAAAATATAATAATTAAGGTATAAATAAATGTTAAAAATTAATGATATAAAAAATTAAAAATAAAATTCCAAGTATCAAATCTTGAATATATTATGCAGCCAGAATAAAATTTACAAAAAAAAATTCAGGAAAAAAAAAAAAAAAAAAAACAAATTCCAAAATAGAAACGTGGAGCCTAATCCGGACCGACATTTAGATTGATATTTTTAGATGTTGAACAAAAAAAAAAAAAAAAAATATCACATTATATAAATAAGTAGTTATATCTATATAAAAATATACCTATGAGAATCCAAAACTGGAATAAAAAATTAGTATATTATTTAGGTTAAATTGTAATATAACTGGAATAACAAATTAATTTATGTTGATATTTTGTACTTACTATTGATATTTATTTATTATTCCGGTATGATGTTACTGTTTGACGCCAAACTGCCGGCTTGCAGAATATTGATAACTCAATTTCTTATATACCTGATACAATTCCAATAAGAAAAATTAAAAATATATTTATTAATATTATTTCAAGTACAATATTTTTGTGTGTACAAGGTAATTTAATTTATTTATTTAATAAATTTTTATATATATATTTTTTTTTCAACTATTTTTGTTATCAAGTGTAACAAATCATCACGGAGGTTTGTACCACTGACTGTAATTGTACACGCTTGTCGACTCCGTTTTAATTGATTTATTTACTTTTTATTTTATTATTTATAAAACATTTAAAAAATAAATAAAAACATTAAAATTACAAAAAAATATGTATTATTTTGTTAATGATAATTGATACGGACGGAAATTATACAATAAAAAAAACGGATATTCAAGTTAATAAAGATATTTGATCAAATTGGCAAATTATTGTCGTCGCAAATTCGCAATTGTACACACAAAAATACACAAATATATGAAAAACAACTACACATGCAACAAGTACAATGTGAACTTGGCTGTTTAAAACATACAAAAATAAAAAAAAAAAATGTGTGGTTTTTTTTAATACCCTGAATCCAACTGATGATTATTGAAGATAACTTTTTGGGTGTGCTCACTGCTCACTACTGATAAATGCTCATTTTAAAACAACGCTCAAATGATATCAAATATTGGATGATTTAATAATCGCGGAATTTCATCAGATCAATCTTCAACCTGGAATAAAACGAGTCTAGACTTGTTTAGGAGCGTCTTTTAGATGTATTTTTTTTTTATACAATTCACATACACAATAAAATAAAATTCTCCGAAATCCAAGATTCCTAGGGGACAATAATATTCTAGGGATTTTATTTACTGTTGATAAGTTAGATTTCTAATTTTTTAATGGACGACATCTATCTGTAAATAATTTAAATTTTTAATAATATACATTTTTTATTATTATTATTATTTAATAACAATAATAAACAACAATAATAATGAATCAGACTAAATCGTGTGAATCATAAGCAACATTATATTATTATTTTTTTAATTATTTGTTTATAAATTTTAAATTTTATACAGTTGATAATTATATTATAAAAAATATATTATTATTTCAATAAAAAATTTGACATACATTTTTTTTTAAGTATTGATATTTTTGTCATTAAACAAGTCCAAGGTAAATTTTTTTATATAAATATATTTTTTTTTTTGTCTGGAAGTATAATGTTTTTTTTTTTTTTTTTTTTTTATCCTTAAAAAAATATGTTCATGCGTATTGATTTGTTCTGCTTGAAAATTTATAAGCATAATTGGATTTTTAATGTATTTTATTTATTTTTTTAGTTTAAACAAAAAACAAATATATTTTGATGTTATTATTTTTATTGAGACAATCACAGTGTCATCAATGAAAGCCAACTTGACATGTCGTACACTGAATTAGAACATGGATATCAGGTAATTTTATATTTAAAAAAAAAATAAAATTGTAATTAGTAAAATAATAATTTTATATATATTATAAATTAATTAATTGTCATGTAGGATTTACGGAGTACAAGTCGTCCAGTATTTTATGTAGGTGAACTTGGTCAAGTTCAACAAAATTTTGGTGGTAGTGGAACTTCTTCTATCTACAGATCACCAAATCACGTAAGTTTATTATTATTTTAATATAAATTAAATTTACAAATCAATAAATGTGCTTTTTGACACACAGGCACACACACTATTTGGTGGTTTTCTTTCTTTTTTTCAATTTTGTTTTATCATCATTTTTGAATGAATGATATAGTGACAAAAAAAAAATACACCGGTTGTTGGCACTTTACTTTTTTTTTTTATATTCTAAAATTACAATATTTGTTTTGCCAAAAATATACTCTTGTGACGTATATTTTATACTTACAGTATATATTTTTTATTTTATTTTTTTATTCATTTAAAAATTAACCTGAAAAAGAAAAAAAAAAAAATAAAATAAGTTGTGCATATATCCATATTTAATATATATATATTATTAAAAAAATATATATATATATATATAATCATCAAATGATATACATATATTTGTGGCAATATTGTCACCTACTAATTTCAATATGGGAATGGATTTTAAGATTATTAAATTTACTACAAGACAGCATAGGTGACATGGTACAGTGGTAAATCCAAAAATATAAAATTAAATACACAATTGATTATTTTATTAAAACATAAACAAAATAATCAGTTGCTGAATAAAATTATTAATAAAATTATGTCATAATTAGTGACTAGTCGAAAATAAAAAATAAAAATAAATTATTGTGTATTTAACAATACACTCAATTAACATATCAACTCAATAATAATAATAATAATAATAATAATAATAATAGTAGCAGCAATAATTTTATCAATTATTAAATCAGTTATATTTTATGTCTCGAAAAAAATACCAAAAGATAAAATTTATATATTTAATGTCTTATCTACTACCTGTGTTGATATAAATTTGATTAAATTTATCTTAAAAAACCAAATTTACTTGATTTTTAAACTAGAAAAAAAATTAAATTCTTTACTTGATAATATTTATTATTTATTGTAAAATATTTCTAGAAAATATGAATTATTATTATCAAACATTATTAGTGAGGGTAAATAATTAATGATAAAAAAATAAATATAAATAATAATTTATTAACTTAATTGTTGTACTTTAAATAAAAAAATTATATATAATAATAATAGAAAAAAAAATAAATAAATAATTTATAAAAATGTTAAATTTTAATTCTCACGAGGTATTAATTACAACATCTAGTGTGTATATAAAAATTGATTGAAACAAGAGGTTTTTAGTGGGGGAAAAAAATTGAAAAGAACAACAACGTCAGTGAGGAGAATGCAATTGTGATTAGATATCATTCAGTCAGTCACCAGCTCCAACAGCAATATGATGATAAATAATTTAACAAAATATATATAATTTTAGTATTTTTATTTTTTCATTTTTAAATGTTAAAAATTCATCAACTAAATAATTTTCTTTTATTTTTAAACACACTATAAATTTTGCAGCTGCGCAATTTAATTTTGAGATATATAAGTATTATATTAAGTGATCTCATATAGAGTCACGTGGCTTTTTTTTTTATTCTATTTATTTATTTATTTATTTATTTTATTTTATTTTTTTTTCTGTGCACAATAAAGATTGTAATGTTATTTGTGGGTGTTTCTTGATAATTAATTTCTATATATATATATATATATGTGTATTTTAAAAAATATCATTGTGATAAATTCAATGAGTTTATATATTTATTTAATTATCAAATTAATGATAAGGAATGGAGTGGATTTGGTGGAAAGATTGGTGGAGAATTAAAAAATGGAAACAAAGTTTAAATGGAGAAAATAGTGATGATTCAGTGGATTATTGTTTCTGCGATGATTGTCTTGTAAGATTTATAATTATAAAAGAAAAAAAAAATAATTATAATAAATATATAATTATTTATAATTTAAAAGTAATAAATAAAAATATAATAATAATGAAAAAAATCTTTTTTTTTTTAAATTTAGCAATGCGGGATTATTGTAGTTTTATTTTTCATGGTCAAATACTTTATTAAGTTAATAAATTCATTGCTGCAATGTCAATTGAAAATAAATAAAACATAAATGAAATGAATGATGAAAAAAAAAAAAAAAATCATTCATATAAAATAAATTAAAAATAAAGCACGTGCAAGTTGCATTTTAATATTTATTGCTAAATAATATTTATGTGTCTTCATCTTGGCAATATATACTGTTATTATAATTAATAATTATTAGCTAATAGTAAAACAATGTGTTAATGTAATTGGTTTTTTTTTTTTTTTTCTTTTTCTATTTAATTTTTATCATCAAGTTTATTTATAAATATATAAATATATAAATTAATGATAAATAAATATTATTTCAGGGCGAACTGTCGGACGGGTGTGATACTGATGATGGGTTTATGGGAGAACATGACCTTGATGGTGAGGGTAAACAGGTGCTGGTGGGAATATGCGCCATGGCCAAAAAATCCCAAAGTAAACCAATGAAAGAAATTTTAACAAGACTTGAAGAATTTGAATATATTAAAGTTATTGTTTTTTCTGAAGATGTTATACTCAAGGTAAATAATTATATTTATATGATATATTTATTATTATGATTATTTTTAATTAAATTAAAATTATTTAGGAACCTGTTGAAGAGTGGCCTATTGTTGATTGTCTTATAAGTTTTCATAGCAAAGGTTTCCCATTGGACAAGGCCGTAAGCTATGCTAAACTTCGTAATCCATTCAATATAAATAATCTTCCAATGCAATATGATATTCAGGTAAATTAGATAATTATAGTTTAGAAAAAAATTAAAATAAAATTTAAAAAAATTGGATTGATTGTAAATTTAGATAAACTTACAGGATAGAAGACGTGTTTATGCAATATTAGAATCAGAAGGTATTGAAATACCACGTTATGCTGTATTAGATCGTGATTCTGCTGATCCAAAACGTAAGTTTTTACAATTAACATTATTTTATAGTAATAATAATAATAATTATTATTTAATTTTTAATAAATAATTTAGGCATATATTTTTTTTTCATTTATTATTTATTATTATTATTATTATAACTGTTTTTTTTTTTTTTAACATTTATTTGTGGTAAGATTTAAATTTTCTTTGTAATTTTACTATTAAAAAAAAAGAATAAATTAATAATAAAATAACTTTCATTTTTGATACTTATACCTTTCTAAATAACTTGTGATATTTTGTATGCTTAATTTTTTTTTTTTTCTAAATTTTATAATTTATATATATATAAAATTATCATGTGTTGAATGTTCAATTTTTTGACAAGAAAAGAACTAAGAATCTCTTTCAGACCACGAGTTAGTGGAATCCGAGGACCACGTGGAGGTCAATGGAGTAACTTTCAACAAACCATTTGTAGAAAAACCAGTGTCAGCTGAGGATCATAATATTTACATATATTATCCAACATCAGCTGGTGGTGGTAGTCAGCGGCTTTTCAGAAAGGTATAACTTAAAATGATGACATTTAAAATTAAGCAATAATAAGAATAATATTAAATATTATTAATAATAATAAAAAATATTTATATAATTTATTTAAATTAATGAAAATTTTAGATTGGTAGTCGTAGCAGTGTTTATTCACCTGAATCACGTGTACGAAAAACTGGTTCTTATATTTATGAAGATTTTATGCCAACAGACGGTACTGATGTTAAAGTATATACTGTTGGTCCTGATTATGCACATGCTGAAGCTAGAAAAAGTCCAGCACTTGATGGTAAAGTTGAACGTGATTCTGAAGGAAAAGAAATTCGTTATCCAGTTATTTTATCAAATGCTGAAAAATTAATAAGTAGAAAAGTATGTTTAGCATTTAAACAAACTGTTTGTGGTTTTGATTTACTTCGAGCAAATGGAAAATCATTTGTTTGTGATGTTAATGGTTTTAGTTTTGTTAAAAATTCAAATAAATATTATGATGATTGTGCTAAAATACTTGGTAATATGATATTACGTGAATTAGCACCAACTTTACATATACCATGGTCAGTACCATTTCAACTTGATGATCCACCAATTGTTCCAACAACATTTGGTAAAATGATGGAATTAAGATGTGTTGTTGCTGTTATAAGACATGGTGATAGAACACCTAAACAAAAAATGAAAGTTGAAGTACGTCATCCAAAATTTTTTGAAATATTTGCTAAATATGATGGTTATAAACATGGTCATGTTAAATTAAAACGTCCAAAACAATTACAAGAAATATTAGATACTGCTAGAAGTCTTTTAACTGAAATTCAACATCGTGCTGCTGGTCCTGAACTTGAAGAAAAACAGGGTAAACTTGAACAACTTAAAAGTGTCCTTGAAATGTAAGTTTAATTATTATTTTTTATTTATATTTTTTTTTAGGTATACAATAATTAAAACAACATGTATTTTAATTTTAATTTTAAGGTATGGACATTTTTCGGGTATTAATCGAAAAGTACAAATGAAATATCAACCACGTGGTAGACCAAGAGGCAGTTCATCTGACGACGGTAAAAGTCACAGTATGCAAAAAAAATTTCATTATTATTCATCTATTTATTTATTTTTTTAAAATTATACATTTTTATTTTTTATTTTTAAAATTCTTTGTTTCATATATATTTAGCATAAAAATATAAATTTATTTAATCAAAATTTATTATTATTATTATTATTATTATATCTTTGTTTTTGTTTAATAATAGATCGCCTTGGTGAGCCATCGTTGGTTTTAATACTCAAATGGGGCGGTGAACTTACGCCTGCTGGAAGAATACAAGCTGAAGAATTGGGACGCATTTTTAGATGCATGTACCCTGGTGGTCAAGGTAGACACCTTAGTGGTTCGTATCATGCGTATAGTCAGCTTTTTTATTTTTATTTTTAACTTTAATTTTTATTGTTCAATGTATAGTCATTGATATTTGATGTTTTAAAATTTTATCATCATTCAAAAGTCACGTTTTATTTTTTGTTTGTAAAAAAAAAAAAACAAATTATTATTTCAATGACATGTTGAATGTAATTATTATTTTTATTTTGATCCATACTTTCTTCATTTAATCATCTACACCAATCATTTACGATTATCAAACAATCATTGACATGATGCAAATATAGAAATCATTAATTACTGGTGTTATGAAAAATTATATATTTCATTAACTATACAAACAATATTTTCTTTTTTTTTTTTTCTTTTTATTATTTGCTTTAATTTCAGAGGACGACTCGGAGATGTTATCAAAACACGGTAACGTTTTTTTTTATATATTGTATATATAATAAATTCTGTTAAAAATTGTTTAATAATTTAATTGTTTAAAAATTCAATAGATTTTTAAATATGAAAGATTGGATCAAAAGAAAAAATATATATAGATATAGATATAGATATATATTAGTAATGTTATGGTATAGAATATTTTTACATTTAAACAAAATAATAATTATATTTTATTTTAATTAAAAAAAAAAAAAACAGGTGAATATGCTGGTGCTCAAGGTCTTGGATTGTTGAGACTTCACAGTACTTTTAGGCATGATTTAAAAATATATGCTAGTGATGAAGGAAGAGTTCAAATGACAGCAGCTGCATTCGCAAAAGGTCTATTAGCATTAGAAGGTGAATTAACTCCAATATTAGTACAAATGGTTAAAAGTGCAAATACAAATGGTTTATTGGATAATGATTGTGATAGTAGTAAATATCAAAATATGGTTAAAACACGTTTACATGAATTATTACAACAAGATAAAGATTTTACTGCTGAAGATAGAGAAAAAATAAATCCTAGTAATGCAATAAGTATTAATGATGCACTTGATTTTGTTAAAAATCCAGTTAAATGTTGTCAACATGTACAAACATTAATACATAAATTAATGGATATTGTACGTATGAAAAAAGATGATCCTAAAACAAAAGATGCTATACTTTATCATGGTGAAACATGGGAATTAATGGGTAGACGTTGGGGTAAAATTGAAAAAGATTTTTGTACTAAAAATAAACGTTTTGATATATCTAAAATACCAGATATTTATGATTGTATTAAATATGATCTTCAACATAATAATCATACATTACAATTTGATCATGCTGAAGAATTATATATTTATGCAAAATATCTTGCTGATATTGTTATACCACAAGAATATGGTTTAACTGTACAAGAAAAATTAACAATTGGTCAAGGTATTTGTACACCATTATTAAAAAAAATGAGAGCTGATTTACAAAGAAATATTGAAGAATCTGGTGAAGAAACAGTTAATAGATTAAATCCACGTTATTCACATGGTGTATCAAGTCCAGGACGACATGTTAGAACAAGACTTTATTTTACATCAGAAAGTCATGTACATTCATTACTTACTGTATTAAGATATGGTGGTTTACTTGATGTTGTTACTGATGAACAATGGCGACGTGCTATGGAATATGTTAGTATGGTATCAGAATTAAATTATATGTCACAAATTGTTGTTATGTTATATGAAGATCCAACAAAAGATCCAAGTAGTGAAGAACGTTTTCATGTTGAATTACATTTTAGTCCTGGTGTTAATTGTTGTGTACAAAAAAATTTACCACCTGGTCCTGGATTTAGACCACATTCACGTAATGAAAGTAGTCATAATTTAGAATCAAATTCACAATGTAGTACAAGAATTGAAGAAGAAGATAGTGAATTAGGAGTTTTAGAAGATGATATGATTAGTCCACCACAAACATCAGATTCATCACCACCAATTATTGAAACTGAAACAAATGATTCAATATTAAATAGTCCAACAACAAGTCGTGCTATTGATATGATGGATCTTGAACCAAATATGATGGATGAACCATATGACAGTGGTTTTCTTCAAGGTTCAGCACCAATTCCTATTAGTGCTAGAACAGTTGCTGGTCATGAAGCAGCAAGACTTGGTAGTCAACTTGCTGCTAGTCAACGTCAAAGACGAGAACGTGAAGCTATTAGTATTTGTTGTGAACCTCGAGCAAGAAGTTATGATCATCAAAGACAAGATAAACCTGATAAGAGTAAGTCATTGTTTTTATTATTATATACAAATAATAATACAATATGAAGATCAAGACATTCAAGTAATACGTCAACAAATATTTCCTTGTTACAAGTGATGTTGATGTATCACTTGAATACTCTTGATATATTTTTTTCCCCTGATGATTTTATCGTTTGATGAACAATAATACCAAGTTCAGTGTTCTTTGACACAATTTGCTTACTTTTTTTTTGAAATAAGAATGCGTGTTTTATGCATGATTAATTTAAAAAATAAATGATAAATACGCGTTTAGTTTTTAAAATAAATATTAAATAGTAAATAGTAAATAATGCCCAATAAAAATAAATAAAAACAATTAAATTGTTATGTATCCGAAAGAAACTCGTGTTGCAATGTGTTTTTTTTTTTTTTTTTATTTTTTTTTTTTCTTTCACATTTTTTTGTAGCAGCAGATAAGCTGCAGCAGTATCAGAGTCTGGATGCTGTAAATAAAGAAGGTATGTTTTCGCGGTTCCCTGTTTTTATTAACTTTATTTTATTTTATTTTATTTTATTTTAATTTATTTATTTTTTAATTATTATATATACCTATATATTACTTACAGAATCTAATTAATTTTTATTATCTTATATATTTAAAAAAAACTTTGATGTTTTTTTTAAAAAAGATGTTTTTTTTTTTTTTCAACTTGATTGATGTATACTTCTATCATTTATTCTTTATGTTTTTTATAATTCAACTTTTTGAAATAACTCAAAGTTCTGTGATGATTGTGCAAATGGTAGACCATATGGATATTAATTTTATCAATAAATGTCATCACCGTTTGGACCACAAAATACAACATATATTTGTGATCCATCCAGTGATCATTTAACTCCAAAAATTCCTCATAAAAATCCTATTTTTAATATTTAAAATAACTGACAAACTATTTTCAACTTCCTTAATACTTATTCCTTAGCTTGATGATGCTACTTGTTTCTTTGGCTCGCTTTTATTATTTTAAACAAATTTTTTTTTTATTTAAATAATGCTTGGCTGAATTTTATTCATTCGTTTGCCAAGTCAGTGATGAGTGGCTTTTATTTTTTGCTTCATTATTTTTGAGTATAAAAAATTTGACCTATTCAAAATAATTTATATTTATTTATTTTTATCAACTTATAAAGTTGAATTTAATTTAATTTTTAAGAGATGAAAAAATAAATAACAAAGTTTTATTTGACATAGGTCAAATATAGATATATAAAAAAATATGTGGATACAAATTTTAAATCAATAATCACATTAATCACTTTTTAAAGTAAACGAATGATTAATTAAATTATTATTTTTTTATTTTGTTTAATTTTTTTTTTTTTTATTCATCTATACTTACATTTAAATTATTTATTTATTATTTGGTAATGGGATACATTTTATATTTATTTTTTTCACTTTCTTTCTTTACATTCTTTTTTTTTATTTTTTCTTTTCCTATCCTGAATCATTTTCTAAAACACAATTCTTGCATGTGACACAAATTTGACATTAATATTATTTGCACTATCAAAATATTATATATCATCCAGTTCAAACACGCAATTGGCAAAAATTGAATCAGTCTCGGAATGCACTAGGAATACCTGTGGTTTTACCACATACATTAAGTTCACCAGAATTACCATTATCATCATCATTATTATTAGCACAACAAGATAATCGTGGACCATTAGTAACTTATCATAATACATCAATTGGATCAACAAAAATTAAAAAATTTGATATAAGACATATTGATGAATCTATATTTCTTTTACCAACACGTTATGAACGTTCACAATCAAATGTATCAATAACAATTCCAAAAATACATGGTGAGTTGGACATAGATAAACGTTCTAAATCCTTATCACCATGTCCAACTAAATGCCAATGTTATAATTGCAATATATCAGAACTTATAATACAAAGTAAAAATTTAAGTTCATCTGAACAATCAAATTTACGTACATATTTTGCTCGTTCAATGTCAAGAAAATTTATCAATTGTTCTTGTTATAATATTATTAATTTAAATAATAATCATCATAATAATCATATTAATAATAATAATAACAACAATAATAATGATATTTGTGACTATCGAATTAATAATAAAAAAATTAAATTATCAAAATTTAAATTACCTAAACAAAGACCCATATCATTAATTGATTACAATAATAAATTAAAAATAAAACGTCAATTATCATGTCCAGATATAATTGCAACCGAATCTGATTCAATAATGCATGTCACATATCCTTTTAATAATTTTAACAAATCATTATTATATCCCTTAGATAATGACAGCACAAATTATTACATGAAAAAAAAAAAATATCATGTTTGTAAACATGATGATCAAAATAATAATAATAATTATTATAATAATAATCTTAATATTAATAATAATAATAGTAATGATAATAATATAAATATTGATAATAACAAAAACATATTTAAATTAAAATCATTGACAAACTCCTTATCCAATTTCCATACGAAACGATCCTTATCATCTCCAGACACACGACCAACCATCATTGAACCTGATCCTACATGCACAGCAAGGCGCCATCGTCACAGTATCTCAGGGCAGATGAGTTATTTCAAGAGGTTGGGATACAACGTTAGTAAGAAGCTCAATGGATCAACAAATAGTCTATTCAGTACAGCAGTTATTAGTGGATCATCATCAGCACCAAATCTCAAGGATATGGTACCACCTCATACATCAGCTATTGCTGGTAAATGAAAAAAATAAAATAAAACAAAATAAATAAATAAATAAATAATTTTTTATTTATAAAATATTAATATTTATAATTAAAATTTATTAAACCTCAGCAATTGAAGGATTTGGAGGTGTACCACCAATAAGACCACTTGAAACTTTACATAATGCATTGTCATTAAGACAACTTGATTGTTTTCTTGAAATGATGACAAGTGCTCCAATATTTCGTACACCTGCATCATCACCTCCAAAATTTTCAACATCTGGTAATCTCGGTGCAAATTTAGCTATTGGAGGAACGATGATATGTGATTTTCATCCACCTGATCTTGAATCAGTTAAATATACTCAGCCATCTGATCAAAAAAATCTACTATCACCAACAAGTCCAAATAGTAAAAACAAAATAATTATATATACATTTTTAATTTTTAATATTTAAAATAACTTTGTGTATTTAAGTTTGTGTATTTTTTTATATTTTTTTAAATCAATAATAAATATATATATTTTTATTAATTGTAATAAGGTTTAGGATGGAGTAGTAGTGGACCAGCTTCATTTTTATCATCTGAACCATCATCACCAGCACCAACATCATCTGCTGGTGAATGCAGTATGTCAATGAGCCTAATAAGCAATGATGGTAGTCAATCATTTACTGGAGGAAAATTAATATCAGGTCCTTGTTTAGAAATGAATTTATCAGATTTTTGTATGTCAATTGATCAAGAGAGTCGTGAAGGGCGTGGCAGTATTTCATATACTGATTACTACAGCAATGAAGATGGAATTATTCGTGAAGAATTATTATCATCTAGCAAAGATAATTTTGAAGAAGATGAAGATCATACATTAACACTCAGACAAACTGAAGAACAACATAAACAAAATGTTAAATCTATTTTTGATCAACCACCTCATAATAGTAGCTTTAAAAAAATTGGAAGGTCAGTTTTTAATTAATATGTTTCTTTTTTTTTTTTTTCTTTCATTACCAACACTAATTTATAATTTAAAAAATTTATTTATTTATTTTTTTTATTATTATATTTTTAGATTTAGAGTTGAGAGTATGGATATACCTGAAAATGATGTTAGAATAAAATCAGTTAATCTTGATCCAAGTAAATCAATGGAAAAATTAAAAACAGCATCACCATCCAAACATCGTGATATATCAAAAAAATCAAAAATTGAATTAACAAATATAAAAAAAAATAAACCAATATCAAGATCACAAAGTGTATCAAGTTCACAAGCACCAAAAATAACAATGATACCTGATTATTCATATGATATGTCTGCATCAACAACACAATTAGGATCATTTTCAACAATGACTGGTGAAGATTTAAATAATTGGAAACAAAATGTTGAACAAAATGTATTAAAAGCATCATCACCAATGGAACATTTGGATGAACCAATTCTTACTGTTGCAAAAGACACTTCAAAAATAACTGTTGGATTTAAAGTCAATGATGATAAATAAATACAAGATAAAAAATAAATCAAAAAAACTGGCAGGAATTGTATTTTTATTTTTTTTTTTTATAAAATAAATGAAAAAAAATATATTGATATATGTAAATGGAGTAAATACGGGTTTGTTTTTAAATGTGAAATATCTTTCAATTCCATAGTTTTAAAATTATTGTTATAAAAAAAAAAAAAAAAATAGCTCGATGCTTTGTATCACTTGTTTAAAAAAAAATTTTTGAAACAATAGATGCATAGAATGCTTCAACGAATATAATTATATAATCATGTCAAATATTTAAATTGATTATATTTAATAAATCAAAAAATTAATTATTTAAATGAATATATATTTTTAGATGTTCAGTAAATGTTGAATCAATAAACTTTGTACATAACAAAGAATTAATTATTATATTATTGATAAAAATGAATAAATAAAAACAAAAAAAAAAAATAATAAAAATAAATACTGCCTCATTACTTATTAGTATTTACCCTTACCCTTAATTTTATTTTTTCTTATTTTTTTGGAAAGTTATAAGTATAATCAGCTGCTAAAACTAGATAATTTTATGAAAAAAAAAAAAAAAAAAAATGTTACATGAACCCTTGATGGATCATTTGTCCTGTCAAAGTCAAATAAAATATCATCACAATTGGATCAGAACACGTGCACGATTACGAGGCATCAATGTCACCTCCCTAAAATATTTTTCCCTAAATACAGTCAACAGTTTCAATATATACCACATAATTTTAATTTTTAATTTTATTGTTATTTTTAAAAATTCATCATAAATGATACAGTGTTAAATTTACTGTGGTTTTAAAAAGTATTAAAAATATACTTTTGATTTACTTGAAAGATAAATTGTATAATCATATATAATGATTTTGCCCCCTTTTTTTGTCAAAGCATTTACATGCTGAATTAAATATATGATTGGCATGACAAAGGGGGCTCACTTGCTGAGTAAATAGCGAAACGAAAGGTGGCCACAATTTTTTTTTTATTTTTCAATATTGTATTTACTGTTATGCTAAATACATTATATTGTCTACGTATATACAACAAAAGTTTACTCAATATATATTAAAAAAAAAGAAAAAAAAAAAGTTCAATAGTCAGCAAAGAACAAAGTCAAAATTATATATTTAAAAAAATAAAAAATAAAAAATATAGAAACAATAAAAAGAAAAATGAAACAAAAATGGTTTCATGTATTTTCATGAAATGAATTTGATGGGCATATAATATTTTTGTATATATAGGTATATATACATATAGTTATATATTTTATATGAACATAAATGCAAGCTGACGCCTTGGATCAATGCTTCAAGCGTCGGCGCTTGTGTATTTTCGCACTCTGGATTATTCAATTTCAAAATTTAGCAAATTTATATGAAATAAAGTTTGAAAAAAAATAAAATAAATTTATATAAATTTAATTTAATCATTTTATAAATACTTTGGACTTGTAACATATGATACATATATATATATAAATATATTTTTATAAAAATTAATATCAAAGTCAATTCGTTGTGGAAGTGCATCACTGATTTTTACACTTTACTAATACGACTTTAATTAATTCAATCGTTTGACAACAAATAACAAGAAATTCGTCACGTGTTTGTCCCTTCTTAATCCCCTCAGTTATGACAATATGCTTCAAATCTTCCCTATTATTTCATTCAATATATATATTTCACCCCTGCATCGAATTTGTATCAATTTCGAAATATTATTTAATATATAATTTTTATTTTTTTAATATTTTTTTTTCTACTATCATGATAATTTCATCAATGTATATTTTTATCTATAAATTGTATTATATGAATTTTTATCTTTATCTACTTGTATAAGTATAGTGTAGAAAATTAAAAAAGTTGAATTAAAATTACGTTGCTTGATATAGTAATTTTTATTACGAAAATTTTGTAGATATTATTTTTATTTTAAATATTAATTTTTGTTGGTCTTTTAAATATTTTTCATTGAGACAATAGTAATTTTAATTTAATTTTAAATATATTTTTGAATTTCTAGAAATAAATTTTAAAAAAATTAGATTAGAAATATATTAAAAATTATTAATAAATTTCGATTAAAAAATGATAAAATAACATAATCAAATTTCACTTGTTTCTGTATTAAATAATTTTGTGTTACCTTGTATTTTCGAAAAGGCTGGTAAAGAGAGTCAGTGAGAGTACAGCCCCTTGATATGGTGAAGCCAATAGCTGGATAGTTGAGTTAATTTATGGTTTGAGTTGGCGAATCGAAATATATTCTGGGCGGAGTTTTTCAGCTAGACTATCATCACAGAATCCAACAACATGGTCTATGATCTCGGTTGTTCTCACTCATCTTTGAATCATCTACAAATCAACAACGATAAATATTTTTTCAACAATAAGTTACAAGTGTTAAATGCCATTATTTTTATCGTTTATATTTCAAAGAAATAAAAAAAAAAAAAAAAACAATTATTAATTTATTAATAAATCAATTAAAGTGATTGTATATTTGTTTATTAAATTTTTTATAAAAATTTAATAAAATATGAATTGCAATAATTCATTGTGGAATATAAATCAATTAAATCAAATACCAGTAAGAGTATAAAATTTAAAAAAAAAAGAGAAAAAAATTTAGTTTTAATTTTAATAAAAATAAATTATATATAAATATAAATGAAGTTTTAATTTTAATTAAGTTACCTAAAACGAGTGAATAATACCAGACAATATGTCACAGTATATGAATGGTGAAATGGGTTCTTATCCAATGTGGGATAGTTCTGTACTTTATCCTACACCATCTCAATCTCATCCTCATGTTAATGATCATGTTAATGGACTATATCGTCAACCTTGTGCTCTTCTACATCAAAGGTAATCCACATCTTGCTAAATTAAATCATCATAATTATGGTTTTTAACTTTTTATTTATTTATTTTGTTAATAATAAATAGTCGATACTCACCAAATGCACGACTACCAAATCAGCCAACATCTACAACAAAAAAACCAAGACGTCGAGTTGCATCAGTATCACAAAGAAGAGCTGCAAATATTCGTGAAAGAAGAAGAATGTTTAATCTCAATGAAGCATTTGATAAACTTCGTAAAAAGGTAATTAATCTTTTTTTTTTTTTTCTCCAATAAATTACTTGATTGATTATACCTATATACCTATATGTTAATAAAAATATAAAAATTAAAATTATTTAGGTACCAACTTTTGCATATGAAAAAAGACTATCAAGAATTGAAACTCTTAGACTTGCAATAACTTATATTGCATTTATGGGTGAACTACTTGGAATTGATGGAAGTAATCCAAAAACTGATTACATTTCTCGAGAATACTATTTACCCAATTAATTAATAATACTCATATATATATATATCAATAAATAATAATATTATTATTTAAAAGAAAAAAAATCATGTCTTCCAATATATTAAATCTATTCAGTCAAAATGTATGCATTGAAATATTGTATATCTTAATTATAATTATTATATATAATAAAAATATGTGTAATGTATCTCATTGTCTTCCAATATTATATAATTAAAATAAATACATCATTATAATAATATTTCATAAATAAAATTACTCTCTGTAAATGTACCCAGCTAATTATAATAATTTAAATTATATTTATTATTAATAAATAATAATTATATTTGATGAATAATTTAATTGTTATAATACAGTTTGATTTTAAATCATAAATATTATATTTACCTTTATCATGGCTATCATGAGTTAATTTTTTTAATACATATAGGTATATGTATATTGTATAAATAAATAAAACAGCTTCAGCTTGCTTCAATCCAGCTTTAATTTGATGTTTAGTTACTGATAATGTTGATTGATCATCTAGATAATAAATAATAAAATAATAAATTAATAAAATGTTTCAACAAAGATTTTGGACATTATATTGTTGGAATTGAATAGCTATAAATTTTTTTGTTTTTTTTGTTTAATAAATAAAATAATTAAAATAACAATACCATTTAATAAATAAACTATTGTCCAACATATTGAGGATCCAAGTGTTCATTTGTTATTGTCATTGTTGGTGCCTTGGTGATACATATTGGACAATATATTGATCAAGAGTTGACTTGACTGTAATTTTTATTATTATTAAAATAATTTAATAAATAATATTTACTATATTTTTATTAAAATAAAACAATAAAAATATTATTATTTATATTTATTTACCAATTATTTATATGTAAACAACAAATATCGTAATACACCGATTATTTTCGATGGTCGACCCGCTGTGTCGATAAGTGAGCATCGATATATATCGAATTCTCGAGTTGAGAAATTTTCACAAAATGGCGGACCAGAAGTGAAAAAAAGATAAAAGAGGTAAGTCAGGAAAAATGTACGGTGATTGTTAAAAAAAATATCATTGATATTATTTATTAATCAAAAGTCAAAAATAGTATCATTTTGTTAATTAAAATGCGCTCTTTAAAATGAATATAAATATATGGTGGTATTTTGTTTATTTTAATTGATAATTGTGAATTTGTGAACAAAAAAAAAAAGACGCCGCGGATGCCAATGTTCATGTATATACCTACATATTTTTTATGTTCATAATGTGAATAATTATAATGTTTAAATAATCCTAATATACCTAATTTTAAGTTAAATTAATATTATTTTCAATTTTTATTAATTATTTGTTAATTATTTTCAGTATTGTAACATTGTAAATTGGCAGTTTTGGAGTTGAGTTTTGGAGATTTTAACAATCGGAGCATTATATTTTTCTATATAAAAAAAAATGAAAATTATCGTGAGTTAATTAACAATTTTATTTTTTAAAATAAAAATTAAAACAAAATAATTCATTAGTTAATTAATGATTATTTTTTTATTTTTTTTTTTTTTGTTGGTTAAACATTTTTATTTTTTTTTTTTTTTTTTTTTTTTTTTTTTTTTTTTTTTTTAAAAAAATATATAAAAAAAAAAAAAAAAACGGACGCCATGTTTGAATAAATTTATTGTAAATTAATACAACAATTTTATCATCATTTTCAGAAAAAGATTTCTTTATAAATTTTATCATCCAGAAGTTGTACATCTCCATAACCCATCTCTAGTGTTCAACAGTTTTGTTGCACTTTGCTGTATTTTGCTGCATAATGCAAGTAGATTTTATTTTATTTTTTGTTTTTCATTCTTTTTTCAAACTCAGTATAACAGTAATAATTATTATTATTAATTTTGTTGGTAATATAGGAATTGATGTAGAGTTAGTGTACAGTGCCACCAAAATTTTTTTTTATTCGTGAACGGTAGTACAGTCTTCGTCAAAATTTTTATTTTAAAAAATTATCCCGCTCAGTAAACATATATTTTTTTTTGATATTTTGCATGTTTAAATGTTTAAATATTTTATCAAGTGTTGAAAGTGATTGTGATTTTATTTGATAGTCTTTTTTTTTTTTTGTCTTTTTTTTTATAATATTGTTTTTAAAAGTGTTAGTTTTTTTTTTTCGTATGTCAAGTGTATATGTAACAGTGTTATCATTGTTTTTTTTTTTTTTAAATAAAAAAATCAACATGGGTATCTTCATCAGCAGCTGCTGTTTCCAGTTGGTTACTGCTGATCAAAAGGTAATTGAGTGGTACAAAAAATATTTAAATCAACGTAATTTTTTTTTAATAATAATAATATTGTTTTATTTTTTGTTATAGGTAGGAACAAATTAAGATTGACAACTTAGTAATCATAGCTCAGTATGGTGAGTTTTGATGAATTTTATTATTTAACAACCCACCCAGGAAAAGTGCTTCTCAATAATTTTGGTACTTCAAATAATTTCATGATATAATTCTTTGAGGTATCATGATTGTCCCTTATATTTATTTTTAAATTTATGTTACTCTTTAAATGATAAATTTATTCATCTTGGTGCTTTTTTTTATTTATATATTTGTTTAATTAACAAATAAAATGGTTGCTAGTGGTTGCATCAGGATGAATATAATATATCAACTTGTCTACTTTAAATCTATAAAAATTAGATAGGGACTAGTGGGATGTATTTGCTTTTTTCAGATCTAGATTTTTAATATTATTTTAATTACATACTACAAAGCACTTTTCCACAATAAAAAATTTATATTTTTAATACCTGCAGCTTCTAGCTCAGGTAATTTTTTTATTTCTTATATTTTATTTATCAGAGATTTAATAAATCTCTGTTTGATTTTTAAATAATTTTTTTTTTGTTTAAAATATTACAATTTTTCTATTTAAAAAAAATATTCTTTATTATTAAGCTTACAGATAATTAAAATTTTAATTATATTAATAAATAGAAAAAAAAAGAATTTAAAATTTACACACAATTTAATATTTAAATTTGTCATTTATTGACAATTAAAATGCATTAACAATATCACGGAATAAAGAACCCGGCTCTTTTCCCGCTTCTTCAAAACTGTCGATAAATGCTTTTCTCTGTGCTTCTGTTGAAAGCTAAATAGATAAAATTAGAAAAAATTAAAACATCATCATTATTATTATTATTATTATATAAATGTAATAGTTTATTTACAAATAATTATAATTAAAAACATTACCTGTTTATAAAAATCTGATGCTCCAATGAAAAATAATTCTTTATCTTCGTACTCGTATTTTCCAATTCTCGATTGTACATATGGAAATCTATATATACAAATAAATTATTAAGAAAAATATTTCAATGATAAAAATAAAAAAAAAATATAATTTTTTTAATAATAAAAGGATACAATGCTCTTAGCCATTTGTTAGTTGAGGCACCAAAAAAAAAGCATGATAAACACCATATTGATGTAGCAAGTGGTAGACTTTGAATAAAATTTGGTAGACTAAATACAACCCAATCTTGTAATAAAGTTAATTGTTTAGCATTGCCAGCAATGCGTTCACATACTGAAAAAACAACACTACTTAATAATTTTTGTTGTGTTTGTTGTGGTGATAAAAATTCACCAATAACTTTTGTTAATGTTTCAAATGGTGGAAAAAAATCATTTAATATTATTGATAATACAGAACACATTATTTCAACTTCACAATTATTTCCTTTTTTAATTCTATCAAATATAACTGATGTTCTTTCAATTGTTTTCATAAATAATTCTGGATCAATATCATTTGTTAATTCTTCTTCTTCTTCATCATTATTATTATTATTATTATTATTAAAATTATCAGCACTTTCAGTATACATACAAGTTATTAATAATCTCAATGCAGGAATAGTAATATTTATATTTTGTTGTTTAAGTTTTTCTAATGACACCCTTATTATTTGATCAGTTATATTACCAATAACACTTTTTGTTGCAACAAGTCTTTCTAAACCATGTACAATAGTACGATATAATGTTATTGATATATCATTTGTTGTTATTAAATTTAATGCTAATTTTAATACAGCTGGTGGTTCTGAATCAGATATATTATCTTCAGTATGTTCAAGTAAAAAAAATACAATAGCCCATAATAATCTATAATGTTCATCATCATCATCATCATTATTATTATTATTATTATTATTATTATTATTATTATTATTATTTTCTTTATTTTGTTTTTTTTTATCAATAATATCAATATTATTTTGTATATATTTAAATATCAATGGATGTATAACATTAATTGTTTCTTCATAATTAGTTTGTACAGCTGATTGTAATAAATATAATATTCCATGAAGTGTTGATATTTTACATGGTAAATAATTTGATTTTAAACCACAATCAATAGCTTTTTTAATTTTATTTAATGATTGACTATCAAGTGGTATTAATACTGCTGCTGATTTACATACAGCTAATATTAAATATTGTTGTAATAAATCATTATCAGATGAATGATAACGTTGTAAATCAGTACATGTATCAAACATCCATTGATATTGTATTCTTTCAATAAATAAATCAGATATTGTTATTAAACATTTTATAACATCATTTATAATATTAATAGTATTTAAATTTGTTTGCATCCATCTTGTTAATAATTCAATTAAAAATTTTATACATGAATCAATATCTAATGTATATTTATTTAATATATTAAATCTTTTATTTTTTAATTTAATAACTGATGATGATAATTTATCTTCATGTAATGATGATGATGACCATAAATAAAATACTGATAATTGACTATATGAAAATTTATCATAACTATTTATAATATTATTTCTTTCAATATTACCTCTTGTAAATAAATGTTCAAGTATTATTGAATCATATGATATATTTTTAACATATGATTTTTTAATTTTTTTATATTTATTATAATCATATTTCCATGATATTAAATCTTGTATTTTATATAATTTTTTACATGATTTTTTATGTAATGATAATGGTGGATCACGACAATTATGCATTGGTATACTATTAACTGGATTACCAATTTGTGGTAAAATTAATGTATATTTTAATATTTTTGATATACCATCAAGTGCAAATATTATTGATTTTGAATTATTTAAATTTTTTTCAATTGAATCATTTAATATTGATAATAATACCATCCATATTTCTTCAAATTGTAATCTTGATGTCCATCCAAGTAATGTTATTCTATAAATAAATTGTTCAAGTATATCAAGATCTTGTAAATAATTAATTTCATCAGTTGATAATAAAATTGGAAAATGACATAATGTTGAACCACTACCTTCAATTGACCAACCACGTTTCCATACAAGTGGTGGTATTAATACATATGAATTAACTAATTCTTGACGACTTACAATTATAATTAGCGCTTTTGTTGGATCATTTATATAATTAGGTATATCATCATCATTATTATAAAATAAATCATCATTATTTTTTAACCAACATATTAATGATGACATTTGTAAACATGCACGAGCATAATAATATGTTTTTTTATTTTCTAATGCTTCAATTAAACCACGTGATTGTTCTTCTTCATCTTTTTGATTTTTTAAATAATTATAATTTTTATTTTTTGACCAATAATCAATAATTTTTGTGAGTGTATTTGCAACTGTACATATCCATATATAATTATTATTATTACCAAATATAAAACATATATTTTCATTTTTTAATAATTGTGTTGAACAATTTAAACATAATTCTAATTCATATTTTTTTATAATATGTTTTCTTATTTTTTCTGAATATATCATCCAATGAATTATTTCTAAACATAATACAGCAAATTTTGCAAAATATTCATCATCTGATTTTTCATAATTATATATTATATCTTTATCTTGATAATCAACAAGTATTTTAATATATTCTGTAACAGCTGGAATTATTGAAAATAATTTATTCCAATATATTTTATTTTCCATTAATTTTTTAAATTTTATTGTATAAATATTTTCATTTTCATAATTTCTCAATGGTTCATATATATCATGAGGTTTTGGAATTAAATCAATTAAATTTTTAACATGAGTTAATAAACATTTTTTTGATGATTTAAATATATTTGATATATAATTTGTATTTATATCATCATCATCATTACTATTTTTTGTAAATAATATATTTTTTTTTATATTTTCTTCAATTGTTAAACGACCACCAAATTTAATACAATAAATTAATATATTTAAATTAAATTCATTTGACATTAATATATTATCACAATCATCAATTGTTAAATCATTACATGATAATAATTTAGCTGTTTCAATAGCTGTATCAATATTATCATTATCATCATTATTATTATAACAATTATTTTTAATTTTTAATAATAACCAATTTTTATCAAATACAATATTTTTTATTGTCAATGGATTAAATGGTCTACAATATTGTAATTCAATTGGTGATAAATCATAAAATGTTGCTGCTAAATTATTAATCATTCCAATTAATATTAAATTTTTTTTTTCAATTTTTTTATTTTCTAATATTTTCATAATATATATTATATTATCTTTAGTTAATTGTTTCAATACAATATCTTTATTTGATGATAATAAATATTCAATTTTTTTAATTATTATTTTAATTGAAATTTTTATTAATATTTCATCTGATGAATTAATAAATTTATCAATTAAAATTAATATAATTGAACCACATTGACTATCATGTGCTGTTTCAAATGTACGTAATAATTTTTTTAAAAATATTAATTTTTTATTATTTAAACAATTTTTAGATATTGAATTTATTAAAAGTTTACTTGTATATGAATTACGATGAATTGCAATTGTTAATAAATCACGTACTGGTGATTCATTTGATAAATTTATTATATCTTCAATATTATTATTTAATAACAATATTAATGATTCTGTATCATTATTAATATTATCATAAATATGATCACAATATAATATAATAGAACATTGTCGTATAATTTTTTCATCAATATTTTCTTTAATTTTCTTATTATCATTATCATTATCATTATTATTTTTATAAATCATAATATTTAACCAAAAATTTTTTTTATTATATCCAATTAATGTTAATAAATATAACCATTGTATTGTTAATATTGTACAATTTTTTTTATATAATTTTAACATTAAATTATTTAATTCTTCAATTGGTATAAATTCACTATTTTCATAAATCATTTTAATAGTTGAATTTGCAATTTTACAATGACTACCAGATTCAAATATATAAATACATAATTGTAAAAAAAATGATAATTCTTTAATAAGATAAATATCATGATAATTAAATTTTATTAATTTATCACGATAATTAATATTATTTAAAATTTTAATAATTTTTTTAATAATATGATTAATAACTCTAAATAAAAATATTGATATAATTTGTTCTGGTAATAAACGACATGTTATTAATTCAATATTTGTTGCATTTAATGGATCAGCAGTATCATATATTGTAAATGTATGTGGTAAATCAAGTGTTAATACAAGTTCATTCATATAAATACATAATTCATTTAATCTTGATAACATAATATCTTCTTTTGAATATGATATTAATGATAATAATATAATATTAATCATACCAATCCAACGTTCTAATTTTAATTTATTTTGTTCTAATGTTGGTGGTACAGTAAATAATATTTTTAATAATGGATCAACTGGACGTAATACCATTGGTGATAATACTGTAAATAATTTAATAAGTGATATTGCTGCATCTTCATATTCAATTTTAATTCTACCATCAGATAATGCTGGTATTATTGTATCAAGTGTCATTCTTGACCATTTACGCCATTTTTCTTCACCATCAATATCATAACGTGATTCAGATAAACATTTTGTTAATAAATCAATAACTAAATGATGTTCAATTAATCTTAATAACATTGACATTAAATATTCACGTGTTGTATCTAATTCTTGACGTTCAATTTGTGTTATTTTATTTCTTGATAAAAATATATCTTCAATAACTGGTATTAATGCTGGTATACAATGTGTTAATGCTGGTTGTTCACTAGCCATTAAACCATCACATAATTTAATTATTTCTGGTAAATCAATAATTATTTTAGTATGATATTTTTCATATGATAAATTAATTAAAAAATTAAATATTTTTGGTAATAATAATTCAACATTTTTTATTTGTGATTCTTCAATAAATTGAAATTGTCCAAGTACAAAATCAATAAATGTTTTATCAGTATCTAATAAACAATAATTAACATGAAATTGTATTAATTGTGTTAATAATAATAATACTTGACATTGTATATTTACTGAATTTGTTGTTGTATAACGATTTAATGATTTAATAACCATTGTTTCAAATATTCTTATAAATGATGAAAAAAAAATTTTTTGATTATTTGAACGTGCAAATGATCTAAATGCAATTGCTATTTTACGCTCAGAATCATGACGTATTATACGATTTTTAATTGTTGATGTATCATCATATTCATTATTATGACGACAATTATTACCAATTAATTTTATTATTTTTGTTATATATTTTGTTGGTTTTTGAAAACAATATTCATATAAACCTTTTTTTATATCATCATTATTATTATTATTATTAATATTTAATTTTTGACAATATTCTGGACTACGTATTTCTTCTAATTCATCCCAACGTGAATATAAATTTGTACTAAATAATGATTTTAATAATTGTCTAACACATTGTATTGTTAATGTTGGTGATAATTTTAATGTTGTTTCAAGATAATGTAATGTTTCTTCAGCTAATTTTCTAGCTTCATTTGTACTTGATATTTCTAATATTTGTGATAATACAATAAGACATGAATTTAATAAACCAAGATACATTTTACTTGCATCAGCATCTAATGTTGAATTATAATTTAAATTTGCTGATTTTAATATTTCATATAATTTCATATAATGTGATAAATTACTAAATGAACCAATAATATCTTTACCATATGATGAACTTTTAAATGATGAACTTAATGGATTTTTAAATTCAATTTTATTATTATTATCTTTATTTTTTATTTTTTGTTCATTTAAATTATCATCATTATTTTTATTAAATTTTTTTCTCGGTGATAATGATGATGGTAATGATATAAGACTAATTTTATTTGTTGTTTGTATTGTTACTTGTCTTTCATCAATAACATGAACAAATATATTTATTAGTCTCATAATATGATTAAATAATAATTCAATATTTATATTTAATTCATTATCAATAAATAAATTCCACATTTTTTTATTATTTATATTTGTATCTGTTTCATTATTTGTTTGTTGTTCAATTGTATGTTTTAAATTTTTTAATACAATACCAGACATTAAATTACCAATAAATAGCAACATATTTTTATGGCATGATAAATCTAAACTAATTGAATCTGATGATAATAATTTTAATGTTAATGAAAATAATTTATTACCAATTGATTTTTTACAATCATCATTTATATTATCTGGAAAATCAATATCAATATTTGATAATTCACTGACAATACTACGATTACTTGATGTAATATTTATATTATTTTTATTATCATTTATAATTTTTATTGTTTGACAACCCCAAGCATCAGGATATAATGTTGTTAAATATATATTTGATAATATATTTAATGTTTCATAACAACCATAATATTGATATTTTGATGGATTTATTAATAATTTATCAAATAATAAATTAACAATAATTTTTAATGAATTATCAAGTTGTTCTCTTTGATAATTAAATTTTGTTTTAGGTAATGTATAAAATTTTGAAAATGGCTCAACAAGATTGTTAACAAAAAAATCATCATCTAAATTTTTATATAATTTTGTTTCTAATGGATCAATCATAATTATTTGATTAAGAAAATCATCAAAATATTGTGATGTTTTTTTTAATATTTCATTATCATTATTATCATCATCATTATCATCATTATTATTATTATTATTATTATTATTATCTTCAATAAATGATGTTTTAATAAATTTAACAATTGATTCACTTGCTGTATTACGTACTCTATGATCTTGATCACCAATTAATTGCATTAAAATTTCAAGTATTTCATTTTGATATTGTAAATTATTATCAATATATTTTATTGTTGTAAATGGTAATTCACATATTATTTGACATAAACTTATTTTAACAAGAAAATATTGATTTTTAACAATTGGAAGAATATTATTTATAATATTTAAACCATATTTATATTCATCTGATTCTAATAAATATGTTAAACAATTATTTAATGACATTAATGTTTGTCGACATGTTGTTGATGATTCATCATTTAAACCTTTTATTAATAATTCACTTAATTTTTTTATTTTTAATGATTCATATGTATTATTTAAATATAAATATGAACCATCATATTTAATATAGATTGCATTTAAAAAATATGATATTATTGTTGATACATTACCACGTAATTGTGGATCAGAATGATTAGCATATAATAATATATCAGATATCATTTGTTTATTATTATTAAATTTATTTTTTTCATCAATTAATTCAAGTGTTTCCATTAATATATTTGGATATAATCTTATTGCATTTGCAATACAAATTAATGACAATGATTTAACACTAACACGAAATAACTTGTCAGATATTAATTCACCTGGTTTACCAGTTAAAAGAAATGTCAATGCAATATATCTACAACAATATTTTAATGATACATCTGTATCATTAAATGTTCCAATATTTAATTTACTCTTATTATCATCATCATCATCATCTTTATCAATTGATAATTTTATTTCTTTTATATCATCATTTGGAATAATATCATCATGCTCATCAACAACAATAGTAGATGATGAATTACTAGGTGATAATTTAAATTTTTTTTGAAATGCTAATATTCTACTGCCACCAGTTAAACCATTATTTGATGTTAATTGATAAATTAATTCTTCATTTGTTGAACGTAATAATTGTGATAATGTTTCTAATGCAGCATTAATAACATTATGATCAAAATGCCATTTAATATATTTTAAACATAATTCATATATTTGTAATAAACATTCAAGTTTATTATTAATTGTATCTGTTTCTGAATCATTAACAAATTTATCATTATCCATATGTGGTATTATAATTTTTAAACAACCTAATATACCAATAACAAGATTTATATTTTTATCATCATTATTATTATTAATATCAGATATATTTATAATTGTATCAATTAAATATCTTAATGCATAAAATAAATATATATGAGGTTTACGACAATTTAAACATGTTGTTAATATCATATTTGCTGAATTTCTACGTATTATTGCATATTTTGATGATAAATTTGGATAAAATGATTTTAATAATAATTTTGCATGTTTATCACGCATTATTGGACCCAATGTATCAAGTATTAATGGTAATGTTTGTGATAATGTATCAATTATTTCTTCTTCTTGTCTTTTTGATATTTCAACAATACAAGGAATTAAATTTGATAAATAAATTTGTCCTTTTATTGGTCTTATTGTATGACTTAACATACCAAATCTTTTTAATGCTGATCTTAATATTTTTGATTTACCATTTTTATGTATTTCATTGTATAATTCAAATTGTATTTTTAATGCATGATTATCACATGTTGATTTTATTATTCTATTTAAACATTCATCAGCAATCATTCTAACATCTGATTCATTATCATCACATAATTGTAATAATGTTTTTATTGATATACCTAATATTTGACTAAAATTTTTTATTTTATTTCCTGGTTGACATATACCATTTGCAATTGTTGTACAGCATGACATTTTATCATTTTTTTTTGTACCATCATCTTGTGTATTTTTATCATTTTCATATGAATTTAATGTTTCAATTGCTTTTATAATATTATTGTAGTTAGCCATGTTATATTTTTTTTTCTTTCTGAAAAAAAAAAACAAAATATTATATGTATATTGTTAGTTACAACCTTGAGAACCACTTGATAATTTATTAATTATTACCAGCTGTTTCTATGATATCATATTTGTGTGTTTTTTATTATTTAAATTTATTATATTAACTTGAAAATATTATATATTTTCTTTTTTCAACACACACACATATATATATATATATATTATTAATAATATTATGTTTTTAATCAAATTTAATTTTTCTAATAACAACACAAAAAAATAAACTCTACCGGTTTTGACCTTTTTTTTTTTATATATTTTGCAAAGCCATTATTGTGACGTCATGACACTTGATTATTAATTAAATTAAATTGTAATTAAAAAGATGATATAGATGTATATTTTTTTTAAGAAAATATTTATTATTATTATTGATTATTATTTTATGAATTTTATGATTATTTTTTTGTTTTTTTTTTTATACCTGTCAGAATTGACTTCAGATTGTTATGACATCTACAATTATTTAAACAAATTATTTGATCAAAAATGGATGATTTGGTACGAAAAATTTAAATCTATTTATTTATTATATTTTTTCTTTTATAAATTTGTATCTAAATTTTTTTTGTAATATCCATGGGTTGATTACATTCACACCATGGTGTTAATAATTTATCACATGTCAATGCAATATTTATAATTGTCAATGGAATATCAATTATTGTAATATTAATAACTTTTGTTATTTTATAAGAAACATTATCAAGACCAGTTTGATAATCTCTTTTTCTTGTAGCTTCTTTTTGATTAAAACATTTAGCCATATCACGTTTTCTATGATTTTTTTCATGAATATGTCTGTAAATATAAAAATAATTATTATTATTTAAATATTTATAAGATATAATTAAATAATAATTAATTTACCTAAATGTATTTTGTGTTCCTGTTGTCATATTTTGTGGTCTATAAACAATGATATTTTTTTCTTTTAATCTAACATAAAATTCATCATCTTCTAAACCCCAACCCCAATATTTATTAGACATTCCATTAACTTCAATATAATGTTTTTTATTAATTAATAATATACCACCAATAAATGTTTTATAATGATAACGTGGATGAAGTTCTGGTGAAGATACATGAAATGGACCATCTTTTGGATATTTATATGATAAATTATCATTAATTGGTAATAAATCCACATCATGCATAGCAATATAATCATAATTTTTTTTTGTATAAATAAAACCAACATTTATTAATGATGCTCTGTTGAAACGATATCTATCAATCTAAATAAACATTTTTTTTTTTTATAATAAATTTTGTTTCAAAATTAAAAATAATTTAAATTAATTTTTTTTTACCTGATTTAAAACAAATATGTCATAATCAATATTTTGTTTATCCAAAAATTCTTTCATATGTGGTACAAAAGATAATAATTCTTCAAATCTATCTCTAAATGGCACAAGTATTGCTAGTTTTTTATTATCAATTCTTTTATGTATTTTTGTTATAAATCTTTCTTGTTTTTTGAATTGATTTGTTGTTGATGGACATTTGCAGTTATCTGTTAAAAAAAAAAATAATTATATAATATTTAAATTATAAAGAAAAATATTATTTATAAAATTAATTTATTACCTGAATTAATTAAAATACTTCCTAATAAAAAAGCAACTATAAAAGTTATAAAAATACATATTAATAATCCATTTAATTGTAATTTTTTCCATCTAATTTCCATTTTGATTTGTTTATTTTTATTTTCGATTTATCTAGTTGAAAACTACTAAATTATGTCAATTATTTTGAGGTAAACAAGTTGTGCATACTTAAGAATTTGACATTCTATTAATTTTCAAATAACATTGTCTAATTTTTAATTATTTAACAACACATTATTATTATTATTATTATTATTATTATTATTATTTTATATTAACTAATTGTTATAACAACATTTTTTTTATTATTGTTTTGAATGTCACTATCACCAGTCATACATGACCATAACCTTTATTTTCCATTAAATTTTTTTTTTTTTTTTTTTATTTTTTGGAAATAAATCCGACATTTTTTAGACTAACTTGGCGGGTAATCATTTGATTGAGAAAATAATCAAACAAATGGACTAAAATTTTTCTTTAGTGAAGTTTAAACTGTAAATGATAAAACATTTATAAATCAATTTATGTACAACCAACACAAGAATTAACAATTCAATTTATGAGAATAATACTTAAATACTTAAAAGAATATCCAATTCCTACAATTGCTTCTACTATTTAGAGAAAATCAAAAAATAATTATCCTATAAGTTTCAAGCATTTACTTTGATTTTTAATAATTTTTTTTTATTTTTTTATAATTTTCAAATGACTTTGAGAAAATCTGACTTTTGCCAACTCATTCGGTTTTTAAAAAAAATATTTCTAATCAACCTAGACATGATATTATGCTTTTATAATTTGAAAAACACCCTAAATCAATTATCCTGTAAGTTTCATGTATTTATTTTGATTTTTAATAATTTTTTTTAATTTTATATTTTTCGGGACATCACTTATGAAAGTCCAGTGTTTTCAATGTATTGTCCTGCTGGCTTAAAAAAATATTTCTAATCAACTTATTGATGATATTATGCTTTTATAATTTAAAAAACACCCTTAAATAATTATCCTGTAAGTTTCAAGTTTTTATTTCAATTATTTCTAATTTTTTTAAATTTTTTTATAATTTTCAAATGACTTTGAAAAGGTCTGACTTTTGCAAACTCATTCGGTTTTAAAAAAAAATATTTCTAGTCAACCTATTAATGATATTATGCTTTTATCATTTAAAAAACACCCTTAAATGATTATCCTGTGAGTTTCATGAATTTATTTCAATTATTTCTAATTTTTTTTTATTTTTTTATAATTTTCAAATGACTTTGAGAAAGTCTGACTTTTGGAAACTCATTTGGTTTTAAAAAAAAATATTTCTAGTCAACTTATTAATGATATTATGCTTATATAATTTAAAAAACACCCTAAAATAATTATCCTGTAATTTTGAAGCATTTACTTTGATTTTTAATAATTTTTTTTTATTTTTTTATAATTTTCAAATGACTTTGAGAAAGTCTGACTTTTGCAAACTCATTCGGTTTTAAAAAAAAATATTTCTAGTCAACTTATTAATGATATTATGCTTATATAATTTAAAAAACACCCTAAAATAATTATCCTGTAATTTTGAAGCATTTACTTTGATTTTTAATAATTTTTTTTTATTTTTTTATAATTTTCAAATGACTTTGAGAAAGTCTGACTTTTGCAAACTCATTCGGTTTAAAAAAAAAATATTTCTAGTCAACTTATTAATGATATTATGCTTATATAATTTAAAAAACACCCTAAATGAATTATCCTGTAAGTTTCATGCATTTATTTTGATTTTTAATAATTTTTTTTAATTTTATATTTTTTCGGGACATCACTTATGAAAGTCCAGTGTTTTCAATGTATTGTCCTGTTGGCTTAAAAAAATATTTCTAATCAACTTATTGATGATATTATGCTTTTATAATTTAAAAAACACCCTTAAATAATTATCCTGTAAGTTTCAAGTTTTTATTTCAATTATTTCTAATTTTTTTTTATTTTTTTATAATTTTCAAATGACTTTGAAAAGGTCTGACTTTTGCAAACTCATTCGGTTTTAAAAAAAAATATTTCTAGTCAACCTATTAATGATATTATGCTTTTATCATTTGAAAAACACCCTTAAATGATTATCCTGTGAGTTTCATGAATTTATTTCAATTATTTCTAATTTTTTTTTATTTTTTTATAATTTTCAAATGACTTTGAGAAAGTCTGACTTTTGGAAACTCATTTGGTTTTAAAAAAAAATATTTCTAGTCAACTTATTAATGATATTATGCTTATATAATTTAAAAAACACCCTAAAATAATTATCCTGTAATTTTGAAGCATTTACTTTGATTTTTAATAATTTTTTTTTATTTTTTTATAATTTTCAAATGACTTTGAGAAAGTCTGACTTTTGCAAACTCATTCGGTTTAAAAAAAAAATATTTCTAGTCAACTTATTAATGATATTATGCTTATATAATTTAAAAAACACCCTAAATGAATTATCCTGTAAGTTTCATGCATTTATTTTGATTTTTAATAATTTTTTTTAATTTTATATTTTTTCGGGACATCACTTATGAAAGTCCAGTGTTTTCAATGTAATGTCCTGTTGGCTTAAAAAAATATTTCTAATCAACTTATTAATGATATTATGCTTATATAATTTAAAAAACACCCTAAAATAATTATCCTATAAGTTTCAAGCATTTACTTTGATTTTTAATAATTTTTTTTTATTTTTTTATAATTTTCAAATGACTTTGAGAAAGTCTGACTTTTGCAAACTCATTCGGTTTAAAAAAAAAATATTTCTAGTCAACTTATTAATGATATTATGCTTATATAATTTAAAAAACACCCTAAATGAATTATCCTGTAAGTTTCATGCATTTATTTTGATTTTTAATAATTTTTTTTAATTTTATATTTTTTCGGGACATCACTTATGAAAGTCCAGTGTTTTCAATGTAATGTCCTGTTGGCTTAAAAAAATATTTCTAATCAACTTATTAATGATATTATGCTTTTATAATTTAAAAAACACCCTTAAATAATTATCCTGTAAGTTTCAAGTTTTTATTTCAATTATTTCTAATTTTTTTAAATTTTTTTATAATTTTCAAATGACTTTGAGAAGGTCTGACTTTTGCAAACTCATTCGGTTTTTAAAAAAAATATTTCTAATCAACCTATTGATGATATTATGCTTTTATAATTTAAAAAACACTTCAAATGAATTATCCTGTAAGTTTCAAGCATTTACTTTGATTTTTAATAATTTTTTTTAATTTTATATTTTTTCGGGACATCACTTATGAAAGTTCAGTGTTTTCAATGTATTGTCCTGCTGGCTTAAAAAAACTATTTCTAATCAACTTATTAATGATATTATGATCTTAATATTTAAATTACTGTTAAAAATAAATATTCCAGATGTTGGAAATGAATTTTAATTTTTTTTAAATTCGTTGGAAATAAGTCCGACATATTTTTCAAACTATAACTTCATTTAACAAAATTTGTCAGATAATTATTTGATTATGTTGAAATACGTAATATAAAATTTTATCTAACTATAAGGTTTTTTTTTTTTTCAAATTATTTAAAAAATAATAATTCTTGTGAACAATCAAATAACTAAACTGAATTGAAAAGTAAACTAAACTGAATAAAACGGTCAAATTTTTTTCTGGTATAAAGTTTAGATTGTACATAATATAAAATTTATAAAACCATTTGATATCCATACAAATTATGTACACCTATATGATACATATCAACTTAAAAATTTACAATTTAATTTATGAGAATAGTAGCATATGGTCATTCAATTCATGATATTTATTATTAAATTATATAATGACTTTTTAAAAGTATATAAAAAAAAAAAACTTCGAGGTAAAATTTTATTTGATTGACAGAATTAAGATATTTTTTTATACAATATACATACGTACAGAATTATCTAATTTAAAATTTATAATAATAAATAATACATACAATAATTTCACAAAGGTATTTTAAAAAAGAATAGCTTTAAAGTAATATTTTATTTGATTGACAGATCTAAGGTAACATAATAACATATTGTTCATATACATATATTTATTTTTTTCATAATAGGCTTCTATAAAAATTATACACAAGTACCTGTAAATTTAATGTTGATCGATAAACATTAACGGTTAAATTATTCAATATATATTTTTTGAAATAAAGATAAGAAAATTACAGTAAAATTTTATTTGATTGACACAATAGAGGGTAGAATAAGTTTTTATTAAATTTTTTTTTCTTAAAAATACACCATCAATGTTAGTCAATAGACATCAGTAGTATCATTCGCAATAATACTTTTAAAAAAATAAGTGAATATCGAATTCTTTATGATGAATGAACATAAAGCTGCATCAATTTTTTTTAATAGTCATTATTACAAAGTGCCTAAATTTTTAAATGAAATAACTGGACAGTGGCCTTATCAAAGTAAAAAAAAAAAATTAATTCCTATTATTATAAATGTAATAGTAATATCATTTCAAATTGTTTCCCAGGTAATTCTATTAGTATATTAATAATTTCTTATACAAATAAATAATTTAATATTTTAAATTTTTAAATATATTTTTTTTTAAATTCAAAGACATTAGCAGCAATTCATTGGTGCGATAATTATGATTTAATGATTGCGGCTATATCACCAATTTTTTTTGATTCTGGTGGTGCCTTAAAATTATTAAACAATATATATCGTACATCTGAGGTATGTTATTGTTATCATTTGAAATTTTTGATATATATATATATTTATTATATATACATAATAATAATTTATAGATGAAACAAATTTTAAATCGTATACAAAAAGATTGGATAACAGTTAATGATAAAGGAGAAAAAAAAATTCTTGAAGAATATGCTAATATAGGAAAATTAATATCAATTGTATACTCAGGTATAAAAAAATATATTAATTAATAAATCATTAATAAACACACTATATTATAATAAATAATATTTTATTAAGGACTTGGATATATAACTGCTATATTTTTTATCTTTGATCCTGTATTAACTTATTACTATGGAAAAATAATAAATTCAAATTATTCATTACCTGAAACAAGATTGTATACATTACCAATGTATTTTAATGGATATGATGTTGGAATATATTATTCTTTAACATTATTTATGGATTATTTTAATACTTTATCACTTACAACAATGATTATATGTAATGATATATTATTTGTTGTTTTTGTACAACATATATGTGGTCAATTTTCAATTTTAGGGTAATATAAAAATTTAATAAACAACAAAATATTATATCACTTTGATATAATAAATTAAATAATTATATATATTTTTTTTTTAACAATAGATATAGAATTGAAAAAACATTATCTTCAATACTAAATTTGGATAAACAATATGAAATTATTAGCAAGTGTGTTATTACTCACAATGAATTGATTAAGTAAAGTTTTTTTTAAATTTATTTATTTTAACTGTATTATCAAGATAATTCCAGTAATTTATTATTAATTTTTTTTTATAAATAATTACAGACAATCAGAAAAAATTGAATTTATCTACAGTTCATGTTTTTTAACTCTCATTGGATTAAATGTTTTTTTAATAAATCTCACAATTGTTCAGGTGTTTATTAATTTTTTTTTTTTAAGAATATTTAAACAAATATAATAATTACTTTATTAATACAGTTAATTATATCACAAAAAATGATTCAAACTGTCATCAAGTTTTCAATTTACATAGGATTACAAGTAGTACATATGTGTTTTTTGTGTTCAATGTCACAACAACTTATAAATCATAGTTTAAAAGTCAGTGAATCCATGTAAGCATATTAAATTGAATAAAAAAAATAAATATACATTGTAAAATTTAAATTGAATTTACTACTTACAGTTATGATGCAATGTGGTATACAAAAACAATAAAAATTCAAAAATTGTGTAAATTAATGATCGTACGATCACAAGTTCCATGTCAACTTACAGCTGGTTAAATTTTAAATTAAATAATAATTTTTTTATATAATATTCATTCAAAATATTTTTATTATTAAAATTTTTTTTAAAGGTAAAATGATATCACTATCACTAGAAAATTTTGGAAAGGTATTAAACATATCAATTAAAAAAAAATATATATATTTATAATTTAAAAAAAAAAAAAAACAAATTTTAGATTATGAAAACAACTGCATCTTATTTAACTGTATTTTTATCAATGCGTTAATTAATCTTGAGACAAATAACAATTTTTATATTATTTAAGTATTTGAATTAAATACTTTTTAATACACACTGTATTCTTTCTTTTAACAAGGTGTATTCACTTTGAAAACATTTAAAATACTGGCTATATGTAAAATAAAATTTAAAAAAATATTATATATATATATATGGATACTTTGATACACATCAACTTTATTGCATGTTTGTTTGATTGACATAAAACTTTATTAAATTAAGATGATTCATTTATGTCCAACCATAATATGATACTTACGTACATAATAATTATAAACTTAAAAATTTACACTGTAAATTTACGTATGGTATATAGATTATTTTTAAATTATATACTATGCTTGAAAAAATACAAAAAAAATCATTGAGGTATAATTTAAAAAAATAAAAAATTATGTCATTTTAGTTGTTTTAAAAATTTTTAAAACTCCCTTCATCTTGTCTATTTTAATTTTTTTACTTTTAACATTTAAATATCTTTTAAAGTAAAATAGACATGCTGAAAATACACCACTTTATTTTTAACTCATCATGTTACAAACGTTTATTTATTTCTAATACAAGAATAAGAAAATTGTTCATCAAATTATTTTTTTCAAGATCTTTAACGAAATAAAAAAAAAAAGTAACAAGTTTAAAATTTTACTTACGATTGTTTATTTTTATTGTGCAATTTTGATTACCTTTGGATAAACAGAAATAATAGAAATAATTTCTGATAAAAAATTCATTTTTTTTATGTCTTAAAATTACAAATAAAAAATACAAAATTACTGTAATATATATAATCACTACTTTTATTATTTTGCCAAGAAAAAAAAAATATTATAATTTTTCTCTTATTTATAATTAAAAATTTTTATTTAATTTATTTTTATATATGCTTTTAAAAACAAAAGAAAAAAAAGTTTTTATTATTTTTTCTTCTCAACCATTGACATCAATCTTCATCTTGGAAGATGTTATTATTTTTTTTATGGTATAAAAAATATAAAAATTTTACTATTGTCCAATGAAATTATTTTTGCAAAATTCAAGTTTTAATTTGATAAAATATTTAGTGTTATTTTTAAAACTTTAGTATTTACATTTAACTTTTTTTCAAACAAATAAAACTAGTTAAATTAATACTAAAAAAAAAAAAAAAAAATTAAATTCAGATGTATTAATATGTATTGTTTATTTAAATTTGACATTGAAGTAAATGAAAGAATATTTTAGAATTAATTGAGAGTTATTTGCTCAACTCTACATAATATTGTTATATATTTCATAATCGTCATGTTGTTTTTTTTTGTCTTTTTTTTTTTTTTTTTTATTGAAAAAATAATCATGTATTATTATTATTAATTTTAACTTGAACTTGTTTTTAAACAAATATTTAAATGAGTATAATAATTAATAATATAAATCTTGCAATGAAAAAAAAAAAAAAAAAAAAAAAATATTAGAGTATACATAATATAATTTTACATAAGAATACACCATCTTTTGGATTCAGCTGTTTCATCAATTTCAATTTTTGATGCATCTTCAGTAATATCCAATTTATCATCGATATTATATTTACATTCTTGATTATTTGGTGTTGATACTTGTAATGGCCTTCTTAATTTTTTTAAATATTCCAATGATGTATTAAATATACCACCAGTTTCATCTTTTTTAATTTTTTTAGCAGATGGTTCAATATCAGTATCAATTTTACGTTTACGATCAATTGATGTACCACTTGTTAATGAATCTGAAAATTCAGATGCAAATCTAAGTTGTTCATCTTGATTTGTTGACATACCAGAACAATTAACAAATAATGAATCATTTGGTGTCATTTGACGTTGACGTATTGTAACATGTTTCATACGTCCAAGTGAACTTCTACCAGATATTGTACGTAATGTTCTACCAAATGATAAATCTTTAAATGATTCAGATATACTTGTATTTTCATCAACTGAATCCATTAATTTATTATTATCTTTTAAACAATCATTTAATTTAATTTTAACATCTTTTAACATTATTGCTGAATCATATGATATAAATGATGGATCATCATTAGTCATTGGTTCATCTTGATTAATTTTTATTTGTGGTATTATTAATTCATTATTATTTTGTATTTTATTATTATCATCATTTTTTTTTGGTGATGATTCTGATGTTGTTGAACCAACAATTTCATCTGATTTTGTTGTTTCAATATTATCTTCTGGTATATCAATTAATGATATCATATCATCATCATTAATATCATCTTTTATATTTTTTTTATTTAATTCATCATTATTTAATTTATCATCATCTGTTATTATTTTATCAACATTTTTATCATTTTTTTCTCCATTTTCTGGCACTATTCCATTATTTTTTTTACTATCTGAAATACCATTTGTTTCTTCTTTTTCTTCTTTTTCCAATTGTATTTCATTTATAATTTGTACTTCTTTTATTATTTCAACAACATTTGTACATTTTTTTTCATTTTCAATGGTTTTTCCATTTGTTGTTTCTTGTTGTTGTTGTTGTTGTTGTTGTTGTTGTTGTTGTTGTTGATTATCTTTTTGTTGTTCAATTGTTATTTGATTTTCATCATTTTTATTTTTTGATTTACCAACATCTTTTTTTTTTGTCTGACATATTAAATCAGTATTATCTGGTGTTTGTACTTTCATTGTTGTTTTTTTAGTATTATCAACTAATAAAGTATTTTTTTTTTCACTTTTATTTGATGTTTGAGTGATACGATTTGTTGGCAATTCAGTTATAACTGCTGCTTTTGCTTTCGTTGGAATTCTTAGTTTACTCAGCTGAAAATTGATACAGAAATTTATTAAAAAACTTTTATTCAAAACAAATATCAAATTAAATTTTAATAAAATATAAATTAAATATTATAATTTTATAAAAAATTTTAAATTAATTAATTTACTTACTTTGGCACTGTCACCAGTTTTTGGCAAAACTATTGCTTTTGGTTTTGGTTGTGATAATTGTTGTTGCTGTTGTTGTTGTTGTTGTTGCTTTTGAGTAGCAGCAACTTTGGGTCTATAAAACAAAAAGGACAAAACAAAATTAAATTTCTATAATGATAATAATAACAACAGTAGTATCTATTTTTAACAATTTAGTTAAAAATCAAGATCAAGTTTAACTCAATAAAAATATAACTATTTTATAAATATATTATCAATTATTATTATTATTTTTTTTTTAAATTTTAACAAACCTTGGTACTTCAGATTGTTTTACATTTACTTCAGCATTTTTAATATTTGAATTAATTGATTTTAACCTCTTAATTTGTGCACTTCTTTCATCACCCTGAGCGTCTTTTGATGATCTACCCATGTTACCCGAATTCATAATGACAATAACAATCAAATATATATATAATTTATAATATTTCTCACGCCTTTATTATTTGTTCAGCTTTTTGACGAATCAAACAAAAATTAACAAAAATATATATTTAATATTATAATGAAACTATACTAAACACTTTAATACACCGGGAATACTACTACGCCTTTTGTAAAATGCAATATATGTGTTGTATATCAAAGCGTCCCTTCAAAATTATACACCGGCATGTAACCTTCACAAAAATATTATTATTTTTCACACAACACAGTAAACTAAATACATATATATAAAATTTATAATTTAAGAAATAAATAAATAAATAAAAAAAAAAAAAAAAAACAAGTAACACAAGTAATTGATGAGGGTAATTGAAAACCTCAAAGTGCTGGTATGTTTAGAGAGAACAAATGCAAGCAGACAATTGTAACTTTTTATTTTATTTTATTTTTTTCAAAGAAGACTAGAGACCAAGGCATGGAAGATAACTCACACAGATTTAAAACACATATGTAATGAATAGTAATTTTTTTAGGGTAAATGCCATGTAGCCGCCTACCGGTATGCCATAAATACTACAAGTACACATGCGTTTTTTTTTTTTTTTTTTTTAATAATAATAAATAATATTATATACCTATTGTTAAAAAAAAAATCATAGTTGAAATATATAGGTATAATAATTAATTAAACTTACATGGTAAAATTAATTTAATAATTTCAATAAATTTTCAAGTATCCAATGAATCATTTGCTTACATTGAAAATTTTTTGACTGATAATTATTGAAATTATTATGAGTAGAGATATATTTAGATGAAATAAAATTATAAAAATTAAAAAAAAAAAATATAGTAATTACCGGTTTGACGAGAGTATATGTGTCTACACACAACTTGCCAAGTTGAGACTGAAGTTGAGAATATATTTTTTTACTCCAATCTTCTCGAGATAGATTTTCACTGTAGTTAATTAGTTGTGTGTATCTAAAAATTTACACACATGCGTTCTTTATTTTTTAATTTATTCTGATTTTTTTTTTTACGCACATTTATTTTTGTTGTTGGAGTAAAATGGAGTAAAATGAGTAAAATAAAATAATAAAAAAAAAAGGTTAACAACCTCACACACGCTTTTTTTTATTAACACACACTTTTGTGCGTAGATGTGTGTATTTCTTTTTTTTTTTTTTTTTTTTTTGAGTTGTTACTACTGACACGAGATTGGCCTTGATTTCAAAGTATTTATTTAAATAAAAAAAAAAATTATGCCTTTTATTTATACGTGGCTTCTGTGACGTATATATATTTTATTTGTCGACCCATATTGTATTTTGTATTATTATTTAATATCATTATTATGTTCATTCAACTTTTTTTTTATAAAAATAAAAAAAACATAAATAACACAGCTAAAAATAATAAACATCTACATTCATTCATGCTTTTTTTTTTTTTGCTCAAATTTGCAAATTTAATAATGTAGATTATCATTGAGATAAAAATTATAATAAAAATATATCAAAATCATTAAAAAAATATAGTCATTAACATTTTTTTTTTGTCATTTTTAATAATTAGAAAAAAAAAAAAAAAACAAATCGATAAAATAAATTTCTTTTTTATCTACTATTTTGTTTGAAAACTCGCCTTAAGCTTTTGGCGGCCGCCATTTGTAATTTATTTTTTTTTTGTTGTCATTTCTGTTTTTCTCATTTTTTTTTTTTTTCATTGTTGAGAATTCGTATACAGAACGTTTATCTATTATCTACGTTTATATTTTTGGCGTGCATTTACGACACCGGTGTGTTTATATTTTTATATATAAACTAAATAATAAAGTTGAAATAAAAAATTAACAATATTTGTTAATTAAATTGATATTATTATATATTAATAATAATAATTAAAAAAAATGTCAATTGGTGTACCAATAAAAGTGCTCCATGAAGCCGAAGGTCATATCATAACCTGTGAAACAAATACCGGTGAAGTATATCGTGGTAAATTAATTGAAGCTGAAGATAATATGAATTGTCAAATGCAAAATATAACAGTAACATACAGAGATGGAAGAGTTGCAGATTTGGAAAATGTTTATATACGTGGTTCAAAAATAAGATTTTTAATATTACCAGATATGTTAAAAAATGCACCAATGTTTAAAAGACCTGGTGGGAAAGGTTCTGGTACTGCTGGTAGAGGAAAATCAGCAATTCTTCGTGCACAAGGTTTGTAATTTTTATAAATATCTATAATATTGTATTGATGTTGTTTTTGTTTTATAATTAATTGTTAATTATATTATTAATTGTTGTTATTTATTTTTAGCAAGAGGACGAGGAAGAGGTCAAAACCAAAGAGGTAGAGGTACTGGTTCAGCTCCTTGGCTTAATCAAGGAAATCAACCTAGTGGTTCACAACCTGGACGAGGCAGAGGCTAAAATTAATAACTCAATAATTAACATTTAAAAATTTAATTTTTCATTTAAAAAAATTATTAATAAAATATATCTTTGTATTTTCATGATATTTTTTATCATATTCTTTTTCTTTTTTTCTTTTGAATATGTCTATTTGTACATAATTCATAAATTTCCAGTAAATTTATAAATTCACTCCAAATTTACTCTAATATATAGATAAAAACAATGTACAAATAGACTCATTCTTGCTTTTTTTTTTTTTTTTCAAATTCATCATAATAATATTTTATTATATTATTATATCATTTTGATTTATTTAATTCAATACAACAAAACATAACATAATAATTTGTATTGAATTAATTTTTTTTTCTTTTGAAATTATTTCATTTAAAATTATGAATAAACATTTAAGATATATTTTCAATAAATATTTAAGAAAATGAATTATGTATCTTGTTTATTTTTTTTTTATTATGACATGAGTACTGATAAGTCCAGATTGGTTGATATATTTTTATTTATTTTTTTTTATTTAAGTATAAATTTTAAAGTTGTATAAACTGTTGTCAAACATAACCTCATTACCGGCTGATAATTCATTTAGAAAAAATTAAAAAACATTTATATCGTCGTGGCATAATTGTCAATAAAAATAAACGTCAATTTGATAATGGGTGTTTTACTTGGTGTATTTTTAATTGTTTTTGTACTATTAATTGTTGGACTAATATTGTCACAATTATTTTGGCGTAAACATCTAAAAAATATTGATGGTCAACATGTTGTTGTATGTATTATTTGTTTATCTGTCAAAATAATATTTAAATATTAAATATATCAATACAATTGTTGTTATATTTATTTTTTTTTAAATAATAGATTACTGGAGGTTCAAGTGGAATTGGTAAATCATTTGCAATTTTAGCTGCTAAAAATGGAGCAAATGTAACAATAATTGCAAGAGATATAAAAAAATTAGAATCAGCTATAAATGAAATTAAATATTCATGTAAAAATAAAGATAAACAAAAAATTGAATATTTATCACTTGATGTAGCAGGTAGTTATGAAAATATTGAAAAATCATTTAATGAATTGGAAAAAAATTCAGGACCAATATTTATGTTAGTTAATTGTGCTGGAAAAGCAATTGGTGGTAAAATTGAAGATTCATCAATTGATGATGTAAAATTTATGTGGAATTTAAATTTTTTGGGTACTTATCAATGTATTAAAGCTGTTGTTCCAAGAATGAAAAATTCAAGAGATGGAATTATTATAATAACATCATCAATGGCTGCATTTTCTGGTGTATTTGGTTTATCAGCTTACAGTAGTAGTAAATTTGCATTACGTGGTCTTGCTGAAAGTCTTAAAATGGAATTAAAACCATACAATATATTTGTTACAATGGCATTACCACCAGATACAGATACACCAGGTTTTGCTATTGAAGAAACAACAAAACCACTTGAAACAAAATTAATAAGTGATTCTTGTGGTACATTTAGTCCTGATGTTGTTGCAAGTCAAATGCTTGATGATTCATTAGCTGGATATTTTTTTTCTACTGTTGGAATGGAAGGATTTTTACTTGGTTTTCTTTGTGCTGGTATGTCACCAGTATGTTCAATTGGACAAATCATTTTGGAATTTATATTAATGGGATTTTGTAGAATTATTGGTACTTGTTATCTTGCTACTTTTAATAATACAATTAAAAAATGCATGAAAAATCGTGATCAAAATAAAAAGTCTGAATAAAAATTAAACAAAAAAATAAATAAATGTTATTTTTAAAAACATCTTATATTGAATTATCAATTCAATTTATTTATTTAATTCTTTTTTCTTCTTTTTTTATATTTAACAATTATTATTTTTTGAATATAAAAAAAAAAAGTTAAATTAAAATTTTTAAGATTAAAATAATACACTGAAATTAAAATTAGTCAATAAGATTTTTTTTTTTCTAATTTTTGACTCTACTGTCAAATTACTTGTAATATGTATTAAAATAATTTTCTAATATTTATTAAAAAGGTAAAATTAAATGAAAAATTATTTATTCATAAAAAAAAAAAAAAAATTCAAATAAATAATTTATCATTTTTTATTTATTTTTTTCAATAAAATTTTAAATCAAATTCAAAACAATTAATTTTTATTTGATATCCCATTATGGTTTTTACACACATAAAACTGGGAATTGTATTTTCGTTTGTTTTTTTTTTTTCTAAATTATCATTAATATTAATTTTCTTTTTTTTTTTTTTTCATGTCATTTTTGTCGTAATATATTTAAAACAATAAGAATATGATCTTTTTATGTGTAAATTTTATTTTTAAATTGATGGCAATGAATAAAGTTCTACCTCAGTCGAATCACCCTGATTGTTTACTTTATATATATTTATTCATTTTCATATATATATATTTTCATTAATTTTCTATCAAAAAAAAAATTGAAATTAATATAAATTGCACTAAAGTTAGACTGATAATAGATACTCATTCAACTCCACTTTGATGATCCGCATGTTAAGCTGAAAGTCAAAGACATCTTTGGTCTTTTATTAATATTTTTTAAAATTTTTTCATTCAAGTTAATTTTAAATTTTAAATGCAATGATTTATTAACATCATAAAATTTATTCACACTCATTCTGTTATTATTTTTTTCAATTGAGCTTGCACATACATTTAATTTTCTGTTGTTTTAAATTTTTATGTTTTTTAAATATGATTTTATCATTCGTACAATTTGTCTTTGAAGTCAAGGCATCATATCGAGGATTTAATTTATTATTTAATAAACTTAATAAATCCTTGAGACAAGGCCTGCTTCGAGGTCAATTTGTTATTAATAATTTTATATATTTTTTTTTTTTTTTCATTTAATATTCTTATTTATTATTATTTTTCAATTAAGTATGTCCATTCATTCGCCCGCTCGACAAATTTATTAGAAATTTTTATATAATCATAGTTTTTCATTTTTTTTTTTTAAATTTATATCTTTGATTATTTTCATCGAGCGTTCGAACCAGTGGACGCGATTTATTATCACCGCTTTTGTAAACATAATATATGTATTATCAATGGACGATGCGCAATATATATTTTTTTTCATTTTTTTTAAAATTTTGATGTGATTTATAATTTCTTGTCTATTACCTCGAAGCCTTCAAGAATACGTTCAGTTTCTTATTTTTTTGGTAAATTCTTTGTTATTGTTTTTTTTTTTTTTTTTTTTTTTTTACATTTGCCAAAGTTTTGTTTATTTGACTTTTTTTTGTTTTTAATATTTTTCGACACATACTCATATAGGCATACGAGGACACGTCGAAGAAATTATTTTGAAAATTAATATACAATTTTTTATATTCACAAAAAAAAAAAAAAAAAAAATTGAACAATTATAGTTTGATGTGTTGACAATATTGTCATTCTAATTGTTCAATTTTTTTTTTTCTTTAACAAACAATCATCAACTTGTTTTTCATATAAATTTAAAATAATAAATTAAAAAATTCATAATTTATACACTATACATATAGTTATATATAAAATAAAAAATCGGGCAAATAATTTTTTAAAAAAATTACATTTATATTCGACGTATTCTCGTATTTGACAAAAAAAAAAAAAAAGAAAAAAAATTATTTCATGACAATTATTACCGAGTAGTATACTTAGTCAATGAGCCTGACACTTAAGACGGATTGTGGGGCATATAATTAAAATAAAAAATATTAATAATATAAATCAGTCGATCTTGATAAATCTACACGATGAATTATAATTTTTTATTTTTTATTATTTTTAAATTATCATTCATTGTATAGAAAATTTCAAGTTCCATCAAGCGCACAAATAAAAACAATTTATTATTATTATTTAATATTATTATTATTATTAGTATTATTATTAATATTATTATTATATTATGACTAATAAAAAAAAAAACAATTTATAAGATGTATATTTTTTTCGAATTCTTTTTTATAATTTTTAATTATTATTTTTTTTTTTTCATAAACAACTCAAGGCATGGTGTTTTTAATACCTACAATAGACATTGGTACAAAAATTCAATGCTGCTACAATATCCTAGACAAATTTTATATATATATATATATATTTATACTGATTCATTCATTTTTTAATATAATTTTGTATATATAATATTTTTCTTATTTTTTTTTTGTCTCATGTTTTTGGATTTTTTTAAATTTTTTAAAGAAGTAAAAAGGACGATTCTTATTGTCTTCTACGTTTTCGTGGAGGCAAACACGCGTTTAAATTTATTAATATATTTATTTATTTAAACGCCCGGCCACCCGAGAAAGAGAAGATTATTTTTAATTAAAAAAATTATAAATATTATAAGAATTGGTCCGAGTTACTTCTTTTTTTAAATGAAATTGTGTCATTCGACCAACGATGTATGATAACGTCAGTCCAACAAACAAACTTTTTTTTTCGTCTATTTATTTTATTTTTTTTTCTTTAGCCATTTTCAATAATTATTTGTTAACAATATAGTAACAGACAATATTTAATTATAGTGTCGTTTTATATTAAATTTTAATTTTGATCATTCTTGAAATTTTACTGTCATAATTTCATTCATGTTTTTTTTTTAAATTTTTTATTAATCCTTATTAATTTTTATTATAATTTTGTTATTAATGTGTGTGGCCAGCCCATGTTATCCTTTTGTCAATTTGACAATTTTTTTTTTAAATTAAAATATACATTTATAATTTTGTTATCAATTTATCTAATTATATATATTATTTTCGTCAATTTATCGCATTTTTTTAATCAGCAATATTGAGCAATAATTTTTTGACAATGACAAATTATCTTAAATTGTTTTTTTTTTAATTTTAATTTTTTCTAAATAATTATCAAAATACAATTTTTTTTTTTTTATGATGAAATTAAAATAAATAACAATTAACAATTTTTTATAATATTAACGATATTTTAACTATACAAAGATGTTTTATTATCTTTTTTTTGAATTAAATTGCTTGCTAATTTTTTCAAAAATTTAATTAATGGTTAGCACAGGCGGCCAGACACAAATTTGTCTGGTTTGATTGTTTTTTTTTTTTTTTAAATTTTTTTAACGTGTCTTTGTTTGTTTTAAAATTTTTTTTATATGATTCAGAAATTACACAGTTATGTAGTTAATTTAATGTAACACGTATGGCATATTATATAATAATTAATGTATTGTTATTTAAAACTAATTTATTTACAGACAATCACATGAATCATAGGTAATCTAAATATCGTTCGTATAATTTTTTTTTTTATAATCATTCATTTTTTTTTTAGTCTTTTATTTTTTCGCATTTTTTTTTAAACGTTGTAACTCTGCCTAGCAAATTCAATCCCTAATCATCAACTTGACCCAAAACATATTGTTAAAAGTATTCTCATTATTTGAATAATAAAAATTTTTTTTTTTTTCATTTTCATTGAGCTGAAATTTGTTCAATATTTATTATTTTTTTTTTTAAATCGTTTCATTTGTATATGTAATACTTAAACAAATAACAACATGCTAATATTTTTTTTTTTAAGGCAACGTCATTTCAAGTTCTTGTAAGAAAAAATTAAATAAAAATAATAATAAATAAATAAATATATAAAATACATATATTATTTTATTAATAAAAAATAAAAACAAGTGCTCAAATATATATTTATGTATTTCGATGATTATTTTTAAAAACACGGTGAATAAAAATATATATATATTTTTTTTTAAAATTTTTTATGATTGCTATTATTGGCAAATCTTAATTGGATCTATATAAAATTATTATTATATTTTTTATATTTTGATTTATCTATAATAAAAAGTGAAGAGACTTGAAAAAATTAATGTAAATGTTTTTTTACTATTTTTTTTTTCTTTTTTCATAAACACATGTTTCTATTATCTTGATGTAATTACGCATTTAAAAAAAAATATAAAATTAAAAGTAAAATATGATTTTATTAATGACAATAAATTTTAAATTTAAAAATATATAAATAAATTTGTTTGAGAACTGAAACAATGAGCCTTTTTATATTTTAAATTATTATTTATTTATTTTTTTTATATTTTATTAATCTCTTTGATTCTGATGACTGAATAAACAAATAAATAATACAAATCAATAAATTGATTGGTAATATAGTTTGCTTTTAAATATTCAGTAAATAATTATATAAATTATTATAGGATTATTATATTGTGGCAAATTATTTTGTTTAATCAGTCATCAGAAGCTTATTTATTATTAAAACAATTTTAAATATACATAATAGATTAATTTATATTTCATTCATGGATTTTAATTTTAATCAATTTTTTTTTTTTTTAATTTAAACGCAATGTACATACTCAATATAATTCATTTTATAAATAAAATTTTCAACCATATTATATATTTTTTATTTTTATTTTTATTTTTAACTGTTTATTATCTCGATTGTAATTAACTGTATCATCACAGTGTCACAAACAATTATTGTTACTCATTGTCATTAAATTTTCAACAATTATTTCATATATTTTATTAATTGTTTTATTTTTTTTTAATTTTATTTATATCATATCGAGATAATAATCAGTTAAATGGTCGTCGAGTATGTACACTGTGATTTATTAAATTTTTTTTTAATTAATAAATTATCACTTTTTTTAAAAAAAATATTTCATCGAACAAATTTCAATTCAATTTGAAAATACTTTTATCAATCAATACTTGTCAATTTATATTAATTAAAATTTCATAAAAAAAAAAAAAAAAAAACGAATAAAAACTTTTGATCAAAAAAATTTTCATTTATATATACAATTTTTAAATTTTCAACTTTAGTCAAATAAATATTTCAATTACTTTCTTTTATTTTATTTTTATTTTTTTGTGTGTTTTTAGATTTCTTATTTATCTTGAATTTTGATATAAAATAATATTTTTTTATATCAATAAGAGTAGATTGATTGTGTTGAGGAGTGTCGTGAAGCAATATCAAAATGAAAAAAAAAAAAAAATGTATAGAAAGTGAGCAATAGAGCAATTTTAAATAAAATAAAAAAAAAATAAATAAAATTGACATGTAGACACGATTACTAAGATTGGCGCATGTTAGACCCTAATATCGATGAAATATATCGGGGCCAAAAAAAAAAAAAAATTATAAATGGCTCTCAATTTGATATTCGATCCATAGCAAACAATATACTATTTATCCAAAAAAAATATACATAATTTATCAATACACTCGGCATAATTAAATAATCATTATGATTGATGTAATAAAAAAAATATATCTGGCAAATTATTAAATAATTAATGACAATAAATGATGACTGATAATAATAATAGTACAAATAATCTATAATACCATTATAGTTTATGAAAAATAAATTTTATACATTTTTTATTTAAAAATAATAATGAATAAAATGAATTTTAAATTTTCAGTTAATTCAAGATAATTATCAGATTTGTTTAAAAGGAAAAATAAAAAAAAGTATATAAAATTCATTTTAACATTTCTAAATGCATATTATATATACCTGTTTTTTTAATTTTTTAATTTTTTTTTTTTTTTTTTATTAATAATTTTTCTTTCTCTCTTATTGTTTGAAATATTAAACGGAAGTCATAACAGAATTGAAATACCCCTGGCATGTACCGGAAACACGGCGCGCCTAATAGTAAAATCAATGCTGACTTGTGGGGGTCTTGTGGTGTTCGTGATATGAACATAACACCCAAAGACCCCCAAGAAGACTTTTGCAAGAATTTTTAAGTGGCCAACTTCATCTACCCACCTCAATATTATATCCATAAAAAATAAAAAAAAATTGAAAATTTTTCTTTTTATTTTTTTACTCCGAATGGTTTAAAAAGTTTTTTCAATATTTTATACCCATTATTATATCTCACATACAACCACACACACACAGACTAGCATGTATAATTTATAAAAAATAAATTCATCAAATACTGATAAATTGAATTAATTTTTAAGTAAAAAAAAAAAAAAAAAATTATAATAATATCAAAGAAATATGGAAATGATAATTATTATAAATGCCAAAAAACTTTTTTTTTTTTTTTTTTTTTTATATACTTTGCTGTTATTGAGGGCAGCAAGCAACTAAGTAATCAGGATGTGAAAATCTTGTTGCTTATACAAGTCAGCACAATGCGAAACCTTTAGGCGAAACGATCGTTAGCACCTTGCTAGTGATTGGAAGAACCTGTCGAATGCAATTTCGTCACGTTCTTCCATTAATTCACCAGATTTATAAACTTTTATTTATTTTTTTCATCTTCCAACTTTTTCGTTATTTTATAAATTTTTTTTTATTTATTTTTCTTTTTAAATCGTATATTTTGTTTCCTTTTTTTTCTTGTTTTCGCATACATTTTTTTACAAAAACTTTTTATCAAGTTTTTTAAATATTTTGTTTTTTAAATTACTTTTGTCATTCGATGATTATCGTATATTGTAGGTAAAATGTATTGATTTTTGATAAGTAAATAGGGCAATTGTTATTAGTAATACGAATATAAAAACTTGTCTGCCCTGATTTGATGATAGACTGACTGAACCAGCAAGCCACCACAGTGCACGACAGCCACCTGGGGCTGCACTGATACCACGTTGAATTGCTGCTGGCTCTTCACCTATAATAAAATATTTTATTATTATTATTTATAAATATATCTGTCATCGATATTTATAGAAAATTTCATATCATTTATCATTATATATTCAATGAATACATCATCCTCAAAATGATTTTAATATATAATAAAATAATCAAATTAAATTATCTTGTTTGACAGCTCATTTGTCAATATAATTTTATTTATTAAAATACTTGAAAATTATTTTAAATTGTACTATTAATTATTTATATATATATTTTTTTATCTTATTTTAATTTTTAAAAGTGGCAATTCAGGTAGATTGGTTAGAAAAAATTTAATGGTTTTTTTTTTTGCAAGTATAACTTTTTTCAAACTGTATAAAAAAACTTTTTTAAGGGTCGTTTTTTTTTTTAATTTTAATTTTTGTTTTATCGTTCTTTTTTGATATATATATATACAGTATAATTTTTTACTTTATTTTATTTTTAATAAAGTGATATTAAAATTAAAATTAAAGTAGTATAAAAATGGAATAAATTTTTTTTTTTTTACCATTGAGCACGTGAAGAGTAACACTTGCACTATCAAGATTACTTGGACTACATGTATAATTTCCTGAATCTTCAAATCTTGCATTGTGTATTACAAGTTTACTGTCATAGCCATTTTCAGTTGGTGCTGGTTGGTGTATTGTTAATTTTCCATGTGGTTCGTTTAACAGTCGATTACCACGATGATACCAAAAAACATAAGATGGTGCCTCAACAGAATGATTGATTACACAATGTAGTGCAACTGTACTACCTGTTTTTACATATCTATCACGATCTCCCATTATTTCAATTTTTGGCACTGATTTAGAAAAAAAAAAAAAAAAATTATTTAATTTAAATTAATCACCTATATACTATTAAATTATATTATTTTATCTTATTTTTTTATTTTTTTACAAACCAATAACACTGAGATAAATAACATGGCTCATCTTTTGTTCAGTTGATATTTGACACTCATATTGTCCTTCATCTCTTGCTTGAACATATTTAATTTGAAGTGTCCAAGTATCAGAACCATCAACATATATTGTTTGAAATCTTTCATCTGCAATAAACATTGTTCTGTCTACTGATAAAATATGTGAATCTCTTCTTCTGATCCATGATACCTAAAAAATTTTATATATACATTTATTTATTTATTTATTATATTTATTAAATAATATTTTATGTTATAAAATGTAAATGGAAAATCACGGATATAATTAAAACTCGTTAAAATTCATTATAATTTCCTTTAAAATTTAAATATATATATAATTATTTATCAATGAACGGAAATAATTAACGTAATTGAGTCGTCCTTTTACGGATTTCACAGCATTTGTGTCAACGAGTTTTACTATTAAACAGAGACCATGACATATAAATATATTCTATTCCACAAATGGGGTTGAAAAGTTATTTTTGGCATGCAGATAAGCTATTCCATGACATTTCATTACCCCTTTTCAACCCCTATTTTTTTTATTTATTTATTTTTTATTTTTAATTCTCTTTTCACTTTATAATTATATAATTTTTTTTTACAAATTTAAATCATAAACATTCATATAAAATTATTAATTGTATTTTTATTTTTTTTATTTTACGTGACATTACTATAAATATTCATGATGTAAATAAATGATATTTTTTTTATAAATTAAAAGTTGATGATTAATGAAAATAAAAGAGGTAGCTAAGAAAAATTTATATATACATATATATTTTTTTTTAATTTTATATCATGTAAAATTTTGTAGCGTGATGAATAATGGTTTATTAAGTCAAACAAATTATTATACAAGACTTGGAATTGTTTCAAATTACAGTAAAATAATATTAGAAAATTATCTGTTGTCACAAGAAAGTATATTTACTATATATTTATTTTTATTTTCATATATATATTTATATATAAATACACGCGATATTTTCAAAGAAAAGGCGTGTACCTTGTGTTATGCGGGGAAAAGTTTTCGTTTCTAATTGCCATATAATATTTGCAATTGCAAGACTCGTCGTCATTTATTATCAAGAACAAAGATGCAACCAAGTTTTTAATATATATATACCTATGGTGCTTTACAACGACAAAACTTGTACAAAATTTTTAAAACATTTTGGTGTACACATATATATATTTATAAACAAGTATAATTAATTTAAAACCTTGACATAAAACTATAAAATTTATTTAAGTATAATATATAAAAATGACAAAGATAATAAATAGATAAATAAATATACATATATATATATAATTATTTTATTTATAATTTTTTTATTATATCATTTCATATATATATAAATTATTTAAATATTTAAATTTATCATCATCATCACCACCATCATCAACATTGTTATATACGTGCAAGTAAAGTCGTAAAAAAATGTTGAAAAATATTTGTTGGTAGATAATGATAATAAAGAGATGCTGTCAAGCATGATGACGAAGATGCATTTTTTATTTGCACAGACGACGTGCCAAAGACATGAAATTGAACGGTCTCTTGTGAATATTACGCAGTTTGCTTTTATATATATATATGGCACTTTGTTTAATGACCTAATAATATATTTTTTTTTTTTATTATGAGCCATCTAAGTTTTATTTTCAATTTATTTATATTTTTTGCTTTTTTTCGTTCATTTTTTTTCTTACCGATTTATTTCCCAATTGTCGTACTCGACAGGGTAAAAATGCACTTGTGCCCAATTGAGCTGTACAATTTTTTGGACTACTTTCATCAAAATATGGACCAGGATAAATACCAGCAAATCTTTTTACAAGCGAGTGTGACCTCGTGCTTACACCTGAAAAAATAAAAATTTATTTATTTTCTATAAATCTTATATACATGTATTATTTTTTTTAGAAAAATCATTACTCATATTATATAAAATATATAAAATTCAAAATATATATTTATATCTGATCGTAATATATTATTTATTACACACAAACTATTCTTCAAAAATGAAATATCTTTTTATTCGATGTTTTTTTTTATATCTAAAAATATATCAAATAATAAGAAAAAAAAAAAAGCTTCGAGCTTTCAAGATTTATTTATATTTATATTAAATTTTTTATCATTTATTTTTTCTTTCTTATTTATTTTTGGTACATATACTCGGTTTACATAAAAATTTTTTGGTATTTTTTTATATAAAAATGATTGACACTATCAAATTAATATCATTAAAAATTTTTGATTAATTTATTTTTTTTAAATCAACGCCTTTATTTATTATTCATTGTTTCTTATAAAGATTATTTAAAAATTAAAAATAATAATCTGATAAAAAACACTATGTTTTTCTATATTTAAACATTAGTTTTATAATGTTTTTTTTTTTTATTTACAAACTCGTTTTACAAAGTGAAACATTATCAAGATACACGCAAAAAAAAAAAAAAAAAAATAGTAAACTATATAATCAAATACTACATAAACTAAAATTTAAATTTTTATTATTATTATTTTTCAATTCTAGGGTGCCAAAAATAACTTGCTAGTACATTTTATATTGATTATCACTATACCAGCCAAAAGTACAATTTAAATTTCTCGTACAATAAAATTATTTAAAAAAAAAAAACATGAATATATTATTTTTTTATTTTTCAATTTTAAATTTTCTTTTTAAAATAAAATTATATATTATTTCTTTATCATCCCATATGCATATATATAGTTATATCAAGTATGATTATCGATTCTTTAGTTATACATTATTCAAGGGGTTGAAAAATAAAAAAAATAAAAAATTGAGAACAATACTGTGTTGAAGAGACAAAAGTAAGAAGAGAAAAAAAAAACAACAACCGAGACCCTGTGGTTTGAAAATCAGTGACAACAGAATAAAAGAAAAATATAAAAAATAAAAAATAGAAAAGATAAATAATAGTAATAATGAAAAGTGCTTTTATTTGAAATTTTTTAAGAATTGTGAAATGAATGTCAAATAATAATATATATATTTTGTTAGTGGGTCAAACGATTTGCCGTCGGTGAAAATAGTCTTGTACAAAAGCCCGTCGGGAATTGAACCCATTCAATAACAAGTAGATTTTTTTTATAGATGGATATATATAAAGATAAGACATATACATATATACATGCTAAAGTTTAAGTACGATAAAGAACTAAAAAAGGAAAAAAAAAAAAGTAAATGAAAAATAACATATATACTTACAACTGACAATGAAAATAAATAAAAAAAATAATGAAAACATGAAAAATAAAAATAAAAACAATATCAAATTCAAGTAACAATAAAAATAATAATAAAAAAGAAATATGATGATGAAAAAAAAAATATATGTATATAGAAAATGGAATGTCATTGAATTGACAAGTGCAGTGGATCATTTTGCTTCAGGATTTTGGGTTTACAAGATTGCCTTGTATATTGTCGATTTAAGAGGGTGGGTTTTGTGGTGAGATGTGGTAAAAAGCCACAGGCCAAAGTCGAGATGAGATAGGGTCAAGGCAGGTTGTGCTATGAAAGTTTTAGATCAAAATATCTCAAAGTAAATGGACAAAACCATACTTAAAATTCTCTAATCAAAATATATATAAAAATTAATTTAAATAAAAACTATTGAATAAATATTTTTTATAAATTAACAGATAATAACATCATTATTTTAAAAATAATATTGAATTTTATTTATTTATTTATTTTTTTATACATCATTATTTTACAATATAATAATATGTCAATATTTATTGTTTTTTAAAAGTTTATTATTAACTGGATAATTACATGTTTTATCGTATAAAAAGAAAAATAAGGAAATAAAAAAAAAAAAAAAACAATAATAAAACTAACATTTATACATACCTATATCCTACACCATTTATCGATTGTCAATTAATTATTGTTTACCCTTAATAAAAAGTAGGTGTATTTAATTTACTAGATGGAAATGAAAAAAAATATACATATATATATATATAAATGGTGATTTATAATTCTTAGGCGTATACAGCTTACACGCCTATGTGAATTTATATATATTTACGTGTAAAATGCAGAGACATAGTGAGAAAAATTGTGGTTTTGCGCAAGCAAAGTGTGAGGACAAGTGGATAAAATAAAGTGAAGAGAATAATCGGAGGGTGAAAAGACTGTCTGACAAACGACATAGATGACTGAAATAAAAATAAAATAAACCCCCTTAAAGCTTTTTATATGTATATATGTATATTCTATTGTATATATTTATTTGTTTCCATATGGTTTACGATTTTGTAATACTCAATGTTTTAATAACAATAATATTATGTCAATATGACAAATTGTTATTACCACAAATTTATTTTTTATTATAATTTCAATTAACAAATGTTTTTATCTGTCATCATGCTATTTTTTATTTTTTTTTTCTCGTTCAAGTATATTTATATTATTAACACATGATTATAAGAATCTGAATATTTGTCTGACTATTGTCTTTTTGTTCTACTCATTATATTTTTTTTTTAAAGCTTTTTTTCTTGTCACATTATTATTTTTTGTATTTTTTTTTTAAATATAAAGTTGTTTTTTTTTTTTTTTTTGTTGTTGATTATTTGTCAATTAAAACTTACCAGTTATTCCAAGAAGAATCCAACAAACGAGACAGAGCACGTAGTAGTTGACGTAGGAGGGTGTCCTCATGATAACGACGAGGACCATGGCTGGACTAACATCTCAGTTATTACACCACCTCCAATACATTATTATTTTATTTTATTTTATTTTATTTTATTTATTTATATTATTCACAATCACAATTAAATATTTATTATCTTATTTTTATTTTATAATTTAAAATAAAATCTTAATTTTCTTTTTTAAAATTTGATATTATCATAGCAAAAAAAAAAAAAAAAAAAAAAAAATTTATTCACTTGATCACAATATTCACATGATACACAATCAGCATCACATAATAAATTATATAAATAAATAAATTTAAAAAATTAAATTAAATCACAATTTTTTATTTTTCATTTTTATTTTTTAATATTATTTATTTTTTTATCACACACGAGTTCACATAATTTCAATTGCACTCTATATTTTTATTTAAAATTTTAACAAATAATTATTTTTATCTATAAAAAATTAAATAAAATATTAAAATTGTTTATTTATTAATTGATATTGTTAATTTATGATTTATTTATTTTTTCATTTTTATTATTTTTTAGATATAATTACAACTAAATAATGAAAATTATAAATATATTGTGAGAAGTGAATAATATCGTGTTATATTGGATTCTGTGGGGTTCGGTACTAGTCGGTCCCGATGTCCCGGGCGAAGCTCTGACATCGCCGGGCTCCAGTGGAACTGTCCGCGCCCGCCCGGGCCACGCGCAAGCGTTCTATTTTACCCTACTGATCTGTCAGAGAGAAAACTTGTCTCTTTTCTCTAGTACTATGTGCTTTTCCCTCATTTTTATATATTTATCTTTGTTTTTTTTTAAAAAAAAAAAATTTCCTTCTCATTTCCTCACTTATACATACTCATATATATAAAATGAGTATAGGTGAGTTTGTTACAGAATTTTCTGATCCTCTCCCATACAATCATATCAGGGTGTTCTTATTTATTTTATTTTATTTTTTTTTCTATACACAACCCTTTTTTATTCTTTTACTTATTTTTTACTATATCTATTTCCTTAAAAAAAAAACAAAAAAATTAACTAAAATTTTGATTTATATATTTAACTTTGTATATATATTTTTTTGTTTTAATTGTAATTATAACTTTTGAATGAAATTGAATTTTCTTTTATATATAAAATTAATAATTTAAAAAAATTGAATTTTTCTTTTTTTTTTTTTTTTTTATAAATACTTTTGATTTATATTTGGTCTATATTATATAATATATAAATTTTTAAAAAATGACAAAACTTTTAAATTGTTATTTTTTATAAGGATAAAAAGGATTTAGTGAAAATTTGACAAACGTAAGGGTACTTGAAGAGATGAGGGTCCACACGTTAAAACTTGCATACCAGCTGGTTTCTAAAATATTTGTAAAAAAGATTTTGTGTATATATACTGATGCTTGACGATAATAAAAAAAAAAAAAAAAAAAAGAATTTTATCAAAAGAAAAATTTGATATTTATATTTATAAATTTTGTGATTTTTGATTTATAAAAAAATTTAAAATGATAAATTATATTTTTTAATTAAATTTTTATTTATATTTATATTTTTATATATACACTATTTAAATTTTATTAATTTATATTTTTCTTTTTATATTTTTTATCTTTACTTTGAGCTTTGAAATAAAATTCATGTCTGATCAAATATTGAGCTATACTACTGATAAATTGTGATGAAAATTTTAGTCTTTTATGATAGACATTGACTGTGTTGCGTGCAAAGTGTATACGAGTATATTATTATGAACATAAAAAAGAATAAAAAAAAAGAAAAAAAGAAGATGACAATCGATTATCGGAGTACAAGGCTGTCGAGAAATGACATGTCTATCATATGATACTTTATACATCATCACTATAGACTCACACTTTTTCACATTGTTTTTATCAAGTGTCCAGAATAACTTTATCTTTTGAAAAATTATTTTTATTATTTTATTTTATTTTTCATTTTTAATCGATATAAAAAAAAATAAAATTTATTTTAAATATAGAAATGCGAAGATAATATTTTTCAATATAATTTGATATTCAATTTCGATTATTAAAAAGCTATTTTTTGAATTTTTTTTTTTTTTTTCTATAATAAAAAGATATTTATTTGATGAATTTTTTAATAGTTTTTGTATACACTTGTATACGCACTGTAGGTGTACATTTAACGGCTGTTGAAAGTTTCATCCGACTTTCTGACGCCCACGATAATTAGTTGCATTAACGTTCAAGCTCGGGCTCTCGTCGGTTTAATTCGATAACCCCTGGTTTACACGAGCCAAAAAGTTTACAATGTGCCTCGTCTAAACTCGTTGAAATGAATTAGATTTTTTTTTTTTTTTTTTTTTTAATTCATTCAAAATTATTTATATTCATTTATTGTAATCATTTTTTTTTATTGATAAAACTTTTATACAAAATTTATAAAAAAATTTTCTTTTTTTTTTTTTTTATCAATTTTCGATGATAATTGAATTGATAAAATATAAATTTAATATATTGTCATTAAAAAAATTATTATTTTGATTATTTTTAAGAATTATTTATTATCCTTAAAATAACATACTTTGTTGATATTTTTATGGATAAAATAATTAAATTATTATTATAAAATTTATTTTTCAAAGCTTTAAAATAACATTGTTTAAAAAAAAAAAAAAAAAATATTTATCGATATACATTTTATAGAAGCCATTCTATATATAAATACATTATTAACTTTTTTGTTTTTAATTTATTTATTTCATCATTTATACCTATATATTTATGATTTTTATTTATTTATTTTTTTTTTTAATGAAAAATATGAAAAATTTGTTTGTGGTAAATATTTTTGGTTAAAATATCGTATAAATACGTGTTTCCTGTGCGGGTAGTTTTCATCACGATGCATTTTAGTATATAAATAAGTTATGCCACGCGTATGTAATATGCATCACTAACTGGGTTAGATTTTTTTCTCTCTATATATATATTTTACCACCCTTATTTTAACCCTCTTTATAATATTTCAAACTAGCCATTTACCATATATATATATTAAAACCAATGTGTAACAACATTCACAATCTATCTGGCAACCTGCAACCGATATAATCGTTTACCACGATTAATTGCACGCGACAAATCGACTAGAAATCGCACGGAAACTCGATTCACTAGTAAAATTACGAGGCAGATAAAATTGCCTCAGGTCTTTTTCCAACACACCCTCCTTGAAATATATATATATTTTTTAATTTTTTTTATCAATTTTTATTATTTTTTATTTTTTTCATCTACCTTCTCTTTATGTATTCAACTTTTTTATGTGCTTTTACTGTGTATATAGTTTATAGAGAAATGCTCATCCAGCTGTGATTTTTATCAGACAGTTGAAATGAAACTTTTAAAATTATTATTTTATAAGTTTTTTTTTAATTTTTTTTTTTTTTCTACTATGGCAAGTAGAGGTGGTACTATTGTTTTTTCTATTATTTTTTTATATATATATTATATTATATATATAAATAAAAAAAAAAATAGTTGAAACAATAGCAAGTCAGTCGAATATAAAAATAACATTTTATTTATTTACTTTGTTTTTTTATTTATAATAATAATATAAAATTTAATAGAATAATTTTTATTTACATTCAATTATTTAAAAAAAAAAAAATAAAAATTTAATCGTGGTAATGTTAATTGAGACAAAAGTATAAATATATAAATGATGTATAAAAAATTAGAGTAAAGATGATAAAATAAGTATTAAATTTAGAAAAGGACTTTGTTTTCTCTTGAATATAATGATCTTTCCATTATCCACTATGAGTGTCTCATCTCACTGGTATTATCTTCTTGGTCGTTTGCATTATCGTATTTTATTCACCTTTTAATATATATATATATGAAAATGACTCGAATGAACGTCTACTCAAGTTCCTTCAAGGACTCATTCAAAGGATCAATTGTTTGAACGAGTCACGTCTATATCTTTTAATTCTTTTTAATAAAAATAAAAAAATATCTGTGAAAAGGAAATCGTATATACAGAATTTTCTTTTTTTATATGGAGATGACAAATGTCTGATTTTAAATAAAATTTATCATTATTATTATCGCTATTTTTTTTAACGTCAAAATATTGATTAAAATAACAATGAGATAATAAAAAAATACTCATGCATATAAAACAAGATTACTATACATATATCTATTGTGTATGATTTTTATTTTTATTTTTATGAAATTTTATTCATCGTCAAGTAGAAAAATAGTTTAAAAAAAATATTATTCACATTATAATCAAAAATTAAAATCTACTTAATGATGAGCTTCACTAATTAGTCGTAATAATTTTTTTTATTTAAAATCATGTAGTAAAAAAAATTTTTTATTTTTCTTATTATCAAAAATTAAAATCTACTTGATGATGAGCTTCAACAATTAGTACTAATTCTTGATAAATTTTTTATTTTTTTTTCTTTTATTTTGTTATACAGCAATATTAAATGATTCGTTTTATTTAGTTATTTTAAGCAAACTAATGTAAAAAAAAAAAAATTTTATATAAATAAATAAAAAAATAAAATTCCCATAATTGGTTGCCTAGTCCACAGAAATTCAACGAGCTGGGAATATACGGTCAAAGGTTGGATAAATAAAAAAAATATGAAATATTAATAAAAAAAAAGCAAAAAAAAATAAAAAAAAATATTGAAAAAATATAAATAAAAAATTAAATGCATTTTCCATGATATTCTAACTGCAGTAAATTGATCCTTCTGTCATAATTGACATTGGTCAAATGAAATTTATCAAGTTTATTATTTGAATAATTTTTTTTTAAATGAATAAATGTATAAAATAATATAAAAATATAATATTTATAAATTGATTTAAAAATAATAAAAAAATTTATAAAATTATATTTTTTTTTCATTTGATAAATTTATGTAATATTTGACATTGATGCATTCAAGTTTTTACACATTTATTAAATTTTTTTTCTTGAATGATTCTTCTTACAAACATTGCAAAATTAAAGTCAGGGTAATTCTTGTCGATGTCGACAGTGATTCGACCAACAATTAACGACTAAAACTCACGCAAAGTTCTCATTAAATTCAATACTATTTTTTATTTTTTTTTCCATGTTTTTTTCTTAGATTTTTATTTAATTTTCTTTCAACTATTTGTAATATTTTTTTATACATTTTAATTTTTAATAATAATCAATGTGGTAATTAAAAAATTTAATTGCTTCAATTGATGATAAGAAAATTAAAGTTTTAAAATTAAAAAATTTTACTTTATAAAGTTTAAAAATAATATTTTAAAAATTCAATAATCAAAGTTGATATAAAATGATATTATAATATCAATGACTTATTCTTTTTTTTTACAATGTAATATTTTTTTTTATTTTACTTTCGTTTGACATAAAATTAATTTATAATTACTGAATCACTTAAAAATGTTTGTTACGTTTGTCTGTATTTATAATGTCGTACAAATTAAATAATAAAATAAATCTTGACAGTTGTATAAATGTCGATTTTTCAATATGTCAATATTTATATTTAAAAATTAAATAATAATTAATGTTACTACTAAATATAGAAAAAAAAAAAAAAACAAATAAGAAATAAAAATTTAATCAAATGATTGATGTTCATAGGTAGATATAAATAAAAATAATTTATTATTTCAAGAGTAACCAATTGATTGCTATAAATTTCCATATATATGAGGTCAATTATTATTATCATTTTATAAATCAGGTTAAATATTAAATGACAGTTATTATTTTGAAGAATTTATTTTTTTTTTCATAATATGATATATATTAGGGAGACAATAATCAAAATTACATTAAAACTTTTTATTCACATTTTATTTATTTTTTTATTATTACTATTATTATTATCATCTGTTTTATTTATTTATTTATTTTATTGATTCTATTTGTGAATTTCATGACCTTTTTTGATGGTTTTATTTTTATCCCTACACTTTCTGTTAGTTTTATTTTATTTTTTTTTTTTTTTTGTATTTCCCTTGACATCTGAAAATGATCCCTCTATAATAATCAAGGAATCAACAGGAAACGACAAATATGTCAAAGTATTTGGGATAAATTTTTTTACTGTCCAGAATTTGATATGGAATATTTTATTTTTGTTTTTTTATTGAAATAAACAATCAAATGATATTTTTTGTTTTTAAACAAAAGAGTTACAATGTTGTTTGTTTTTTTTTTTTTTTTTTTTTTTTCATTGTAAAAAAATATTGAGCTAGACAATTTCTTATTTTTATATTAATTATTAATTAATTTTTTTCTCAATTGAAAATTATCTCTTTGAAGTTTAATATTGATTTAAGTTTACACTGTTAATTTTTTTAATAATTTTTTTGTTTTTTTGTTTGTTGCAGATGTTGTAAGAATTTTTAATCAAACAAGTCTGTAGAATTCTTCATCAACAATTGGAATAAAGGTAAGATTATCAATTAATTTACTTGATCAAGTTTTTTTAAATTATGTCGCTGGTAATTTTATTATAAACCGTAAACTATTTTTTATTTTATTTGTCAAATTTCAAAGTTTAAATATATATATTATCTGATGATAAGTTATATATTTAAAATATAAATGAGTATTTTTTTTACTTGATGTTAAACTAAGAATAGAGAGTACGAAAATACTCATCGAATATTTCCAGTCAATTTGATGTTGACTGTACAATTTGATTTCTCTCTGTAATCTCAATATATAAATTCACAAGGACAAACGGTCAACGGAAACTGAGGTAATCGATTGACCTTACATACTGATCAATATTATTATCATTATTTTAATATAAAAGGATGAGATGTCTGAAAGTCGCTTAAGGGTCAGATAAATTTTCAACAAATGCTGATGACTTGGCAAAAGTCTGCCTATCAAATTGAGTAAATTAATGTAACCTCATTTTCCGTTTTCTTGTTTTTTTTTATCTTTTTATCCTGTTTTGTTTGAGAGATTGAGTTTTTATCGAATAAATAATATAATTAATTTTCAATTGAAAACTTGGAAAAAGAAAAAAAAATAAATAAATAAAAGTAATTAAATATATAGTAATTGAAATTAAGTTAAAGTTTAGTATTTTTGCGAAAGCTAAAAGCTGATTTTTTTTTTTTTTTTTGTGAATAAATATGAACATATAAAATTTAATTTTTTTTTTTTGCATTGACTAATGCTTGTACCACCATGAAACATTTTCATAATATAAACATATCATAAAGTTCAAATAATCTGTTTCTAAAATTATTTATGAAATTTATTCACTCAGTATATATCAAATTATAAAACAAATATTAAAATCAATCAAACATATTTTACTAAATAAACATTAAAACCACACTATAATAATAACAAACAATAAAGTTAAATAAATATTTAAAAAAAAAAACATTTTAAAAAACCAAATATTTGAATATTCATGTAGTTTTTTTTTCAAATTTTTTTTTTACATAAATATTTTTTATAATAAATAAATAAATAAATAAAAATCACATGAAAAAGAATAAATCCAATTTGATGTTGAATTTTTTATATATATATATTTTACTTGATGTTTTTTTTTCTTTTAAACATTTTATACAATAAGTATATATATCTATCAATAAAATATAGTTTTTATTTGAAGGATTTGAGGGATTTCAAAAGTAAAAATATACAAGAAATTGAGATATTAAATACATACTTTAAATATATATTATAAAATATAGATGATAAAAATTTAGACACGTGACGAGTTGTATATATGTATATCTATAATATACATTATACAATTGTGAGCTTGTTGTACACGTGGCAGATGCAAGTTTGCTGTAACATGTCACGAATTTTCTTTACAATTTTATATAATATTTTATACAATATAATTTCACATGGATTTAAATTTATATTCGCATATATAAATGCATATGTATATATATATTATATTATATTCGTATAACAAGATAAAGTACTATATATAATTTTATATTTTTTATTTTTTATTTTTTATTTTTAAATATTTAAAAACATGTATGCATAAGAGAGAATAATGAAAGCACAATGAAGTATATTATATATATATATATACAAAGTATAAAACAGTCGGTGAGCTGAGATACAAATCGAATTCGCATGTTGCACGATATATAAACTATGAGAGTGTTCAGATGGGACAATATATATATAGGTATATATTGGGTAAGATGAAAGGGTGAAAATTGAGATAGAAGGAGTAACGAAGTTAGATCTGCTCTGGTATCCTCGAAGCAATCAATTTGAGACGACATAATCGATTTTCTTTGTCTTGTAAAATATATATATACATATTCTGTTGAGAAATCTCAATTTTCTTCAATAAATATTTAACTCTCTTGTATTTAAATTATATACAGCTCGATACAATAGACTTTTATCAATTTTTAAAAATTTATAAAAATATATATATAAATATAGAAATTTGAAAAATGAATAATAAAAAATTCTCAAGTTTTTCATTTTTTTTTTCAATTAAAATTTTATTATTTTATATGTTAATAAAATATTTTGAGTAATTATTTTTAGATATGATTTGTTTTAAAATATTTATTGTCTATAATTATATTGATTAAAATAATATTGGATAATTTTTATTTTTAAATTGATTGGATTAGTTTGTTTTTTTTTTTTATTTTTTTTTTGGTAACAATATGGAAATTCATTATATTAAATTAAATTTACTTAGTTATTTTATTTTATTTTTTTTTTATTATGTTAAATCAATGTTCAAAAAATTTTATTAAAGTAAATTAAATTTTTATTTCAAGCGACAAATACTTATGACAATTTTATGATGAAAAATCTTTGTACATTTTAGATGTATTTTTTTTTTTTTTTTTTTATTGCAAAAGAAATTTATGTGATGATAATAATAAAAATAAATTTAAATTGATAATAATATTATATTTTATATTTATATATAAAAGAGTTTATTAGAGTTTAATTTTATATATGAAATTTATTGAATTGAAATAAATATTCAAAAAGTAATTGTTAAATTATATTTTACTATGAAAAAATTGAGTTATAAATTTTTTTTAACAAGTATATAATATAACTAGTATAAATTTATCATATAAATTATATATATTTTTATTTAATAAATATTATTTTTAAATTAATAATAAAAAAAAAAAAAAAAAAAGTATCTTACTTGAGTAGTCACAGTTTAATAGATCTTTGAAAGTTAGCTTAATTATACGATTTGCAACAACTTGCATGTCCCTGATACCTTAATGATGATATTTATTATAGTAATAACCATTCTTTGAAGTTTTAACATTAAAACATCAAGTATATATAATTATGAATATACTAATATATAATTATTATATATATATGTATAAAAACTGACAAAGTTATTTTTCATTTTAAAATGTATATTTTAAATTAAATTTCACGGGTTTTTATCATGCTCTTTATTGTTTGACTTTTATTGTCATATATATAAAAAAAAAGCTCTTAAAATAGAAAAAAAATTATAATTAAATAATAATAAATTATATATACTTATAAGTACAGTAAAAAAAAAAAAAAAAGAAAATTAAGCGAGTTGGAAATTTTTAGAAAAAATTGTGATTTTTATTTATTTTATTTTATTTTTTTTTTTTATGTCAAGTTGAAAATCAAAAATGCTAGAATTTTCAATGTAGAATTTAATTTTCATTTCAACAAATACGCACAGTATATTACAAATATATTCATGACAGTATTTATGTTCATTCCAAAATCACTGAATTTTTCTTTATTATATAAATATACATGTATATATTTTTTTTTTATTTAAAATTTATTTATTTTTTTTCTGAAAAAAATAAAAAAAAAAGCTCTAGAACAAACAAACTAGTATAAAGAAAATCAAAAAGCAAAAAAGCTATAATTATAAAAGAAAAAAAATTGTGGTTATTTTTTTTCAATTAACTTGAATTTATTCAACACAAACCAATTAGACAGCTTGGTTAATTAAATTATTTAACCAAAGAAAATAAACAACAAAATAAAAAATAAATATTTTATAATTTGATGGTCAAAAAAAAAAATTAAAAATTAAATTTTCTTTCTACTTTTTTTTTATTATAATTATTTGATTATGATAATTTATAAAAATAATAATATATATATATATATTTAGAATAAATTTACATTTTTTAATGGATATTATAATAATTATTTTATTTTTATTTTTATTCAAAAAATGATTAATTGTCGATTTGTATTTTTGTGTCTTCACCCTCGTATATATAATGACGAATCAAAATAAATATAATTTTTATTTTTATTTTTTTTTTTTCAACCAACTGCGACGATTAGCGTCATGTTAGCGTTATCATGAGCATGACATTATCAATCGTCCTGTATTTATTTGAAGGAAAAAAATAATATAAAAAAATAAAAAAACAGGAAACAAATATGTTGGTTTTATATTTCTTGTACTTTCAAAGGGGAACATAATCCAAAATATACGGAAGTCTCTAAGACACCGGTGATTTTCCAAAAGTTATGAACAAACATGTGAAAAATATATATAAAAATGAAAAAAAAAAAAAAAAAATAGAAAAAGATATGGTGCTATTAAACCACCCCTAAACTCTCACCTCGTCGCGCAGTAGCTCGTTTTCCATCGATCCCTTAACTCCGAAGAATTGGGCCAACACTCTGACGCAATTGAGTCTCTCGCGCGTGTCCAAACTTGTCCAGCCAATTATTTTTTATATTTTTTTAAAATTTTTTATATTTTTCATGTTTTTGGTCACTAACTTTTGATAATCAATCAAAAAACATCTGTAAAATTTTTTTTTTTATTTTGATTTTAAAAACAGTATTATTAGCAATTGTTAAAATGATTTTTTTTTTAATCGTTGTATGAAAGTTTAAATAAAAAAAAAAATCTAGCAGTATAAAAGTTAATTGCTTCTTGAGTACTTAGTATGTACCTATAAAAATCAAAGTAAAAAAAAAAAAAAAATATAATAATAATCGCATAAAACTATTAAAGATTATAATCGTTGTAATAATTTGCTTTATTTTTTTTAAATTTACAATTCAAAAAAATACAATAGTAATATAATAATACAAACAAATGTATAAAATTAATTTTTAACATTTTTTATTTATACAGTTGACATTAGTATTAAATAAAATATATAAATAAACAATCGTAAAAATAAAACTAAATATCTATCAGTTGATAAAATAATATAAAAAAATTAAATAAAAAAGTAATCTTGACCCAAAAAATTTATTTGCAAACATTACAACAGTAAATTGACTCACGAAAAGTATAAGAAAATGTTGTTATTTGTCACATATATTTTTATTATCCGTAAACATATGCATTTTTATTTATTTTTTTTTTAACATTGTAAAAAAAAAATAAAATGTATTATTTTCAAAAAAAAGATATGGTATATGCAATTTTATGCATTTCATGTTCTTGTAATATATTATTATTTTTTTATTTTTTTTTCTTTAATTTCATATAAAACTACAGTTAAATTTAATATACGTTAAAAATTTAAAATACACGTTTGCAGTTTGTTCCAAATCATAGCAAGTAGTATAGATCAATTTTACACGCGGCTAAAATATAATTGAAAAATAAAAAATATTAAAATAAAATAATCAATGACAATATGTATCAAACAAATTACATTTTTAATATATTATTATTATTATTAAATAAATTTATATTTTTATGTACATGTAATTGCATATAGGTACATATGTATATACAATTTAATTAAACACGAAAATCAAGTACATACCAGACATTAAATTGATACTCGCAACTGTGTATTAATTATATACACAAGATGTCATAATATTTATTCATGCAAAAAAAAAAAAAAAAAACTAGTTGAAAAGCTAATTGTGTCAGTAGACAAACTAATTTTAAAAAATTATTAACATCACATCAAATATATACAATACATATTTATATACTATATTTACATGAATAAATTAAAAATTTTTATTTACAAAAAAATGAGGTCAATAAAAATAAAAAAATAATTTATTAAAAATTAAATACATATTAAAAGTGTTTATATAAAGTTTTGCAGATATATGTATACATATTCATGAAATATAAATAAATCATATTAATATTTTCTAATGAAAATCGGATTAAAATTTGTTTTATTTATATAAATCTGAATATCTTTCAGTTTTATCGTAAATAAATAAATATAAGATACATGTTTGATTTACGCTAGACATGTTTAATCATGGATTATTTATTTAATACTTTGAAAATGTTAATAATAAAAATAAAAATGTTATTTTTAACAAATAACTTTTTTAAACTTGACATTTTTATAATATAGGTATACATTTTTTTTTTATAATTTCTTACATATTATTAATTGTAAATATTTATAGATATATATATATATTTGCGTGGGTTGTTTTATAATTGACGAGGGTTGTAATGATATTTTTAATGAATGGTTTATTCATGATTTATATTTATTATAAGTTTATCTATTTTGAGCGGATGTTTTCACTTGAATATTTAATAATATTTTAAAATCAATTTATAACACAATCAAATTGAAAAATTATATATTCTTAAAATTAATAATCAATGATATATACTCACAAGCTTCAAGTCACTTTATGGTAAATTTATTAATGATTTATTGATTTTCTATAATAAAGTTATAAAACCTTTGTTTATAAATTATAACTCTTTGTATTTTCATTGAAATAATATTTTTTTTTTAAAAAAAACCACACAAATTTAATAACAATTTTAATAAAATATTATCAAAAGTGAAAAATAAAAAAATTTAAAACAATTACACAGCTTTATGATAGAAAAACAAAAAAATAGTAAAAAAAAAAAATTTATTATATCAAATTTCATGATATTGTTTTTCATTTACATTTTTTTTATTTTTTTTTTTCATTCAAATATATCAGAATTATTCATCTGTTTTTGGTTCATATATGCTGTGCATCAATTTTTTTTTTTTTTTTGTTATAAAAAATTGAGCAATAACATAATTGAAAGTAGATCCTTTTAAAAATAAAAAAAAATAAATCGACATCAACATCAAATATAAAATTATTATTATTATTATTATTTTTATATTATTATTATTCAAAGTTGACGATGTTATAATATGTCTCATGGCTTTATTCAAAAGCATGCTGAGTACTCAATGTTGTACACCACGGGATTGTAATTAGTTTGTGGTTCGCTTCATGAACTCTGTCATCCCTGATCATCCTGATTTTTTATTAGTACATAACCCTGGTCAATGACTATAAACCTCACAAGCCGCTTGAAATACTTGTTATCAACCCCAGTATATGTGTATATGGTTTAACACAATTCACAAATAAATATAAATCATAATCAGCTCCTATATATATATACCATAAATATCTATACATACATATTTATATATATTTATTTATATATTTACTGTTATACTTATATAACAACATTTTGTATCACCAATTTTCTCAAACAAACAACGTCTCATCTCTCACTTCCCCTAAAAAAAAAAAAAAAAAAAAAAAGTAATAATAAAAACTGAGACAATATAAAATCATATATATTAAAAGTTAATTCCTCAAAAGATATATATTTTTTTTTTTTTGTTATATATTTTATCAAACAATATCAAAATTTATATATACAAGAAAATATTTTCAAATAAAAAAAAAAAAAAATCTAAAGTAAACAACAAACAAAATAAATAAAAAAAAAAAAATCAAAATTAGTTAAAATAAAACTTTCAAGTCTCTTGGGTAAAAAAAAATTTTATAAAAAAAAAAAACTACGATAAAGTGATCTCTCCAATTACTAGATAAAATAACCCTGTTTTAATAAAAAACTTTTACCAAGAAAAATCTCAATTAACGTATGTGACATTTGTTATTAAATATTTTTATTTTTATTTATATTTTTTTTTCACTTTCTTATAACCAATGAAACTATATCAAATATATCAAGTCATTATCATTACTTTTATTTTATTTTTCTTAAATATTATATTTTATTTTATCACCTTTCATTATCATAATAATAATTTTAACAATATTTATTTCACTTTTGTGCATTCTTATCACGTGGCAATCAAGTATATGTGGAACAGTTAAGTAGTAAAACAGTACGCTATGGTCATCCATTCCCGCAACAAAATATAATACAAGTATCTTAACAGTTAGTCCCTGTTACAAATACGTGACAAAAAGCTCATAAAAATAAAAAAAAATAAACAAAATTATATACATTTATATAAGTGGATATTTTTTTTTTTATTCATCAACCCTCTATATTTGTTATCCAGACTAGAATATATATAATAACTGCGTCAAAATTATTTGCGATATAATATTTAACCCTCATCATAATATCAACACCTCTTTGATGATGATAATAATAAAAATAATAATAATAATTATTATTATTATTATTACCTTGACAATCATAAGACTAATTATTATTATTTTTGTTGATTTTTTTATCCTTGAAATTAAAATTAGAAAGTAATGTATTTTTTTTTTTTTTTTTTTGTTGTTGACGTAAAAATATACTGTGCATAAAAAAAAAGGGTAGAAAAAATTTGAAAAAAGTAAAAAAAAATATCCACTTGAGGTCTTGGAGTTTTTAAAAGTTGAGATGTCTCGACTTGTCTGGATTGCTCAAGATTCAAGCGTGTCATGAGATATATTTTGTAAAGAGAAAAAGTCTTTTGTCTCACTGATTCAACAATTCTCCGAGGTGAGCTTTATGTATATGCGTATATATTTTACATATATATATATAAACATACTGGCTTTTATGCTTTCATTGCAAAACATGAGATGAAAGTTTCTCGAGCGACCGCGCGTGAAACGTCAGTGTTATGTATGTGACTTGGACCATAGTAATAAAAAAAATATAAAATACATAAAAAAAAACAAAAAAAAAATAGTAAAATAGAGAGAGTTAGTGAGTAAATGAAAGATGTAGGTACTATAAAGGGAGTAAGAGAAAATTTAGATATTTGGATGGTTGAACTGTGTATTTGTATGTATATATATATTTTTGAAATGAAGTCTAGTAAAAGTTATATTCATGGCGACAGCACCAGATGTGTAAGTCCAGAAGTATATATATACCTCTATACCTCTCTCTGGACTTCTAGCATCCTGCTTTTGATATTTATGTTCCCTTGGACGTTAAACTCACCGAAACCCTCTATACATTGCTTTTTTTTATTTTATTTTTTTATTACTCATTTTTTATTTTATTTTTTTCTATATATATTCATCTCACTTCCTCTAACTTACTTACTAACTTATCTACTCACTTACTTAGACTCTCAAGTTTAAATCTAGTTTTTTTTATTTTCAACTTAAATATATATATACTTGAGCAAAAAAAAATAAAAAAAATTCCAATTCGTAAATTCATTCATGTTATTTTATTCAAATTTTTTATTCAAGATTTTTAAATATACTTATGTAGAAATAAAATTTGGCACTTGGAAATTTTATATAGTCGAAAAATTATTTGGATATAAAATTTTACATGTAAAAAAAAAATATTTATAATTTTATTTTTTTATATATCAAATACAAACCCTCAATTTATTTTTGTATCCAATTATAAGTTTTTCAAATTTTATCAATATGTTTATGTCAATATTATTTTGAATTTTTTTTTTTTTTACCTAAAAATATTCAAAAATCAAAGGTTTTATGATTAAATGATTGAGGGCTTGAATGAAAAAATAAAAAAAAAAAATCTTCCATTTATCCTCTTACAGGAAATTTTTCATTTCCCTGATATCTCGTGCGTAGATAAATGCTTTTTTTTTTTTTTTTTTTACGAGTTTATTTCACCCTCTTTGTGGTTGTCGAAGGCCAAAGGGTGCTACTATGTCAATTTTTTTTATTTAATCTTCTTCTCTTTATTTTTCTCGTTTGAGTTCATGATTGAATGTATGTTTTTTTTTTTTATTTTATTTTTTAAACCCCAAATACATGCACCCTCTTGTGTATATATATCATAAGTTTTTTTTATATTATAAAAAAATCAAAATCAACTGTGCGAAAAATGAGTTTTGATTAATTAACCGTATGAAAAATTTTCAAGTTCATTCAACTGTTGTTGATATTATTTTTAATTTTTAACTACTATATGTATTTTATTGTACATATTTAATATCAGTGAGATGGAAGAGATCTAGTTTGATGAAAGTTGTCAAGGCAAAATATATATATTCCCTTGTCACTTGTCTATAGCATTGACTTCAATACTGCACTCATGCTCGGTTGCTCATCTCGTAAGCAAGCCATACTGAATTTTCATTGCACATAATATAAAAAAAAATAAAATATAAAAATAAAACATATACTTATTTATATTTTACATTATATTTTTTATAAATTTTAAACTTTTCTTTCAACTTATAATATCTTATATGTACTTATATATTTTTTTTTTCTTTTTTTTTTAAATTTTTTTTTGGTTGTTGTATTATTCTCTTTGTTATAAAGTTGTTTTTTTTTTTAATCATATTCAACAAAAATTTTAGAGTATTAAAATTGATAAATCGATATCAACAGACTTTTGCAAAATGAGTGTAATTTTCGATGAACAAATTTCAAGAGAAAACGTTTTATGAAATGGGAAAGCAAATGAATAAAAGCTTGAGAATATTACTATGAAAATTACTCTTCAGTTTTTCAACTGAATGCCAAAAAATTAAAGAAAAGTAAAAGTATAAAAAAAAATAAATTAAAGAATCTTATATATATATTTATAAAAGAATGAATGTGTATGTCATGAAATTTCATGGGCCATTCAATTCAAACATTTACGACTATTTTTTTTTTTTTTTCGGTGAAAAATTTATCTTAGCAATGTTCGATAATCGATTTTACTTGAAACTTCCAATGTAACAAAGCATTATTATTTTCTTTGTTTTTTATTATTATTATTTTTTTTATAACTTTGAATTGATACTGGGTGATAAATATTTTTTCAGATAATTGTCTTTTCACTTTCTTTTTTATTTAATTTTATTATAGACCCCACCCGATTTTACAAATAATATCAATGACCTTATTTTTTCTATAAATAAAATTTGAAATTTCCAATTATAATTGATCTAAATAAACATTATTAAAATTATTTTTGATATCAAATTTATTAGATGAATATATAACAGATAATTTTTATTATTACAAAAAATTTTTTTTTTGTTAACTATGTCTATTTTATCTGTATTTTAAAGTATGATGATCAATTTTTTGTTGTTTTTTTTTATTCTATTTATTTTAACCCCTATTTTTTTTTGTTGAATATAGCAACTTTTTAGCAACCTATTTTTTTATTTTATTTTTACTCTCATCTGTGTTTTTTGGTCTTACATTTATATTTATTTTCTCTATCTTTCTTTTGCTTGTTGACTAGATCTTCTCTTGTCATCCCCTATCATAGGAAGTTTAACCAAGGCTATCGACCTAATGCTAGTTTTACAATATACTTGAAATGCGTCGGCGTCAACATCTAGCTTTATATATTATCATGATGCGCAGTCGTGTGTTGACAAGGAGACTATTTTTCATCATCTTTATTAAATACATAGTAAATTCTTAAAAAAAATATTTAGATAAATGAAAAATAAAAGGGTAGAAAAAAAAAATATATATATAATTGATTAGATAAAATATTTTTTTTTAAGATGAAATTTGAAAAGACTTGGGTTATTTTATTATTTTTTTTCATTCTTTATTTTTTGTTGAATAGATTTTTAGGAAAATAATGAAGGATATAAATTTTTAATAAATAATAGCTTGTATGAAAAATTTTGAAAAGGGTTAAAATTACAATTTTATACACCTATATAAAAATGAGACAAATTTTTTTTTTGTTTTTAAAAATGATTTATGGGTGTTTTAAAAAATGAGAATAAAACATGACCTTCTTGAAATGACCATGCTTGAAGGACGTTAAATAAATTCGTCATTCATTTTAATCTTATGTGAAACATTATGTTTCTAAGCATAAATATCTTTTATATATACTTAATTATTTTTATTAAAAAAAAAAAGGAAATTTATTCGTTAAATTGTAATAGAGATTAATTTAAATGAAAGATAATTTTTTTTAATTTTTTTTAATATGTAATATTCAAATGACATGTATATTTTTTTTTTTCTGTTTAATTTTACAAATCTATTTAAAAAGTATATATAGAAAAAAAAAAAAAAACTTGAAAATATTAATATTGATTTTTTTAAAAGCTTTTGAATTTTAATAATTACCATTAAATCGATAAACTATTTTTAAATTTATTTTTTTTTATGAAATTATACATGAGATAATTCATGAATTTATTATATTATATTAATTGAAATTTTTGTCATATTACATATATAAGAAAAAAAAAAAATTAATAATTGATATTTGATATTCACAAGAGAGTAAATTGGTATATTTAATAAAAAATTCTAGCTGTCAAAAAAAAATTATAAAAAAATGGTAATGTTTAAATTGACAATGGTTTTTTTTTTTATTTTTTATATTCTTTTGTTTTTTACCAACAAATTAAAATGAAATATTTTCTACCAGTCGTGTTCTTTTTTTTTTTTTTTTTTTTTTTTTTCACTCTTTATATATGTGAATTTTATTTTTATTCTGCACTCGACTGTGTCGAAAGACAAATTGGACTTTTCTCAGTAGTTCAAGTCAACGTGTTGTCAGACATAATGTAGCCTTTTTTTATATACTTATATACATAAAAAAAATAAATAAATAAATAAAAATAATAATAATTATGATAAATAAATTAGACAAGTTAAATTATTGATTTTTTTATTGATTTCAGATTTTTTTGCTCGTATAGAAAGATAGATTTTTGCATATTAATTTAAGATCAAATTTTTTTCACATTTATATATATATTTTTTTTTTTCTTTGCATTCAATTGAAGAAAAATAGTTAATATTTTTTGCTTTTTTTAAATTACAATTAGTTTAACGTAAAAACACATAATTTATATCATTGAATTTCAAAAACATTATTATTATTTAAGTAATTTTTTTTTTTTTTTTTTCAATTTAATTTTACTGTTGATTGATTTTTTGTTCTTATCATTTGTTCAAAGGATAACTGATCAAAAAAATACAATTGAATTAATATGCGTATGAATTTTGCATCAATAAATTTTGCATCAATAAAAAAATTATTCATTTATTTGTTTTAAAAACAAAAAAAAAAAACGCTAGAACAATATCCATAAAATAATTTGCCATTTATTTTTTTAAATATTTTTTTTTATTGTTCATTTTTTCTTTACGCTTAATTAACACGATAACTGTCAATGAGTTATCCAAAGTTTTTTATTAACTCAATTCAATGTTCAAGAGAGCTCTTATTAATGCTTAGTCTTTTGAAAACAATAAAACAAAATAAATAAAAAAGAAATACAATTTAAAAACATCTATTTGATTTATTTATTTATTTTTTCAATTATTTCAAATAATAATTATTTATTATTATTTTTATGTCTTCTTTTATGAAATAATTTTTAAAACAACAATAAATATTTCTTTTGTCATTATTTTGTTTTCATGCAACATTTAAAATGAAAATCTATAATTATATTTTTAACATCAATTATTTAAAAAAATAAATAAATAATTTTTTTTTATTCATTACAATTGACATGTTTTAAATAACATTGATAAGAAAAAAAAATTTTTTTATTTGTTTATTATAATATTGACAATGATTTGAAAATTAATTGAAAAATGTTAGCATTAGTTAATCGAACAAAAAAAAGCATCAGTCAAATTGAAAGACAAGATATCGATGTAATATTTATTTTCTTAATTTTTAAAACATATATATTTTTTTTTTAGTTTTTTTGTTTTTTTGTTTTTTTTTTTTTTGTTTATAATATTTAACTTTTGTACACAACTAATTATTTTTTGCAATAATTATAAATAGCACAGGATTATTATTTTGACAATTTTACAATAAGAAATGAAAATATACATTTATGTATACACAAATTTATTTATACATATATTTATATTTTTTTTTTTTTTTTTTTTAGTTTATTTGTTATTTTTTTTTTAAATTTTTTCATGTATTATATCGTGTCAATATTTTTTTTTTATTTATTTATTTATATGCCAACAATTAAGGCTAGTAATTTGACACGAATTTTAATTAAATGCATATTTGTTAAAAAAAATATTATGAGTGAATTTTTTTTTTTAGAGAAATAAAATTATTATATATTTTTATATAAAATAATGTTGATGATAATTCATCACTGAGTCTTTTGCGTTGTATTTAAAACCTTTTCAAAATATAATGAAAATTATTTTTCTATTTTTTGTCGAAATGAAAAAAATAATTTAAAAGATGAAAAAAAAAAAAATATATATATGTAAAACAACTAACATTGATAATTTAAAATGATTATCGTACGCATATTATTTTTTTTTTTTTTTTGTATTTCTACACACGTACTAAGAGAAATATTGAAATAGTAATTTATTAATTAAATTTTTTTTTATAATTATAATACCTAAAACAATATTACCAGCAAAAAAATATAATCTCGGTAACATATATTTAATAAACATAACAATAATAACAGATTATCAATCTTGAAGATATTTTTTTTTCTTTCTTTCAAATTTTTTGTTATAATAATATGTACAGGCTAGATTTTGGTTTTCAATTTTAATTAGTCGAAAAAAAAAAAATCTAATTCATTAAAATAGAGTCAAGGTTAATGCTTTTGTTTTTTTAATTTAAAATGTTTAAACTAAAGTCAAATTAATTTTAATGATTTAAAAAATAACAAAAAAAAAAAATTTTTAAAAAGTAAATGATACAAGTAATAATTAATAAAATATATTTGACTTTTTAGGTCTTTTATTTTTCGTCATTTAAATATTTAATATTTCAAAACTTAATTCAAAAAAATTTGTATTCACAAATATTTATTATCAGTCGATCGAAAAAAGCGAGTAACAAAAATAATTTTTTTTTTTTTTTTTTTTTTTTTTTTTTTATCAAATACAAAGAAATTTTGATCCTCCATTTTTTTTTTTAAAATTATTCTTTTTTTTTTAACTGAGTTAAACTGAAAATAAAAGAAAAACATCAAAAAGAAATAAAAAATAAAAAATATCATTATTAAATTAATACCATAAAGAATCTGTAAATTAAGGAAAAAATTAAATTAAAAATTCTACATCTTTATTATTATTATTTTTTTTTTTTAAACAAAATTATGTAGTGTGACAGTCTTCAATTAGGAATGCATATATAATTCGCGGATATTTAAAAAAAAAAACAAAATATTTAAAAAAGAAATTATTTATTTAAATGAAAATCCATTTATTTATTTAAATGGTAATCATAATAATTTTAAACATATTGATAATAAAAAAACAAATGCTTTAATATTAATTAATTATAATATAATATAATAATAATAATAATATTGTTGCGTTAAAAATTTTGGTTAACTACAATTTCATGTTCATTCAATTGAACATATAAATAAAAAAAAAAAAAAAAAAAAACCCAACTTAATAATAACAAATTTTTTAAATTTGATAGATCAATTAAATTTTTATTTTTATTTTTAATTGATAATAATAATAATAACAATCATTGTGTGCGATCAGTCAGCAATCATTTGAATAATCTCAGATATATATAAAGAAATATCTATATTTATATATTTATTTTTAATATATAATTATAATGATAATTAAAAATAATAATAATAATAATAATAATAATAATAATAATAAAATTATAATAATAAAAATTAAATCTCAAATGAGAGTCAGAAGCTTTTGAATAATTCTCAGAATTATAATTTGTGATAAATACCAATTAGTGGCATATATCGAATTATGTCGAGATATTTTGAAACTCGTATTTAATTACTAAACAACTAAATTGTCAGTGTGACACAGGAAGTATCCTTGAAAGTTTTCAACAAACATACCATACACATACACATATATACTTATAATCTTCATCTACTCATCTCTCATACGTGATAAACACAAGCTTAATATGTTTTTTTTTATCATTATTTGACATTTACATTGTTAATTTTATAATAAATTTAATTTTTGTTTGTTTGTTTGTTTGTTTATTGGTTTTTTGTTTTTATAATTTATTAATATAAGTAGATCATACCATTACTAAATCTTCATTGATGATGGTTGGAAAAGAACTATCAGCTGAATTTTGACGATTAATTATTTTTTTTCTCAGTAGTGTTTCTGTAAAAAAAAAAAAAAAAAGTTATTAATAAGTAAATATTTCATGTTAAAAAATATAAAATAAATAAAATAAAAATATATACCTGTTGATGGTGGTAAAAGATCATCAAGTGATCCATCATCAAGATCAGTTGCTGATAATAAAAGATCATCATCAGATGATGCTCTTGTTAAACTTGGTAATGTTGATGTTAGTAATGTTTTTTGTTTTTGTATTGTTTGTATTTGACCAACAAGTAATGCTTCTTCTTCATCACCACCACTACGATCACAATCACGATCACTACCAGTACCACCACTATTATCACCACCACTACCAATAATATTATGTCTTGTATTATTATTATTTGATGTTGATGTTATACTTAATTCTTCTGGACTAAATATTTTTGATGAACGTAAACTTGATAAACGATTTGTTGCTGCTTGACATGCTGTATCAAGTGTACTAATATCTTCAAGTGTTATACACAAAAAACGTAATTTTTCTTGTATTATTGTTTCAATACATTTTGTTTGTCTACCAACATCTTGTAATGAATCTTGTGCTGGTAATGTTCTATTTGTACGTAATATACATGGTGCAAATACAATTGCTAATGCTGATGATGACATACGATTAGCAACTTCTTGTAATGCAACACGTGCTAAATGTAATATTAATCTTTCCATTAAATCAAAATTTGGTTTTGGTAATTTTTTTAATATTGCAAATAATGTACTAACACGATCATGTTCATTTGTTAAATTACCAGCATGTAAAAAATCATCATATAATTCAAATGTTAATAATGGCTCAGGCATATCACGAAAAAAACTTTTTAATACAGCAGCTAATACATGTACTTGATAATCACTAAAATCAATTTTATCTAAATCATAATCATCAATTTTAATTTTTAATTCACGTACTTTTGAACTAACACCACTTTTACGATATAAACCTTCAGTATATAAACCATGCATTTCAATTGTTTCCATTAAACGATTAACAACAAGTGGTATTTTAATATCACAATATACTAATTTATGTAATGGTATACCAAATACTTTACGACAATTAATATCATTTATTGTACTACCATCTTTACCACAATCAAATGGTGCACCATTATAACATTTTTTATGACATGTTAATTTACAATTTTGACATACTAAACCACGTTCAATTGGCCATAAAAAAAATGATGAACATACCTCACATGCTGTTGGTATATTTATAATTGTTAATTGAAACATATGATTACCATGTTTTGTTGGTTCTTCATTTTTACGTTTTTTATCTTTTTTACGTTTATTTTTAGTTTGTTTTGGTGCTTCTGTTTTAACAAGTGACATAAATTCATTCATAAAACCACGAAATGCATTAACACCCATTGTTACAGGAAAATCTTCACGTGTATTTTCTTGTTTACATACTGTTTCCATAACATGTAAAAAATTTGTAATAAGATCAGTATATTTAAGATTACCACCATCAACACCTTGTTGTAATGCAACACTATATGTTATAACAAGATCATCTTTAAATTTTCTTAATGCTTGTTTAAATACACGATCAACTTCACTTGGTTGTTTACCTTCTTCTTGTTGTTCAATTGTAAATATTTTTTTAGTTATAAAATCTTGCATAAATGCTAATTCTTGAGCATCTGATATTATTTTATCAGTTCTATCAGAAAATGCTGATGTACCAGTTAAACTAAATTTTGGTGTTAATGTTTGTTTTATTGCTTCATATGATATACGATTTTTATTATATTTTTTACGTCTATTATTATGTATATTTGTTAATGGACATGGCATTTTACTAAGACCATTATTTTGTATACATTTAACATGATATGATTGTTTGCAATCATTACATTTATAACCTTGTGCAGCAAATGCATCCATTTTTTCATGACAACATATACATACATCTTCTTTTGATGATCTAACTAATTTACGAAAATGATGACCAGCAAGTGTAAATGCATTATTACTATTCCATCTAAGTACATCTAAACCAATTGTTGGTTTTAAATCAGTTGGTGTTACAACATCACATATTCTTTTATTATTATTATTATTATTATTATTACTACTATTATTATTACTATTATTATTATTATCATCATCATCATCATTATTATTATCAATAACAACAACTGATGTTGATTTTGTTGCTGGATCTGAATTACGTCTTGGTTGTATATTACCAATTGTTGATGATGATGATGATGATGTTGTTGTTGTTGTTGTTGTTTTTATTGTTGATATATTTGTATTTATTTTATTACGTTTAGCACCACCACCAATTTGTAATTGTAATTTTTGTTGTTGTTGTTGTGGTTTATATGAACCTTCATTTTTACTTGGCCAATCAGTTACTGTTCTTGATGGTATTTTTAATATATTTTGTTCACTTTCATTAATTGTACGTAATAATATATTTCTTGCTTCATTTTGTGTTTGTTCAATCATATTTTCACCCATTGAACGACAAACATTATCTCTACCTGGACGATTTCTTCTAACACTTCTAACTGGCACATCTGGTTCAGTCTTTTCTTTTATTATTATTCGTCCATCATCATCTTTTAATTTATCTAATAATAAAGCATCTATATTTAATGAAGTATCACCTTCTGAAATTTGTCGTTTTAAATAATTAAATTCATTTGATTCACGTAAAATTTTTGATGGTGATGATGATGATGATGACGAAGATGTATTATCAAATAATTTATCACTTGAATTATCAGATAATCTTCTTGATTGTTGAAACTGTTGTTGTTGTTGTTGTTGATGATGATGATGATGTCTTGTTTGATCATGATAAATAAATGCATCACTTTTAGATAATCTACTACCGCCGCCACCACCACCACATTCATCATGTATATTTAAATTTGATGCTTCATTTAATCTTTCAAGACGTGCTTGTTCTAATAATGTTTCAGTTAAATGACGATATTGTGATGTATTTGGTGATCTTGTTACTAATGGTTTTTGTATACTATTTATTGTTGATGTTGATGTTGAGGTTGTTGTTGTTGTTGGTGTTGTTGTTATTGCTTTATCATTATAATTATAATCAATTTTTTTACGCCAAATATCAGAATTTGGACTTTGTGATGATGATGAAGATGATAAATAACCTGATTTTTGTTGATATTTAATATCACGTGGACTAAATGATGATAATGATGTTGATGTATTAAATATTGGTGGTGTACCTAATCCAATTGGTGTATCACCATCAGTTTCAACATCACTATAACCAGTTGATGAACTATCTGTTCTTCTACTCATTAATGATGTTCTACTAGTTGTATTTAAATTAATTGTTGTTGTTGATGTTGATGATGATGATAATGATGATGATAATGTTTGATCATTACGTTTTGTACGTGCACTTGGTATTGGTTTTGAATTTGAATTGTCTTGTGAAAAATTTAATTCATTACTATCAACACTTATTTGTGATTTATAATTTCGTAAATTTCCAAGACTTTCTAAACTTCCTTTTATTTGTGTATTATTATTATTATTATTATTATTATTACTACTAGTACAATTACCGTGATTAAAATAATCAAGACATTGTTTATTTACATTTGATAATAATGATGGTGATGATTTTTGTTGTTTTAAATATGATATATCATTATTAATTAATATATTACTATCAGATTTACGTGTTGATAAAGATGATGATATTTTATTAATTTCTGTTAATAATTTATTATCATCAAGTAATAAACCTTCTAATTTAGAATCAGTACGAATTAATTTATCTTTTTTTAATTTTTTTAATTCACAATATTTTTTACGTGCATTATTACCACGTACATGTGATTGAAAATTAATAACACATAATTTTAATTTTTGATACCATTTATATTGATGATAACAACGCCATGTTGATTGTATATTTATTGCTGCATCATTTTTCATGCGTATATTATTAACAATTTTTTGTGCAATTAACATACGAAAAAATGATTGTATTGTTACAACAGCATTTTTAATACGTAAAAATTTTCTACGTTCAAGACATGCTCTAAACCATTTTTGTATTGTTGTTATACTTGTTATTATTTGTTGATGTAATTCAATATCAAGTTTAAGTTTTTCAGATTCACGTAAAAATACTTTTGTTTTACCAAGTTGATAATTATCTTTATTTAAATTAAGTGTTAATAAAAAATCACGTACATCACTTTGTGAACTAATCAAACCATTTGGTAATAACATTCTATATAATTGAATAAATTCTTCATATGTTAAACGTACATTAAAACCAGCTTGACGTATTCTTACTGTTTCTAACATTCCAGTATAACGTAATTGACGTTGTACTGTTTCTTCATCAAATTCATTTGGATTTTTTTTAGAATTACTTTTAATACAACGTATAAAAAATGGATTTGCTTGATTTAATGTATCCATTAAACTATGTAAACTATGTTGAAATTGTGCTGATACTGTCATTGGTTGTTTTCTTGCTTTTCCTGGACCACCAGTACCATAACTTTGAGTTCTTCCAGCAAGTGTTTTAACTGTTTGTAAATTTTTTAAACTTTTTTTTCCACGTTCCCTCGGTCGAAATGATTTATTTTTCCTGTAAAAAAATAATTTTATTTTTTTATTATTTAAAATATCAATTAAATTTAAATTTACAATTTTTTTTTATTATAATAAACATAATATATATTTTTTTTAAATATCCAATTTTTTTTTTAAATTACTTGTCTACTATAAGCAAGGCATTTTTTTTAAAATTTTTTATTTGCACAATTCAATGCACCAATAGAATTTATACCAAAAAAAATAAAATAATAATAATCATAATAATAATAATAATAATAGAAAATTAACATAAAAAACAACAAGCAATTGTTATTGCTTTAAATTACTCACAATAATAAATTTTTGTTTTATTTTATTATTAATTTTGCAGTGTATAAATATAAATTAATTGATTAATTATCATCTAGAGTGTATTAGTGCGATAATTTTGTTTATCAATTCTATGATAATTACCTTTACCCAATCCATGTTAGAAAATATGTAAAAAAAATTTAATAGAAAATAATAATAATAAAAAAAAAAAAAAAAAAATCAAAAAACAAACAAATGTGCAATATTTTAAAATACATTATTTTTTTGTTTAATCATTTTGTCCACCGAATTAGTAATTAATTTCTAATACATACACAATAAAACTATAGTATAAATAGCATGCTTAATAAAAAATGATTGTTAATGAATTATTATGACAATGATTTTAGTAATGAATTGTTGATAATGATGATTATGTTTTTATCTATTTTATTTATAACTGAGTTATTATATTATTAAATTTGTTTTTTATTTTTTTGATGTCCACAAGAGATTATTTATAAGAACCTTTAAACCTTTCAGTTGAAACAAAAACAAAAAACAAAACAAAAAAAAATAGTATATAACAGTTGATAAAGTTCTGTTGTATAATTTATTTATCTCTTTTTAATTGATGAGATTTTTCTTTTTTTTTTTTTTCAAAGTTAATTTACATACATGACAATTTGATTAGCACGTTCCATGACATTTGCTTCGTCTTTTGGAAGTACCCTCTCAAGTGGTGTATGAGTATCCCGTCTTAATTTATAATTAAAATTATGCTGTTCATCCTTGAACTTTAATGCATAACCCTTCGTCTTGTTGATAACATTTGTTGTATTTTGTTGAGTTATATTAACATTTCTAAATTGTGGCCATGATAATCGGTTGTTATTAACATTGTCAATGTTATCATTTTTTTGTGTTAATGTTGTGGTAGATGTTGTTGTTGTTGTTGTTGTTGGTGATGGTAAACAGACACTTCGTTGCTTCTGATAACTGGATGGACGAGTATGTTTGTGAGAACTGTAAAAATTCTATCATGCTTAGCCGACTCTCAATAATTTTTATTTTCCTTTTAATTGATTGATTGATTGATTGATTGTTTTTTTTTTTTATTTTCAATTTTGTTAAACCAAATGTTAATTTAATTTTGAAAAATGTATATTTGATAATTTTGTGGGATTAATGAATTAATGATAATGAAATTTATTGGGACAATGAAAATAAAATAAATATAAAAATAAACAAATAATTTCTAGGTATGATAGTGACGTTATCAAAATCACACATATCAATTAACACTTAAATAGAAAATTGTAAAAATAATATATAACGAAACAATTGTGCCAATAATAAATGAACAATAATTTAAAACGAATAAGTATGTCTTTATAAAAAAAAAACACAATAAACAAAATTAATGAATTTACAAAATAAATATTTTTTATAAAAAATAAATAATATTTGTAAATTCATGTTGTGTTGTGTTGTGTTGTTTTTTTTTTTTTTTTAAATTATGAGAATAAACAAGAACAAGAATAAAGAATTTTTAAAAAATTTATAAACATATAAATAATTGTGGATCATCATTGGACCACTTACGCAATTCGGTTAATAGTAAGATTAACAGCAGATAACGTCACAAGATGGCTATAAAAGGGAAAAAAAATTTTTCATAATCCCAATATCAATTTTGTTTACTTTTTTTGTTTTGATTTTCTTGAAGATTATAGCTATTATCATCTGATTAAATTAATTTTAATTTTTAAATTTATTTTTAAATCAATCATGTTAGTTTATTTTTTTTTTTTTTACTTTAGTAATATTTATCAATATTAATAATGTTGATAATGTAAAATTAAAAAATAACATACCTAATAAGACTTTCATTTGGTGTTCTGTAACGATTTTGAACTGAATTTTTATTTCCATCTGCTATAAAAAAAAGTAAATAATATTTAAATAAATTATTTATTATTGTAAATAAATAAATTTACCTCTTCCATGACGATGTGCACGTCCAGCTTCTTGAAATGCAAAATGTGCTCTAAAAAATGCCCTGAGTATTGCCCATCTAAATACAGCAACTGGATCAGCACCAACTAATTCTCTAACAAATGCTAATGATGAATTTTTTAATACACCAACAACACCATCTGGTCTCATAAGATCTAAATTTTTTTCTCTCATATTTGATGCTTGATATTTAACAGCACCAGCATAATGTCTAACAACAAATGCAGCCTCACGTCTTTGTGGTGTTTCATAAAATTTATTATCTTTATGTACTGAATTAAATTTTTGTAATAATGTATCATTTGTTGCACCAGGAAAATTACATTGATCATCAAGTAAACATAATAAACCATTTGGTTTACCTTCAATTAAATTAAGACAACCAGAATTATCACTATAACCAATATCAGTCCATTTAATTCCTTGTTTTCTATATTCTCTTTGTTCATATTGAAAAACATGTTGATTAAAATAATGTTGTAATTGTTCATTAGCATAATTAATACATAATTGTTCAAAACTATTACATGTTTTAAAATCTTCAAAACCAAATATATCAAGTACACCAATACTATTACCTTGATGATCTTTTAATGTATCTTTTTTAGATAATAATGCATGATTAACTTGTAATACAATCCAATCAAATAATGCACCATATAAACATTTAGCCATAGCATCTCTAGCAGCAATAGCTTCAGGAAGACGATAATTAATAACTAATGTTTCACCAGATACTCTTGCTCTTTTAGCTGTTAATGCAGCAAGTAATGTTTCTTGTTTAACTCTTAATAATTCTGATATTAAACCAACAATATCTGGATTTTTAACACCAACAGCTTCATCATGATGATGATATGATTTACGTGGTTGAAATTCAACATTACCTAATAATAATACTGCTGATAATACAGCAAATAATCTTCTTTGTTTTTCTGGTGTAAAACCAACCATTTCCATTGATTGTTTTAATCTTGAAAATTCATGTTTTTCATCAATATTTTCAAGACCATAACAACCACTTTTATTTAAATAATTATATGAATCATAATTTTTTAAATGTAATAATTGTTTTTCTTGTTCATTTGCACCAGCTAATAAATAATAAAAAACATGATAATTTCTTTCATTTTTTCCTTGTGATACAATTCTTGATTTTTCTAATAAATATTTTTGTACAACAGCACCATGTACCATACCATTTTCTTTATAATTAACTTGAATAAATTTACCAAATCTACTACTATTATTATTATGAGCTGTTTTAGCATTACCAAATGCTTCTAAAACTGGTCCAGCACTTAATATTGTTTGTTCAACACCACTACCATGTGAACCTTTTTGACTTAATGCTGTTAAATGATGTAATAAAAAATTTGTTGATTCTGTTTTACCAGAACCAGATTCACCACTAATAACAATACATTGATTTTTTTTTTCTTTAAGCATTGAATGATATGCTGCATCAGCAATTGCAAATATATGTGGTGGTATATCAGTACCAAGACGACGATTTTGATATAATTTTACATATTTTGGATTATATATTGGATAAAATTTAAATGGATTAAGTGCTATTAATATACTACCAACATATGTATATATATTACCAGCTAAAAAACGTGCACGTAAATTATCTAATAATGTTTGTTCATTTAAATCTGGTAATTGACAAAGATCTGGATATTCTTTATCACGTGGTTGATATAAAAATCTATTAAAATAATCTTTTAATAATTGTGGATCCATTGGAAATCTACTATTTGACCATAAATAATCTGTTTGTTTTTTACGTAAATAAAATCTATAATGTTCTTGTTGTGTTATACTTTTTGGCCATAATAACATAAGTGCTACTGGACATTCTGTTGGTCCAAGTCTTCTTTCTTTACATTCTTGTTCACATATATTACCAATATTTTTATCAAATTGTACAACAACTTCAGCAAGTTCATAACCAGTTAATAAATTTTTTAAATTCATATCAACAAGACCCAATCTATCAATAATACATTCAACTATTTCTGATGATGTTGTTTGTTTTGTTGCTTTTATTGATAGTGCCTCGTATTCTGGGCTCCATTCACCCACGAATACTTGTACTACACTTGAGGCACTATTTTCCATTTCGATTAACCCTTAAAAAAATTTATTAAAAAAAACAATAATAATAATAATATTTCAAAAATATACACATATAAATTACTAATTAAAATTTAAGTATATAAAAAAAATATCAAAAAACATCTGGCTTTTGTGGTGATTCATAATTCAACAGATATATATTTATATTTATATATTTTTTTTTTCTTTTATGTCATTCAAAGATACAACCAGATGCTTGCTGATGATAAAAATAAACTAGCTAAAAAATATTCTATATATTTTTTGGCATAAACATTATTCATATATACTTTTATCAAAACATGTTTTTAAAAAAAATTTAAAAATATCTATTTTTTTTACCTTGGATATTGTAGGGTTAGTAAAACTGTCCTCTGTCATCCATAAAGTACTTAAAAATTATTTCTTTCCTTGATTTTTCAATGACATTTATCCACTTGTCCGTGTTCTTATATCTTTTACACATTTTGATGTAAATGTCACTCAATATATTATTCCACTTTTTTTTTCAAAATAATTCGTTTCTTTTTTTATATTTCTTTACACTTTTATCATTGTTAATCAATACATATAATATTTCAAGCTATTTTATTTAAAAAAAAAAAACATCATCTCACTTGATTTAAAAATTAAAAAATAAATAAATTAAAATAGTTAATATTTATTTCGAGTATATTTGTTTTTTTGTTGCTCTTGTTGTTGAAATTTACTTTTTTTTTTAAATATATTTCTATTTAAAATTGTTTATAAACGACAGAACTCAACAAAACTGTCATACAACTTTTAAACTTTATTATCGAGATAACCAGCTCTCGACAGTTATTTAAACCTATTGTCATGAAAATTTATTTGTGTCCATTGAAGATGTGTCATGAAGATATATATATATATATTTATATATTTATTAGCATATATATTTTATTAAAATAGGCAGTTTGTTTTTTTTTCTTCTTATCAAAGCTCAACTATTATTTCTTCATTTAATTTTATTTCCTTTTAAAATATTCATTCCAGACTTATTAATCACATTTTTAAAAATATAATCTCTCTTCAAAAATTAATGGAACCAAACAAATAAAAATATAAATCTGAAATCATAAAAAATAAACACAATATTAAAATTTACACATTTTTAATAAATATTTGATTAAATGCCAATTAATTTATTTATTTTAATATTTTTTAAATATTTTTTTTTTTAAATATTCTTGAATATAAATAAATAAATAGATATACTTATTTATTATATATTTATATATTTATAATAATGGGCATGAATGACTGGGCAAGATCCAACAGCCTCAAGGCTTGCAAGTCCATGTGACAGATTTTTATTTAACGGTATTCAATATACAACACACAATTGTTAAAAATTACACAAAAATAAATAAAAACTCACACAAATAAAAAAATAATAAAATAACATACTACTTATAAGATATTTTATTATTTTTTTTTTTCAATTCCCACGATTCAACTTGTTTTAATAATCTCTGACATCTACACAAACCCCTTCATACACATGAAAAAATAAATTAAAATTTTTTTATTTTATAATATACAAATTATTATTATTATTATTTAAAAATTTTAATTAATGAATGATATAGAGAGTTGACATAAACGTCAATTTATAAATGACACAGGTGAAACACTCATGAAACTAACGTCAGTAAATTATAGACTCAATAATTATTATAATAATAATAATAAAGATAAATATTTTTTAAATAAAATATAAAAAAATCAATCAAAATTTTTATTAAAAATTAATGATAATTATTATTGAGTAAAAAAAAAAGATACTTGATGTATACCTATACTTATTTAAAAATAAAAAATATCTAACGATAAAATGAGGTTGATAATATAAATTTAAAAAAAAAAAAAAAAAAAGAAAATAATAATAAATAATTTCCCAGGGCCTTGACGTATTGCCAGGTGAATGCATTTGAATCACTCGAATAAATTCATCGATAAAAACAATAAATAATCAACACACAAGCTAATAATTTTTTAATTAAAAAAAAAAGCATATCAAAATTCATTCAATAAACATATTACACACCTGATGCTTTCTTTATATAAAAATAATATACAATAAAAAAAGAAAAATATTAATAATAAATTCACAGTAGATTATAAAAATTAATAATTGTAAAAAAAAAAAAACAAATAATTATCTCAACTGTCACATTTAACCATCACAAATGTTATCGAAAAAAAAGAGATTATTAATATCCGTTTAATGAAAAAAAATAAAATAAAATAAGAAAATTTCTTGTATTTAAAATTATAACATGCTTCTTCACATCAACATCATCATGATGATGATCTTTAGCCAAACTAAAACACTGATGTTGTACACTATTTGTAACCAAACCCATTTAAAAATATAATCACAATATAAAATGAATAATTAAATAGGATACAATTATATGTCCACGTTATCAGGGCACCTTATTACACACATACAATCACATATACTTCCTCATGTGCCCTGTTATAATAATATCACAGTAAAAAAAAAAAAAAAAAAACCTCTGTACGATCACCACCTCCTCGTCATCATCTCCACCTCCTACATCAGATCCAATCACAATCAACACATACTCAACAATCATCTACAATGATTCAACTGTTATTTACTTTTTTTTTTTTTTTTTTTTTTTTTTATATTATTATATTTCTATTTGATTTTTCTTAGTATTATTTTGACACATTATTGCTAAATAATATTTATTTTTAAATAGCATACCTTTGTATATATATGTGTGTTTAACTGTTTATTTATCTTTATATTTTTTTGTTACAGATGATAGTAGTCTCTTCTTCACGAGTAAGTAATTTTTTTTTTTTTTTTTTTTTTTTATTTTATTTTTTTGGGCTATAGGAAAAGGAAGGAAAGTCTCTCTCTCTGGATAAAAAGTAACTCTGGATGCGTATGTATTTGTATTTTTGTATTTTTTATATATATATATGTATATGATTATTTTATTGAGGTATGTGTTTAGAATATGTAAACACACATACGTGTTTCATCCGTTTTTTTTTTTTAACATTATGAGAAATTATTTGAGAGAGATGAGGAGAGATTCTCTGTGATTGTGAAAATACACGAATAGGGTGTATATGAAGGATCCAGGATATGTAGATGATTATTATTATTGGTAGATTTTTATTAGTATTAATTGCGCATGTATATATATTATTTAGAATAAATAATAACTCTTCTCGTTTTTTTAGTATTGTTTTCGATAACGTGAAAATATGAATAACGTAAAAATGGAACCGGCTGTCACACACTTATATATGGATTTTTTAATATTTTTAATATCACTTATTTTGCTTGGTTTATATGTTATATTTTTATATCTTTGTGGTTTTGTTATTTTTAAGTTATCTAGTTAATTTTTATTTTTATTATTTACACATTTTATATTATTATTCACTGATTATATTTTTATTTTATTTTTTTATTTTTTATTTTTTATTTTTTATTTTTGGTATCCAAGAGTATAACAGTGTGTGGTAAATATTAAGGCTAGATTGAAAGTAGTTGTTTTTTTTTAATTTTTTTAATTTTTTTTTTCTTTTTTTTATTATTATTTTTTAACCAAGTTGAGTCATCTTTAGAATTGTGTGTGTGTGATACGTTTGTGAATTTTTATTTGTCAATTATTGAACGCCATTTTGTTTATTGACCAATGAATTTCATAGAATTTAGAGTTTTTTAGTTTTTCAAAATGGCGGTATTTGAGTTTAGGGAACTTTTATATTTGAGGTATTTTGAAAATGCAGCATTATGTTTTGAATTATATTTTGATTGGTTGTTGAATTAATTTTGTAGTTTATTAATATTTTTCTCTTTTTTTTACATTGTAGTTGTAATTTTGTGTCTCTGTTTAACTTTTAAATATAAAATATTGTAAGCGTTGTTTGGGAAATTTTTTTTTTTTTTTTTTCTCATTATTTCATTCATTTGTGGTTAGATTGTCCGGCTGTTTTTAATTATATATTTTTTGAATGAAAATTATAATTTAATATATTAATAATTTAACAATTAAAAATATTTAACAAAATATTAATTATTTTTTGATTTAGTTTTTTTTATTTATTATTATTTATTTAAAAAATTTAAGTTTTTAAATAATTTTGTGTGAAAATTTTCATTATCAAAACAAAATGGTGAGTTAATATTTGTCATTATCAACATGATATTATAAATAATAATAATAATAATAATAATTTATTGTTTACATGTTATATTAATTAATTTAAATTATTTATCAGAGTCATACAATATTGTTGGTACAGCCTGGTAACAGACCTGAAACAAGAACTTATTCTGATTATGAAAGTGTCAATGAATGCATGGAAGGTAATGAATTTATTTATTTAACAAAAAAAAAAATAAATAATCAATAATTAATTTAATATTATTATTATTATTATTATTTGTTAACAGGAGTATGCAAAATTTATGAAGAACATTTGAAAAGAAGAAATCCAAATACTCCAACAATAACATATGACATTAGTCAATTGTTTGATTTCGTTGATCAATTAACAGATTTATCATGTCTTGTTTATCAAAAATCAACAAATACATATGCACCATACAATAAAGATTGGATTAAAGAAAAAATATATGTACTTTTAAGACGTGCTGCTGGTCACAGTGAATGACACGATTGATTTGTTTAAATAAATAAACTCATGATAAAAAAAATTATTAAATGAAATAAATAAATGAGTTTATATTATTATTTATACGATTGGCAAGTTTAAAAATATCTTTTTTCATGATAATAATAATAATAATAATACGTAAATTTATTATAATAATAAAAAATAATTATTGTTATTTTTTTTTTCATTAATGTTGTTCAAGTTATACAAATTGCTGAAAAAACATTATAAATTAATACATGTATTTTTTATTTTCTTTTTTTGGCAATTGTTATATGTGTCAAATGCATTTTAAATCATTCATTCAAGTCAAATAATAATAATAATAATAATAATAATAAATTCAATAGAAAAAATAAAATAACAAATGCATTTGTCAATTGTTTAATTTACTCAATAAAATACATATGTATTACTTATTCATCTATATATGTATGATGATGATATCTAATCTCTAAATGTATTAAATTGACATGGTAACTTTATCAAATTCATGCCAATTTTTTAATATTATTATTAAAATTAATTAATTATTATTGTAATTATAATTATCTTTAATAATCTAGAGCATTAAATAAATTAATTATGAAAAATAAATAAATCATTTAGTTTATTAATTGTTTTTTATTTTATCATTAAAACAGGATTTATTTATAAAAAATAAGGAGTTATAAAGTCTAGATGAGGGGAAAGAGAAGTGAAGAGAATAAAATATTGTTAATAAATAAAGATGACACATGATTTGTCATGCAGGCAATAATCATTAATGGATTATGTTGTGAATAATTAACTGAACAATATGGTCAATTTAAAATAACATTAGAATTTTCTAGAATTTTTAAAAATTTATTTTGTGGCTATTTTTTTTTATCTATTTTGGTGAGATGTATTTGTGTGTGTTGAGTAAATTCGATAACAAAAGTTTCCCGCCGCAGTAAATAAAATAAAATAAAAAATAAATATTAGTGATGAAAGACACACGTCGAGCACCAGTGTCTTAGTCATATGATAGCATTGAGTTTTATATTATTGAATCAGTTATTCAGTTTCAGTTCAAAGTGGTGTACTGAACAAGTAACTTGTATATTTTTTCACGTGCTGCTCTGTTTTTTTTTTTTTTTTTTTTTTTTTTTTTTTTTTTTATTTTCAATTTATCTATACTTATTTAATGTGAATTTGATTTTGTTTGTGTCAATTTATGCAGATAAATATATGCCACGTTTATTAATGTCAATGACCAACAATCATTGTGATCATTCAAGGAAAACGATAAAAAAAAAAATTTTAATTAATTTAAAGTAAAATAAATAATAAATAAAATTGTTGAGTTAAATATTTAGTCATATTAAAAAAAAAAAACAATTTAATATGTCTAGTAATGTGACTAATGTGGATCCTTTTTGTGAATTGCCAATTGAAACTCTAGAATCTGGAGGTAAATAATTAAATTTATTTTTTTTTTTCATAAAATTAATAATTTATTTATTTAATTAATAATTTTCAATCTTTTTGAGGTTACACAATATTGATTGAAATATTATATGTAATATTATTTGTTATTTTGTGTCCCCAATGTGTCAAAAAAATAAATAAATAATAATAATAATAATGACTGTTGTTGTAATAATGATTGTTGACTTTTTTTTTTTTTTTATAAATACATAATTATATTTATTAATATATTAATACATATTTATTTTGTTTATTTAGTTGGATTGGTTGATTTTTCAAAAGAAAATGGCATGGATATTGCTGAGGAAGCTGTTGAAACTTTATATGCTGAAAAATTAAAACCAGAAGAAATAAGATGGTTTTACAAAGATGGTGTTGATAAAAGATGGATTGAATTTTGTGGATATGACAGTTTAAGAATTGAAAATGCCTGGAGACAAAAAGAAAATTTGAAAAATTGTAATAATGATAATCATGATAATGGTGATGTTCATGATGATGATAATAATTTAAAAGATGTTGACAATGTCGTTGTCAAAGGTGGCATGTATGATGTTCAATTGGATAACATGAAATGTGTCTCAATTTATTGGCCAGGTAACAAACTCTTTTTTTATTACTCTATAATTATTTTTCAATTATCCAGACAAATTTAATGACCACATTTAGTTAGGATTAAATATAAAAATTATTATCATAATTTATACAATTGGTACATATTTGATAGATGGTATTTTGTTTTTTTGACGACAACTTCGACTAAATCACCTGTCTCATTAATTTTAATGTCAAATAAAATTACTCAATTGTGTGTGTGTACTTAGTTAATAGCTAAAAAGTAAAAGATTAATTTTATTTTTCATATCTATTCTATATTATTTTTTTATTTTATTTAAACTCCAGATAATAAGACATTTTATCAGTATGGTACATTTATTGTTGACTTAGCTGGTTTTTTTTTTTTTTTAAATAGAAATACTTATTGATTTTTTCAATATTTTTTATTTATCTGAATGATCAGTGATTGTGCTGTCCTTGAGATTTTCTATTTATTTATTTATATTTTTTATTTATTTTATCAGGGCATTCACTTTTTATTTTATTGATTTTTATTTATTCGCATTTATTCAAGTAGACAGTATTTTTTTCAATTCAATTTATTGATGTGAATTTTTATTTTAATATTTATTAATATTATTTTATAGGTGAAGAATGGGAAATAATGAGAGCAACATGGTACTACGATGCAAGTTGGATTCCATTAGAACCAGAACATTCAAATGTCATTGAAGAAGCTCATTTAAAATTATTTAATAAAGAAAATAATTCAACTAATTCAACACCATCAGATACTTCACCTTCTCATACATACAAAGGTAATAATAATTTTTTTTTTTTTTAAAACAAACGTGTTTATATTATTATTATTATTATTATTATTATTATTATTATTATTTTAAAATTATTTTCTAGTTCTTCATACAGAACATTTTTCCGAGTTTCATGTTGATTGGCATGCTATCAATGATGTTGCTTTGTACAGTGAATATACAACGAGTAAATTAATGCGTAGTGTCACAACAAGATTAGGATTCAGTAAAAGTATGTTAAATTAAAATAAATTATATTAAAGATAAATTTAAATTACACATAATTTAATTAAATTGAATATAAATTATAATTTCATTAGCTAGTGGATATCAATTAAAAAGAGGATATAAAACAATTGCTGTTATTGATGATAAACCTCATGATATTGATCATCTTGTATTTGTTGTTCATGGTATTGGTCAAAAACGTGATACTGGAAAAATAATACGTAATACTGCATTGTAAGTATAATAAAAGATAAAATAAATAAATAATTTGATAATGTATTAATAAATTTTAATATGATATATATATATATATATTTTTACAGATTTCGTGACTGTGTTGATTGGTGTAAAGAAAAATATTTTCCAAGTTCAAAACATCGTATTGAATTTTTTCCTGTTGAATGGCGTTCATCATTAAAACTTGATGGTGATATTGTTGATGCAATAACACCATACAGTGTTATGAGTATAAGACATTTATTAAATACATCAGCAATGGATATAATGTATTATACAAGTCCATTATATGGTGGTGAAGTTAGATTAGGTTTACAAAAAGAATTAAATCGTTTATATCAAATGTTTATCAGTCGTCATCCAAATTGGTCTGGAAAAATATCAATATTAGCTCATTCACTTGGTTGTGTTATTGTTTATGATATTGTTACTGGTTGGATGGGACATGATACAAATTTATTAACACAATTATCACCAGATATTACAAATGATCGTCTTAAATTTAATATTGATAATATGTTTTGTCTTGGTTCACCATTATCAGTATTTTTGGCATTACGTACACGTACAACAACAACAAATAAAATTGATTTTGTACCACAATATTTATGTAAAAAATTTTTTAATATATTTCATTGGTCTGATCCAGTTGCATATCGTATGGAACCATTATTAGTACGTGGTTATTCTAAAATTGAACCAGTATTAATAATGCCATATGGTGGTGTTGATGGACAACAAGGTGAACAACCACCATCATCACTTACAAATCCAGATGGAAATATGCCAACTTCAGATAATGAAGAAAGAGAAGTTGAAAGTCCAACAGATACACCAACTAGAGGTGGTGATAAAGGTTGGAGTTTATGGGGTCTTGTTAGAGGTGGATGGAATAATAAAGAAGGTGGATCATCACCTGTACCAGATACTAATCAATCCGTCCTGATGAAGGTATTTTATAATATTTTTTTATTTAATATATACTTATATTATTTTTATTTATTTATTTATTTATTTATTTTCAAATTATAGAATTAGAACAACGACTTGATTATGTTTTAAGAGCTGGTGGACTTGGAAGAAATTATTTGTATACTGTGAGAGCTCATACAGCCTATTGGAATAATTATGATGTTGCTTATTTTGTTCTTACAAAATTATTTCCAAATTTGGAAACATGATGTTGGCTTGTGCCTGATGGCAATGACAATAGTCCACCTGAATTTTAATTAATTGTAAGTGATAATAACTAGTCTGATTACAGCTTCTTCTTCTTCTTCTTGTTGTTCTTCTTGGTCTATTATTGGCCTAAAATTTTTTTTTTTTTTTTCAATTTAATTTTGTAACTTTTAAGAAACTAGACCTGCCATTGAAAAAATAATTAATATTACATTCGAACAAATAATTAACTTAATAAAAAAATATACTAACGACAACAACAAAAATATCTGTGATAAGTTATCACTGATAACGATTAAACAATACAATAAAATAATTACTGTTACAATAAGATTATTTCGATAATTAATAGTTGCATAATTTTTTGTATTTAGAAAAGAAAAAAAAAAAGGCAATGTTCTATTATAATATATAAAAAACAAGTTTCATTAAATTAATTAAAAGCAATAAAAAACATTTATATATATTGCAACGAAAAAAAACAACAAAATGTATATTCTTAAATCAATTGTTAGTTTTTTTTTTTTTTTTTTGATATAAATTCACGTATCAAATTATAGATATTTATCGTCAACATACAAAAAACAATATAATAATTAAATTTAAAATTAATATGATAAATAACAATATAAAAACAATTTAAAAAAAATTTTGCAGCCAGTATAAAGCTCAAATAATAATATTACATTTTTTTTTTTTTTTAATTAAAATCTACTTATACATGACATAAAAAATTTGCTGATAATGATATAAAAATTATAAATTGTTTATTAATTAATTTTTTAAATGAAAATATATTTGAGCTTTTAAATAAACTGCTGATAATAATAAATAAATAAATAAATATTATTAGATATAAATGTTAATTGTATCTGTATTAAAATATTTATTTATTGTTAAAATTAAATAATTAAATAATAAGATTACTTGCAATTTACAAAGAAGCAAGAGACCCAATAAAATTATTGTAACCAAAGACTGCTTTTGCATAATTAATATTCAATTATTAATTTATAAATTAACTTGCAATTTGATCAAATTAAATAAACATTTTTTTTTTTTTTCAATTTATCATAATCATATCATCAAAATAAAAATGTTAAAAAATTTATTTAAATAAATAATTTGGTCTAGTGGAACAAAAAATTTATGTAAAAAAGCAAAGGCAGATCCTTTGATGAAAAAAAATAATATAATTAATGAGAAAAAAAATTTTTATTCGCTTGTTTAGAATATTAGAAAAATGAACGTTCAATAAAAATGCTGTTACAATGATAAAAAAAAAAAAAAATGTTATAAACTTTATTGTTTAATTTTTAAATTATATGATTTACTATGTTGTTAAAGAAAAAAAGAAAAATGTCGATAATATTTTTGTATATATTTTAACTATATTTATTTTCTATTTTATTTTTAATAATAATAATTTTAAATATATATGTACACAGTAGGACTTATTCGTCCAATGTGTTAAAAGATATTTTAAAAATAATTATAAAGGTAAAATTTATCAGTCTAAATCCATCAATTGACAAGAAAAGTTCAAGAAAAATTTGATATTTATTTAGACAAATATATAATCAACAAGCTCAGTGAACAATTGTATGTATTTAAAAAAAGAAAAAAAAAAACATTATTTAATTTAATTTATTATTAATTCATAAAATATATTAATCTAATTGTATTTTTTATTTATTTATTTTCAAGATGTTTAGACAAGGTGTAGATATCACTAATTTACTGGAGCTAGCTACTGCAGCTGAGCTTTATCTTCCAGAGAGTCGAGGTACATCTACCTCTGACGAGGATATTGATGTGACTGATCAACAATTGATAAATACATTTTTGGATAAATATAGATCAGATATTCGTGATATGTATACAGCATATTGTAATCATGTAAATATAATAGAAACAAAGATATCATCAACAAAAAGTATGCTTGAAAATATTTCAAGACAACTATCTTCTGTACGATCAATTATTTTACGAAAAACATTTAATTTAGAAGAAGAAACACCACCAAGTGAAAACAATTCATCTGCAATTATATTACAATCAAGACAATCACTATCAAATTTACAAAGAATGGAATTAAATTATTTAAAAATAATTCAAAAATTAAATCATGAAATGTTCAATCATCAAATGAATCTTATTATTTATCGAGAAATGATTCTTAATACTTTAAATCAATTTGTTGATACAAAAACTCGTGAATTAGAAAATTTAATTGAACAAGTTTTACAAAGAAATAATAATGAAAATTAAATAAAAATAAACATATTATTGTTTACATAATTATTCAATTTCGTTTATTATTTGTATGAAAAAATAATAAAAATTGACAATAGTAAATTCATTTTAAAATAAATTAAATTCAGTAAATTAAATCAATAATAAATACAACATAATTTTGATAATATTCTTTCAAAAAATGACAATGAAAAAATAAAATAAAATAAAATAATAATGACAACGTTGATTTTTATATTTTAAAATATTAATTTGTATTAATTAATGTAATTAAATTTCTTTTTAAATATGTAAATTTACTGAATAAACATTTTTTTCAATATTAAAAAATATATAATTAAATATATTGTTTGTATTATTTTAATTTATTAAATCTATATTATTAATTATTAAATATATATCTATACTTTGACTTGAGGCCTGGAGAGCAAAAAAGTCTGAAAAAAATGGACGTTTCTATTAGGTTAACAGAATATGCAAAGAGTATTTGTAAATACTCCTCACTTTTTATATGTTCCTAGTCAGATGGTTCAATTTTCTTGCTAAAACTGCAGTTGAAATGATATCCCCCAGATGGCAGTTCACTCTAACAACCAAACATAGTAAAAATTTTGAAAAAAAAATGGACGTTCTTATTAGGGCTGTATAATAAGCAAAGAGTAGTTAAGTCTTCCCGTTGAAAATTGTAAACAACAACAACGACTGTTAAATTTTGAATAAAAATGTACGGGATTCTACTCGGCAAACAGAATACCGTAGGAGTATTTTGAAATACTCTGTTTACTTTCTGCGTACCTGATACCAGCTAGTCAATTTTCTCACTCAAATGGCGCTGACAATTACCAAGATTTACTACTTTTATTAAATAATATATTAATTTGACGTTTTAAAATTAATTAAATTATAAATAAATAAGTAAAATAAGACAAACATTGTTTTAATTAAATTTTATATTTATTAATTACATATTTTTACAATTATTACAATAAATATTGTAAAAAAAAAATATAGATTTATAAACAAATAAATGTTGGATAAAAAAATAATATTTAAATATTTAATTATTTATAACTTGTATTATAAATTAATTATTTGATTTGTTTTTTTACATATTTTAACGTAATAAAAACTATATAGGATATTTATTATAAATCAAAAATTAATTATATTATTTATAAAAAAAAAAACAAAAAAATTTATATCAACGTTTTATAAATAAGCCACGTGAACAATTTTATTTGTTCAGAGCTTTCTATCCGGCATAGTCAAAATAATTATATACATATTCATTTTATTTCAAGCAGATTATTATTATAGTAAAATTAATAATACTGCATTTTATAATAATATTATTAATTACAATTTTTAAAAATTATTGATACTACTAGTTAAATTACTACATATAAATTAATTATTTAAAGTTTTATAAGTATATTGTTTTAAATTTAATTAACCTCAAAATTTTTATTGCACAATGACCTGATATAAATATATAATTATAAAAACGTCATTATTCGTTTATAATTTTTCACAATGACATGATAATTATTATCTGTTTTATAATTTTTTTTATCATGTTCATTTTATAAAGATAAAAAAAACGTCATAGTGTGCTAACAGTGAACAAAAAAAACAAAAAAAATACTTATAGGTATTATTATTTGACATAAACGTAGTGATTAGAATATATTAATTAATAATTAAAACAGCTGGTAAGAATTACATAACATATAAATATATTTTTTATCTATTAAATATACGTATTAATTTTTATATTTTTTATTATAGAAATATTCATAATGAGTAATTTGCCAAATAATCAAATGATAGCTGTTGCAATTGGTGCAACAATTGGAGTTTTAGGTGCTGCTAGTTTATTTATTTATCAAAAACTTATGGAAAATAGAGAAAGAGAAAATATGATGAATAATTTAGAAAATGTCAATAAAAGAGTTACTGATTTACAAGTAGAATTAGATGATTTAAGGTAAATCATTTATTTTATTTTTTTATATAAATATTATTAAGAAAATTTCAAATATCTTATGATAAAATTGATAAATAAAATTTTTCTGTTATTCACAGAGCTCAACAAAATATTAAAAAATCAAGAAAATTAAAAAATTCAATTCGTAAAAGAATAACATCAGCAACATCAGTCAGTAGTTTTCACACATCAGCTGAAACAGATAATGAAATTGATGCTTTGTCTGTAACTGAGACTGAAATGGATGACGAGTTTTATGATTGTTCTGATGACGAGATAAGTTCTGCTGAAGACCTTGAATTAAACAGGTTTGTATAACTGCCTTTATATCTGTAAAAAAAAATAAAAATAAAAAATAAATTAATAATGCATTAAAGAGATATAATATATTGAAAAATACTTTAATAAATTCTCAAATGTCGAAACAAACACACTGTTGTACAGTTTGTGGATAAATTTTAAATTGTTGACAATAGTTTGCTTAAAAAAAATTTTTTATTGATTCACCAACGTAGACATTGATAACATAAAATTAGTCAGCACGTTTATATAACCAAAAATATTTGTCATTTAGAATAAATTTGTCATCATTTTTAATATTACTTGAATTAATTTCCTTGTTTAATTTTATTTAAAAAAAAAAAAAAATAATTATTTATATTATTATTTATATAATATTTTAAATAGTGAAAAACAAGATAATATATTTTTAGTGACACAGGACACAAGGAGTAAATATGGAATTAACAAAACAACTCGAAATCTTGGATGAAAAAATTGATAATGAATCATTATGTGAAGAAGCATTGTGTGATTTGAGATCACTTGCAATTTGGCATGATAATAATATTGAAGTGACATGGAGACTGGCACGTGCATGTTTTAAAAATGCCAGTGATTTATCTGATCAAGCCCAGCAAGAAGTATTAGCTCAAGAAGGTAACAAACTTATTATTATATTATTTAAAAAAATATATAAATAAATAGAATATAAAATATTTATTTTTATCTTGATAATTAGGTATAAAAGCATGTGAAAAATTTCTTGAAGAACAACATGTTGATCTTCATAAATATTATGCACTTCTTGTTGGACTTCGTACTGAATATTTACCAATTAAAGAAAAACTTGTTGGTGGTAAATTATTTGAAAAACATGTACGTATTGCACTTGAAATGAGACCAGATGATGCAACATTAAATTATCTTCTTGGAAGATTTCAATTCAGTGTTTCTGGCTTATCATGGTTTGAAAAAAAAGTAATTATATATTCAATTAAATTTAATTATATTCTATACTATTTTTTTTTTTTTTTAATTATTTTTATAATTATAATTTTTTTTTTTATTTAAAAGGTTTGTGAAACACTATTTGGCGAAGCTCCAACTTCAACATACCAAGAAGCAGTTTCAACTCTTGAAAATGCTGAAAAATATTCTGATAAACCAGATATTGATATAAAATTTTATCTTGGACAATCTTATATTAAAATTAAATCATACAAACAAGGTGTTGATTTATTACGTGAAATTGAAAATATTAAACCGTTAAATTCAAAACAAGAAAAAATGAAAAATGAAGCTAAAAGTATTGTTTCGAAAAATTTAAAGTATTGTTGATAATATTAAAATATTTATATAAATTCATTTAATAATAGCTAAATTAAGCTCAATTTACTCAGGTTTGAATTTTCTTTTTTTTTTATAAAATTAACTTGTTTGTCTTATTCTTAAAAATAATTTTTAATATTCAAAACAAATTTTTTTCTTTTAATCACTTTTGACAATTTATTAAGTATGGTTTTAAATTATTAAATAGATATTTTTTTTTTTTTTTTAAACAAATTTTTTTATCTCAATAATATTTATAAAATTGTAGGGTCCAAGTTATTGTCAACAAAAAAAAAAAAATTATACATAGAGTAAAATTTAAATAATGAGCCTAAAACTATTATTAAATTTGATAGTTTTTTTTTTAAATAAAAAATTAATAATTTAAAAGAAAAAAAAAATGGCTAAAATAAAATGAAAATTTTTACATATAATAATATAATTATTTTATTGTTATTTAAGTATTAATTTACTTTTTTATTTTAAAAACAAAAATTTTTGTTCTTTAAATACTTGAGTATAATAATAGAAATTTTCTTATTCTCTCAGTAAAAAATACAATAATTATTTCGATTATTTAAAATTGGTGCTGATATATTTTCATCGAAACTAGCCAATTATTTTTTCTTTAAATTATTATAACACCACATTCCTATCTCAATATTATGTTAATGATTTAAAAAAAAAAATTTATATACTTAATCAATAAAAAAATATGCTAGCTAAATATAATACTTTTTAATATTCAAATAATTAAACTATAAATAAATCACAATTTATGTCAAGAAAAACTAAATAAATAAAAAAATAAAGGTGCTGGAATGATTTAAGCAATATATATATTAATAATAAAATGAACATTTAAATATTATAAATAAAAAACAAAATAAAAAAATATATTGAATAAATTAATTATGAATATTAGTATAAATTAAAAAATTATCATTTGATTATTATCAACATCATGACATCATTGTATCATTGTATAATCATAAGAAAAAAATGAAATTAAAATATTTTTTTTTTTTTTTTGAAAACAAGTATTTGTGATAAGAAATAAATAATATGTGTGGTGAATGTCAAATACATATATACATATAATATATATATGTGGAAATACCAAGATCAATAACGGTCCAACTCAGCATCCGGGATATATCTCGCGTGCCATAAATTGTCTGGATATGAAAAGAAGGGGAACATGACAGTATAACACTTTGGGTCAGAGGGCATCTATTAAATAGGGTGTACCAATACAGGGTGAATATAAATAATAATAGTTTAACAATAAAATTATAATAAATTTAAAAAAAAATCAACAACAACATATGAGTTAAAGAAACCTTACATTGGATTAAAAAAAATAATAAAAAAATAATAATGCTTGGAAAGAAGCCAGACTGAAAAAGCATCAATCGGTTAGTCGACGCTTGACGCCGGTGAAATGTGGGACATTGTCACCCTTCTCAGCCCCAAGTAAGCATATTTATTTATTTTTTTATATTTTATTATATACATCACCTTCACCTACTTATATAAATGAAACAGTTGCTTCATGAATTTTTATATACATATATATATATATTTACTATATTAAATTGTTTGATTAATCTCGAAAAAAAAAAAAACAATTGATTCTGTTATTTTGATTGAAAAAAAATAAATAAAAGTTTTATTTATTTTTTTTTAATCATATATATATATAATTTTTATGATACCTTTTTTTCTTTTTTTTTTTTTAGAATAAATTAATATGGTTTTATCAATTTTTAAATATTTATTCAACTTGAATTTTTAAAAATTAATTGGATTATTTTTTATTGGAGGAAAACAAGAATACGATCATCATGATGCGTGGATTAATATTAGGTACAATTTATTGTGCACTTTGGTATGGAAGTATATTGGCTGGTTTTTTTTTTATTGCTTGTCCATTATTGCCATTATTACTTTTAAGTCCACCAAAATTTCGTAAATGTGGAGATATGTTATTTGCATGCTGGGAACTTTATCCAACGGTAAGTTTACTTTTTTTTTTGAAAATTTATTTTCTATTAAATTGTTAATTAAAAATATAAATATTATATTATTATTATTATTATTATTATAAAATTTTTCAGGCATTATTAGATTTATTTGGAGTTAAAATAAGAGTATCAGGTGATCATATATCACCAAACGATTCAGCAATACTTGTTATGAATCATCGTACTCGTGTTGATTGGAATTTTTTATGGGCAGCAATGTTTCAAGCATGTTGGCCAAATATTGTTGCTCATAAATTAAAATTTATACTTAAAGATCCAATACGACATATACCTGGACCAGGTTGGATAATGCAAATGAATGGTTTTCTTTATATAACAAGACGTTGGGAAGTTGATAAAGAACGTTTATCTAAAACATTAAATTATTTAATATCATTAAATAAAAAACCACAATTATTAATATTTCCAGAAGGTACTGATTTAACTAAAACAAGTAAAATTAAATCAGATAATTATGCTAAAAAAAATAATTTATCATGTTATGATTATACATTGCATCCAAAAACAACTGGTTTTACTTATTTAGTACGTCATTTACAAAATGCAAATTTTCTTGATGCTATTTATGATTTAACAATAGCATATCCAGATAATATACCACAATCAGAAATTGATTTAGTAAAAGGTAAACTTCCAAATGAAGTACATTTTCATATTAAAAAAATTAAATCATCAGATATTCCAAATGATGAAAATGAATTACGTTTATGGCTTGAAAATAAATGGAAAAATAAAGAAGATATATTAAAAAATTTTACAAATGAAAAAACATTTGGTTCTGATATTAAATTTTGGCCAATGCCAAATAAATTATGTCTTATATTTGCATTATTTTTTTGGACAATTTTAACATTAACAAATGTTATAATGCTTATTATATCATCTTGGTTTCAATTATGGGCAATTATTCATGTTATTTTATTTATTGGATTATCAATTTTTACAACTGGTTTTAATCAAGTTGAAATGAGTTGGTACTGGAAATGGATTAATTTTTTTTCTATTAATTCAACAAATAAAAAAAAAACATTTTAATTAAATTTATATTTTTTTTTTAAATTATTTAGGGCTCAATTTGTCTTTGCTCCATTTTAATTTATTTATTTTATAAAGTAGTACTGTGATATTGATATGTAAATAGTATTTAGTGATATACAATAATTAGAAATATCAAAAAAAAAAAAAAAAATTAAATTTTATCCTACTTTTGTGTATTAAAAATTTTAAAATGTGATGTTAATTATCAAATTCGTAATATACACTCCACTAATAAATTAATTCAGTCATTGTAATAACATAAGTATATATTTTTTTAATGTAAAATTTAATTTCCAAATTTTAAATGGAAAAAAATAAAAACAAAAAAAATTGTAATTAAATATAATTTTAAATATTAGAAAAGCTAGATAAAAAAAATTGAGTATAATTAGTTTGTGTTTGAAAAATAATTATCTAATTTTCTCCATTTGTAAAACGTGTAAATGGAGAAAATTAAAAAAGTGAATTCACGTGCCAAAGAAAAAAATTAATTTGTTCATCATTAAAATTATTAATGAAACAAAAAAAAAAAAAAAAAAAAATGTAAATATGAAAAAATATATATCTTTGTCTTTATGTAGAAAGTTTTGTTTTTTTAAATAATATTTTGAGTGTACCTATGTCGTGTAAAAAAAGAAAAAAAAATGAATCAATTTAATTTATCAACAAATTAAAAATAATGAATTTTATTAATATCGTCATTAACTTTATTATTAACCATGTAATTTACAAAAAAAATCAATCAAAAATATATAAAATTTAAAAATGGTGATTTTATTATTTGATTTTATTTTTTTTATTTTTAATACTCAATTTTATGCTTGTAAAATGGATTTCTAGGGCTAGAAAATGGACTTGGTTTTAATACACCAGCAAGTGGTTTTTTACTTCCATCATATGGATTTTGTGGACTATTTCTTAATTGACGATGATATTCTGATGGTTTTTGGGCTGTATTTTTTTGTAATACAATTCTAACTTTTTTCTTTGTTGATGAATTTGAATCCATTAATTTAATTGAAGATATAATTGGAGTTTTAACTGGTGATTTAATTACAGTTTTAAGTGGAGTTACAGTTGAAGTCTTGATTGGACTTTTAGTTGGTGAATTAACAGGTGATTTTAATGCAGTTTTAACTGGTGTTGCAGTTGTTGTCTTGACTGGACTTGCAATTGTAGCTTTAGCTGGTGTTGCATTTGTAGTCTTGACTGGTGTTACAGTTGTAGTCTTGACTGGAGTTGCATTTGAAATTTCAATTGATGTTATAGTTGGTGTTTTAGATTTACTCTTGACAGAATTTTCAGTTAAATTTTTTACTTTACTTTTAATTGGAGTCTTGACAGTTGGAGTTTTAGTTGGAGTTTTTGATGTAGTCTTAACTGGAGTTACAGTTGAAGTTTTGACAAGAGTTTTAGTTGGAGTTTTAGATGTTGTTTCAACAGAAGTTTCAATTGAATTTTCTACTGAAGCTTTAGTTGGAGTCTTGACAATTGAAGTTTTAGTTGGAGTTTTAGAGGTTGTTTCAACAGGAGTTTCAATTGAATTTTCTACTGAAGCTTTAGTTGGAGTCTTGACAATTGAAGTTTTAGTTGGAGTTTTTGATGTAGTCTTAACTGGAGCTACAGTTGAAGTTTTGACAAGAGTTTTAATTGGAGTTTTAGATGTTGTTTCAACAGAAGTTTCAATTGAATTTTCTACTGAAGCTTTAATTGGAGCAATTGAATTTTTTACTTTTTTTATAGCTGGACTCTTTACTTTTGTTTTAGCTGGTGTATCAACTTTTTTTTCAATTGGAGCTACATCTGGAATCTCAACTTCTGTTTCCATTGAAGTTTCATCTTCTGTTTCAACTTTAGTTTTAAATTTTTTTTCAATTGGTGTCTCAATTTTTTTTTCAGCTTTATTCTTTTTCTTTTTCTCAATTCTAGCCTTCTTTCTTCGAGAACATGAAGTTTCAAATAATTTATCTTCAAGTTCTAATAATCTTTTGGCTGCTTTTGTTGGATTTGTTTCTGGATCTTTTCTTTTTGGTAAATTAACTGTTTTAATACCAAGTGGCATTGAACCTTGAGCAATTTCTTTAAATTGATTAATAAGTATAGACATATTTTTACGTGTTTTTGGTGTTGAAGATGGATGCATTTTACATTCACTTAATAATTCAGCAATTTCATTTGGATCAAATGGTATTTGTGGAATTTCAACATCAACTCTACCGGCCCTTGGATCTAAAGGTTTTGGTTTATCATTATTATCATTTATCATATCAACATCCATCATTTCATCATCACCATTATCTTGTTCTTGATCAAGTTCATCTTGTTGATTTTCTTCATCATCATCATCATCTGATATTTCAACTTTTTCCATAGCATCAATATTACCAGTTGGAAATCCAGCTGTACTCCATGCTTCAAATTTTTCTTTATAATCCATACCAACATCTGATTGAAATATTAAATATCTAAATACTTGTTTTATTGTATTACGTATATGACGATTATCATTTTTTACAGCTAAATTAATTGCAAATGGTTTTATTAATTGAGTAACAACATTTTCTGGTATATTACCCTCAGATACTTTAGCTAATTCTTCACAATAAATATCAGTTATATGAAATGATAAACCAAGTGAACATTTTTCATTTAATAATATATCTTCAAATATTTTTGATACATCATTTATCCATTCAATATCCCAATTTTGTTTTTTACAAACATAAAATGTTTGACGAATTATTCTTCTAATTAACATTTGAAATTTATCAAGTCTATATTGATCAATACCAGACCATTCTTTTGATAATGATGTTAAGGCACATTTTGTATATAATATTTTTAATTCTTTTGATTCAAAATAATGTACCAATTGACTAATTGATTCAGCAATATCTTCTTGAACAAGAGGTTTATCAGACATCCACATACAATAAAAAATACCTTTCCATAATCTCATTAAATCCATCTCAGAAAATCCTAATAAAATTTTAAATTAATTAAAAAAAATTAATTATAAATTAAATATATTTAAATAATAATTAACTTACCAAATGTTGTTTTTGATCTCAGTGAAATCCATACACGTAATTTTTTAAGTGTTTTTTCTCTTTTTTTTTTATCATTACTTGCAAGTGATCTTGCAAATTTAATATCTTGTGAAACAAGTGTTTTATTTTGTTTTGTTGTAACAGTTTTAACATTTTTCTTTTCAAATTTTTTATTTTTTCTTAAACCTCTTTTTCCAGTAGAACTTTTTTTTAATAATTTTTTAACAGCCATTTTAAAATACTTAAATATTATAAGTAAGTAATAATTATTTGTGTATAAAATACAAAATAAAAAATAATTTAACACAATAAATAATTATTATTTATTATTAATAAAACACGTTAGACACTTTTTTTTTTTTTTTATTAACAAATGCACATGTTGTATAAAACACAATGCATGGAAGTCCAAAGTGTACATAACCTTTTAAGTGAATTGCAGTGAATTGAAAACTGAGATAAAACCTGACTGGTAGCGACAATATAATTTATATACATTATCAATAATCGGTAATGTCACATAAACTGACTCTTAAAAAAAAAAAAATTAACATCCGGTAATAATTTGAAATTTAAATTATTTTTATTTATAATTAAATTGCTTTTTTTAGTTTCAAAATTTTTTAATTATTAAAAAAAAATAAAAAGTAAATATATTTTAAGATAAATCATGCTCCAAGTCCAAAATTATTTATCAACTCATCTTATTTAAAATCCCAGGTTTTTCTCAAAAATATAAAATATAAATATAATGTAACTTAATCAAAATAATAAAAAATTAAATTTATATACACTATACATATAATGATGATGATGATTATATGTAAAATTATTTCAAAAAAAAACTGTGAGTGTAAAAAAAAAGTGGGACATTGACATCGACATTTGATTACATTTACTCACACATATAAATAATAAAATGATTGCATGTTTAGTAATATGAAAAAAAAAAAAAAAAAAAGTCAATGATCTGTATGCTGGTTTGTGCGAGATGATGAGTAAATAACAAGTTGGGGATAGGTTAGTGTGTTAACTTGAAGGCAATCAGGCGATAATGAAAGCAATGCCACGTGCCCAACAAAGTCACGTGTGTATATTTATATACGGACATTGACACATAACGAATGTTTAAATATATATATATATATGAATATAAACATTATGCATTTAAAAAAATTAAAATAGATTAATAAATTACATAAACAGTTGATGATTATTGAATGACTCTATCTCTCACTAGAGAATAATAATTTTTTTCTATTTTTTTAATATTACAATATAGACTAGAATAATTAAATAAATTAAATGAATTATTTTGTATTATTAATTTTCGTTTTTTTTTTTTTAAATAATTTTTAATAACAATATTATCATTATTATTATTTAAACTTTCTTTGATGATAATTGCACATTGTTTTATTTTATATGTTGCTATAAGAATTTTATCTCAAAAGAGAAAGTATAATAAAAGTATATTATTTTTATTTATTTATTTATATTTTTTTTTTATATCAAAAAAAATTTCCCTTCTCTCCATAAATTTTCATAAATTCATTATATACAATTTTGTCTTTTATCTTTAATTTATTTATCGCAATTTTTAAGTCTTATCGTTATCATGGATAAACTAATCATTATAAAATTTGTGTTATTATTTGATCAAGTATATATTATAAATTGAAATTACTAATTTTTTTTATTTGTATATATTAAACAAAAAAAAAAAAAAAATAATGTAATCAAGTATATTTATAATTTTAACTGCGCACTTGTTATTTATATATAGGTATTTTATTTATTTTATTTTGTTTTTTTTTAAATAAACACTATCAAAAGTAAAAAATTCATAATAATTTCATTTTGTTTTATAAAATTATTTATAATTTAAATTTGAAATAAAAAAATATAAATTATTTAAAAAATTTTTTATATATAATTATTTGTTTATGTAATTTGCGTTTTAAAAAAATTTATATAAATTATTATTTTTTCTAAAAATTATTATAGGGTTAATATTATTGTTAAATTTTTAAAAGATGATGATTTTTGTAGTGGACTGTACTAACTGGCATGCCAACTGCAATGGAAATTTCCACTTGCCCAGTCTACTACTGTATTCATCATATATGTTTTTACAATACTCGTTTGTAAAATATACGTCACCCCGTTGGTCGTTCACCAGCATCTTTGATATATACCATAAAAAAAAATTTATACATTTGTATTTGTAATAAAATACAACATGTGTAAAATTCTCATCAAAAATAAACATTTATATATACAATTTTTATATATCAATCAATTTTCTTTACAATTATTTATTTCAATTGAATTGCTATTTTTACATTATATAACAACGGTTACTCACCTCATTGCTATTTTTAAATTTAATTATTATAATATTTTTAAAATTTCATTCACAAAATTAAACATGATTTTATACAATTATTTTATTTATTATTTATAAAAAAAAAATTAAAAAAAACCAACGTGTGGGCATAAAATCCCAATCCTACTCGAACTTTTTTCATTTTTAAATTTTTTGTATAAAAAAAAAAAACTGGTATTAAATGGCCTTCCATATATAAAATTATGAAAATTATTTTTTTTATTTATTGATTTTATTTTATTATAATTTTTTTAGATTTAAAATTTATTTGATAATTAAAAATATAATTTGATAAACATTAAAATTATGAAGCGAATCTTTTTTATTTTAACATAATATTTGAATTAATTTGTAATTATTTTTTTTAATCAATTTTGGTATATAAACTTTTTTAGCCATTTCATCTTGTTTGAAATTAAATTTATATATATATATATATATAAAAGGTAAAAAAAAAAATACCTGCTGATGGAAGTGATGATACCAAATACTTGATTTAAAACATAGACACACAATTAAGATTTTTTTTTTTTTTTTAAATCTATCAGTGATATATCGTCAGTGTCCATTACTTTTCACTCACAATTTTTTTATCTTATTTTAATTTTTTTATCCTTTGCTTTCTTTTTTATAATACAGCAAGTTTAAAAAAAATATAAAAAAAAAAAAAAGGATAATGTTTTTTGCTATTTTAAAAAATGACTGTACATCGTAATAATAATAGATAAATTATTTTTTATATTTTTTTTTAATAATAAACCAACGTCATCAATACCACGTATGAATTTTTTTTTTTTTTTTTTTTTCTCATTATATTAAAATCTATTTTATTTTTTATTTTAAAATTTTCAATATACATTTATATTACTGAATATAAATCATTGAGTATGACTGTGTATTTAAATAAAAACAATAAAAATCAATAAAATTTCAATTCATTGTTGAAAATGAAAATAAAACTGAGAAAAAAAAAAAAATATGTAAAACTTTATTATAAAATATAATAAAATTGATTTTCTTAGCTATTTTAAAATATTACTGTTTTTAGAATATAAATTTAAAATTATAAATGTATTTCAACAATTCCATTTATATTAAATATTAATATAATAAATAAGATGACATTTTAAATAATTTATATTAAAAAAAAAAAAAACATTTATATATACGCATTTAAATAACAGATAATAAAATATACAAAGTTATTTAGAGGTATTGCATAAAATGCATACAAAATGCAATAAAAATAAAAATAATAATTTCCCTCATTTCAAGGTTATACAACAAAGTAAATTTATTATTTTAAATATATCATCTAATGTACAAGGTCTGATGCTATTGAACGTCATTATCAAGGAGAAATGATAGGGTTCAAGAGAACTCCAGTATATAATATATAAAAAAAAATAAAATAAAATAAAATGTTTTAAGATAAAAAAAAACGATTGACAACTCATGGTTAATGATTTAAAAAAAAGAAAATCTTGATTTTTTTTTTTTCATATCATATAGATATCTTGTCTAATACATAAATCTATAGAAAAAAAAAAAAAAAAAAAAAAAAAAAAAAGTGGTAAATCGAGAGAAAGGGATATGTAGGAGGGTTCATTTTATCATAAAAGAAAAGAGGTGAAATTGGCGTCGACAGGTCTAGATTGACTGTTCATTTTTCAACATTTTATTATACATATAGGATTTAAATTGACTTGATGTATACATTATACATTATACAGTGAAATGATAAAGAACAAAAAAATATATTAAAAAATAAAATAAAAGTTAAGGGTGAGTTTATAAGCATCCCATGTGGGTGGCTTGACCTTGAAAAACGTCACTATAGTCAGATTGGCGACATTGTTATTCAAGGGTGTGGTATATGGGAAATGGAAATTTGATTTTTTTATATATATCATTTTCTTTTTTTTGTTTGCAAGCACGTGATATAAAGATTTATGACTATTTTTTTGGGTTATTTTTTATTGAACGTAATAAAAATTCTTTTTCTTTTTTTTTTTTTTTTATATTTATAAAAATATTATTATTTTTTAAATATTGAATGATAAATTTGTGTATAAAATAAAAAATTAATTTATCTTTTTTTTCTATTAATAAATAAAATTTTAATTATAGTGATGATAAAATATTAATTAGTTTGATAAAAAACATTGTTATCTTTAAAATATAATTGAAAATTAAATAAAATAAAAATTTGTCATTATACGTGTAATTTTTTAAAATTTAAAATCAAAAAATTAAAAATATATCCTACAAAAGTTCAACAATATACGTCGAATTTAAAAAAAAAAATTAAACTTATCTGTAACATTCATTAAAAACATATTATCGACATTTGAAAAATAAATTTTATTGAAACTTTATAAAATGTCATTACAATTAATTATCATTTTCATATTGTCATGAAAAAATAAATAAACAAAAAAAGAATGCCGTTATAATGACGTAATAATAATGATTCAACTACGTCAACAAAATTATTTTTTCCTTGGATGCATTTATTCTTGGCATGACTATATGTATGACCTGTATTCAGTGATATGTCACATGCATTGTGAATTTATTCATCGCGACACGTCGTTATAATCAACTATCAATTTAGATGAGTAAAAATCTATCATCAATTTGTCATTGAATTAAAATATAAAATAAAAAAAAAAAAAAAAATATACAATAAATCATTTTAACATTGTTTTAATTTATATATAAGTGATAAATTAAAAAAATATAAAATTAAATAAATAAAGATATTTCATATAAATTTATAATATTAATTAAATATGTATATCAAAATAAATTATTATTACAAATGTAAATGTTTGAAAAATAGTTTAGTTATTTTATAAGTATAAATTAATTACTTGAGTTGAAGAAAAAAATTAAATATACTATATCATTTTTGGATTTATTAAAACTCATTGATATAATCATAAAATATATTTTATTATTATTATTTATTTATTCATGACCCCAATTTACATACATTTATCCCTATTTTATTATTTTTTTTTAATTATATATATAAATGATTGATTTCGTAACGCCCAGATGCGGAAAGTCAAAAAAAAAAATAAAAAAATAAAAAAAGTATCAAAGATGTTACATGAAAAATATCAAGATGTAGAAAGTAACATAATTTTAATCCCTCAGATGTTCTGATCTTGGTAATCGTAGATGATTGAATAAGAAATTAATAAACCTGCTTATATCTGAATAATGTTATTTTATCAAATCTTTTTTTTTTTTTTTTTTTTAATTTTATATTTTATCTAAACGATGGATTCAAAAAAAAAAAAAAAAACTTAAAGTGTATATGACAAACTCGTTATCTCTATAAGCACATCTATCTGTTCAAATATATATATATAAAGCATAATATTTTACAGAATATTTCGAAACATTAATCTTTTAAAAATTAATAGAAATAAAGAAAAAAAAAAAAAACATAATTTTACAGTTAAATTAAAATTATAATCAGTTGCGATAGAATTAATAAAAATATAATTTTTTAATCTATATAATAAATAAATCATAAAACAAAATTTTGTATAAATTCAATTAAATTTAAATGAAAAAAAAAAAAAAATTGTTAAATTATTAATTAAATATTGGTGGAATGGTAAAAAAAAAAAAATTGAATTTATAAAATTTATTTAAATAATTAATACTTGTTTGAGAATAAATATTTTTTCAAGTATATATAAATCAATTTATTACAATTGATTATATTTTGGCTTCCTATTAATTGACCAATTATATTCATGATAATTTTTGAGTCATTTTTTTAAATGTCACATGATAAATTAATGTTAAAATAATAATAATAGAGAGTGAAATTATAATTGTCATTTAAAAAAAATGTATATATAAATTTAACATAATATTATTATTATTATAATATATTATTGTGCCAATTTATATTTTTATTAACTTAACACAATGTAGCATTAAATTGTGTATTAATTTTTTTTTATTTGTTTATATGTATTACATGGTTTAAAATAATTGTTTGCTATTTATAAATTGACCGTTGATTTATGAAAAAAAAAACATAATTTATTCTAGAAAGAATATGTTTAATTAATAAATGGATTTTGTTTTTTTTAATTAAATATTTATTTATATTTTTTTGTAAAATTAATTAATTTTATTTGAATGAATTTAAAATTTTATTTATAGTTTGTTTTATAAATTATTAATTTTATAAATTAGTGGTTAAAAATAATAAATACATTTATTTATAACACGATGATTTTCATGATCAGAAAAATTGACAACGTGTATGTCTCGTGATTCAAATGGTTTTAAATTACGCGGGTGACACATGACACAATATTATATGCGCATGTCATTCAACTGTTGTTTAAAAAAAGTTATTTATAATAAACAAAAATATTTACTAAATTTGAAAACATTTTATTATTATTTTTTTATTTCTAATCAATCCAGTGATTAGTAATAAAATAATAATAAAATGTTTTCAAATTTAATTTTATAATTATTAGAAAATATTTTTATAAAAAAAATTAATATATTCTACTAATGAGTAGTCTTTTTTTTTAAATGATAACTGATATACATCATTGGCAACTAAAAAAAATTATTACATAATAAAAAAAATTCCACAAAAATCGAAATGATTGATTTTTTTATTTGATGATTTTGTAAAGAAAATTGATTTTAGTTGTTGATTTTTTTTTTTTTTTTTTTTCGAAAAACCATAATATTTTTGTTGGGTTCTATAAGAGCCATGACCCTGTCGACATATACCTGTCTTGGGCAGGACGTTATGAATTACGGGCCTTGTTGTCTATACAACGTAACTGGCATCGAATCAAATGGAAAAAAAAAAAAAAAAAACTTCCTTCGAAAAAGAAATTCAAACAATTCATGCCCAGAAAAAAGAAAGGGTCGTTAAAATCTCCGCTCCAAAAAACTTTAGGTCAACGAATTTTATGTTTATATATATATAAGCGTTTAAAATAATTATTAAAGTCCGCATTTATTTGATAAATAAAATTATTTAATATTTTTCTTTAAGCAATATTATTATAATATTGTTTTCTATAATTTGTGGTTTATCAACCGCAAAAATATTTTCTTTCGCGAATAAAAAAATGTGTATTAGTCAGGTTACTAATATTAGGTAGCTTGCTATTTTAGTGCATTCAACATCATGGTAAGTTTTGCAGTTGCTGGGCTGCGTGATAAACTAAACTCGTATATATATGTATACCTATATTTAATTTTATTGAAGCTATTTTTAAATGAAACATCAAAAAACAAATTTTAATTCAATTATTATTTCAAATTATCTTTAATGATTAAAATTATGTATTACATGTATTAATTGTAGGTAAAATATTATTATAATCTGTTATATCAGAAACAAAAAATTATAAAAATATATATATATATGATTAGATATACCTAAGGCTATTTTATATTCTCCGAAAAAAATAGACCGGTCTGTACATGTATACGCCAACTAAAACTAGCCACGTGTTCTTTTAGATCCCTCTGATTTTTCTCTTCGTAACAACTTTTATAAAAAAAATTTCGAAACTAATCTCATTTCTAAGAAATAAAAAATAGAAAAAAAAAATGCTTTATTCTTTTCATCTTATACTAGCTTAAAATTCCCTCCATGAACAAAATAGAATAAAACCCCCATAGAAATTTTAAACATTCAATTGAAATTTTTTTGTTAAATATTAATTATAATTATGTAATTTTACAGATGTCATTATAAATTTTGCATCAAAAAAATGATTATTAGTTGTTAATTTCAAAAAAATTAATAACAATTTATAAAAAAATGAAAAAAAGAAAGAGTAGGAGAAAAAGAAGAAAAAGATAGTACAATAGTTTGAATTAAGGGGCAGTAAATTGAATAAGTGGGGAAGTTTGTTGCATGGATAAAATGCGTGACAAGAATAAACGCACAAACTATTGCGCATAAAAAATTATATATATATGATAGATGAAGTAATGAAGTGGAGTAAGAGGAAATTTTATTAACCAATTGGAAAGGGAAAAATGTGTCGACGTTGTGACAAGTGGGGAGAAAAAGAGATACAAGCCACCGGTTATGCTGGTGAAGAACGACGCGATATTTCGTTTTCTTCACTCCTCGTTCAACCTTAACGTTAAACGTCACGATAAAATAATTAAACACCTTTAAACACGAGGATATTAACTTTCAGTGTCACACAGTTGTTTTTATTTTATTTTATTTTTTTTTTTATTAATTTACATTTCTTTTTTTCCTTCTTAATTACTGAGTTTTTTTTGGATGCATTAAACTACTGTGTGACTGGTTGCATATATATTTTTTTAAAAAACAATATATTGATGCATATCATCAATATATTTTTTAATCTGTTAATATTTAATAATAAATTTAAATCAAGAGTGTGACGCGTGTTTTTTTATTTATGTCATTTTGAATCATCAAATTCACTAAAAATTGACAACAAGCCAAATCAATTAAAGTAGTAATAATAAAATTGAAATATATATTTTTTTAAAAATAATTACTAATAATTATTGGGAAATTAAAAAAAATATTGTGAAAGTGCAGAAGAAATATTTGAATTTGGGGGTGGAAATTTACCTTTTTTTTTTTTTATTTTAATTACAAAATACAATAAGAAAAAAGGAATTCAACAAAAGCCTGCTGTGGACGATTAAAGATGTCGCACAAAGCGTCTAGTCCGACTGGAGCGCCCATTAACGGGGGTGATTTCAAGGTAAATTTATATATTTTAATACAACAATGTTTATTTATAAAAAAAAAAAACAATAATAATATAAAATTTATTATTTATTATCATAACAATGTATCATCAAAATTTTGCAATAAATTGCTGACATATAGATTATGTAATTCATGAAAATTGACCTTTATAATTTAAAATAATAATAATAAAATAAAAAATAGTAGTATTTATCAAGATTCTGTCAGCCAATAAATGACAAAACAAACCCTCTCAAATAATTTTTTATAATACATATATTTATAAATTTATTTTTTTTTTTTAATGTAAATAAAATTATTAATATACCAGGTGACATTCAAATATTATTAGCTCACACATACTCGTCATTTTATTAAATAAATACTGATAAATATAAAAAATAAATAAATCCAACATTCCGTGATAAATACGTAATAAACATTGATATAAAAATCACAAATAATTATCATTATTATTAACTAAAGTCAATAGAAAAAAAAAATAAAAAAAAATTATATTCTAGCAAGTAGTTTATATGTAAAATATTGCGCGCGCATTCATCCCTTAATTGCATACAGGGGTATTTTCTCTGTGTTTCTCTTTTATGTTTAAGGTAGTCATGTTGAAAACTCAATTCACTCAATTCATCCCCTTGTAGTGCAGTTTGGTATTTGTATTGCTCAAACCAGTGCGTGACATTTTTTTCTTTTCTACTTTGTTAAATTGAAGAAAAATTATTTACTTCAAGGTCTCATCTTTATAGAATTTTCTTTTATTTAAATTTTTTGTGAAAAAAAAATAATACTTGTGTATTTAATATTTTGTATATGCAAAAGATAAAAGACAACTGTAACAGCAGGTATATAGACTGTAAAGTTTCCCTAAAGCTAAACAGTATTTGACAACTTAGTATTCAACTGAAAAAGAGAGCCAGTGAAATAATAATAAATGTACTAGGTAGGTTTCTACATGAGTATTTATTTTTTTTTCTTCATTTTTCATTTTTTTTTTTTTTTTGTAAATTTGTATTTTTACAATCAATATATATATACATATACATATACCGCGTTTTGTACCGTGAAAAATTTTATAATCCTGAAAAATATACCTGCCATCGCCTTGGAGAGGTAATTTATTTTTTCTTTTTCAAAAATTTATTTTTCTTTTTGAGAAAGACGGCAAAAACGAAAGGAAAATAATAATATATAAAAAATCAAAATGAAAAAAAAAAAAGGGGCTGACAAAAGGGGAAAAAAAGGGAGAAATTATATTTAAGAACAAAAAAAAGTATGTTTTATCGGTGTTATTCGGTGATATTCGGAATTTTCCGTAGTGAGCATGCGTCAAGACTAAAGCATTTTTGTACCTTTCAAGTCGCGTGATTCAGCGCAATTATTTATATATATTTTTTTTATTTATTTATAATAATTAAGAAAAAAAAATGTTGTTTATATATATATTGATTACTGTAGAATGTAGATGACCGAGTAAAAACCAGATACTTTTTTCTTTTTTTTTTTTTGCTTTAACAATTGAAATTCCTCACTATGATTTTTTTAAATTTATTGTTATCATTTATTATTTTTGAATATTCATTATATTGTGTTATCACTTATTGTACTCAATAATTACGTAAATAAATGTCATCAGTTCAACGACATAATGGGTACACGAATAGAACACCCTCCAACAAATCAATAAAGATAATAAAATTTCCTCGTGTCTAACATGCTGCTACTTTTAAATTCAATATAAATTCAATTATTACGTATTTATAGCTATTAAAAAAATATTTATAAATTTATTTATTTTGACTACACAATATTAACTAGTTAATTATTTTTGTTGAATAAATTTTTTTTATTTTATTTATATCAATAATTGTAAGAAGAAAAAAAAAAAATTGAATTTTTTTTATGATACTAAAAAAGATGAGGGCTATTTTTTTTTTATACATATGAATAAATTTTTAATGTATAAAAGTACATATGCTTTACTTCCACAAATTCTGTTTAGCATATGCCATAAAATATAGTTTACACAGAGAATTTATATCTGCGATCTTTGAATCTTTTCATTCAGCCGGGTTTCAGGCCTTGAACTTTTTTTTTTTTTTTTTTTAAAATAAGAATATAAAAAATACATTTTTATTTTTATTACTGTAAGTATATATGAATTTTAAAACGCAAATAATAAAAAAAAAAATTTATAAAATAATAATAATATTACTGGTACAAGTAGAAAGAGAGTCTTCTTTCTTCGAACAATTACGATGATATCTGATTTCGATAATAAGTATCGGTCAGTAAATTGTTTTGGTGTAATATAAACCTGAAATCGGCCAACAAGATTGAAATTGATCCACAGTTACTCTGTTTAAATTTATTTACTTTTTTATAATTTCATTGCCATTATATTTTTTCTTTTTTTAAAGCAAATTGCAATGAAATTTATCGACAAATGGAAGGCAAACTATTATTATTCAAGGGTCAATAAATATAATTTTTTTTTTTTTTTTTTATTTTGCCCATCAATTTTGATTATTTGTATCATATATAATATCTATTAAAATTTTTAATTATTATAATATATAAAGTAAATAATATTGACATGTGACACGTGGTTAATAGGAGCGCCGGGTGCTTTAATATATACGTCATGGAAAATTTCCACATAAAAGTTGTCATTATTTTAAACTATAGTATAGTCCATAATAATTCGTATATATATAATACACAAACAAAATACCAAGAAATACATATATAAAGATGATACTTGTTTTATATGTGACGACTAAACGACTCTCTCATCATTAATATTATCTTATAATTTCTTTGGTTAATTTTTTTGCGTTGATCTTTGCTGATTTATTTTTTATTTTTTTATCAAAAGACACACGCAATATAATTAATAAACTATGCATTAAAATTTATAAATGGTTTTTTTTTTTTTTTTTTTTGTACTATTTTATTTCCTCTTGCAATTGAACGTTTAATTTATTTTTTTTTTTTATTTATTTTTTTCCTCGAGATATATACACAAAGTGATATCATACTTCCGGTTGTTAAGAAGAAATTTAAAAAAAAAAATACTTTTTGGTTGGTTGGCTTTCTTTATATATGATACTCATGATGTATGTTGAAAGATTAATTTTGCAAAAATTTTTATTATAAATATAATGTAGTTTTTTTTTTTTTAATTATTTTATCGATAAATTCAAGTGATGACTTGATAAGTTGTTGATTATTGATGCAATAAATTTTATACCTTGACAATAATTCAAGGATTATTTTTTATATTTAAATATATAAATGTGTGTGGGAATTTTAGATTAAAAAAAATGACAAAAGAAAAATAGAAATATAAAAAAATATATAGGTAAGGTCAAGCAATCATTGAGAAAGTATATCACTTTGATTCTAGATAATTTATCACAGCTTGTGGTCATTTGTTCTACTTCCTTTTTAATTTGATTTTTTTTTTTTTTTATTATTATTTTTTTAATCACCGTGAATCAGAATGTCACTATTATCACTTGATTTAGCTAACAATGTTGAATAATTTTTATACTGTGAAATTAACAAAAAAATTTCAAGGAAATATTATAATAAAATAAACAAGGTTTAACAATGTTATCTTTTTCATTGTTATAACCTTCTTATTTACAAAGCCATGAATGAAATTAAATCAAAATAAATTTTTTTAAAATTCAAACATAAAAATTTTTAAAAAATGTATAATAATTATAATAATTATCAAAAATTTGTCATTGAAATATTTATATAATTATTTGTTAATATTATTATTATTTTTTTTTGTTTTATAAAATTTTATATATAATAAAACAAACTAAATTTATCAAAAAAAATTACGTGTAATATCTTATCCTAATTTTATCTTGAAACTTTAAAATGAATTATAAAAAATATCTATATCACTTGTGTGAGTCATAATTTTTTTTATCAAAATTTCATATTGACATTGTAAAGTGAAAAGAAAAAAAAAAAAAATATATATATATATACTTGTATATAATGATTAAACTCTGAGAAAGGATGAGCAATAAATTAATCATGTTGATAATACATGATCACTAATATTTATTAATATTTATATTAATAAAAAAAAAATAAAAAAGTACAATTCAATAAATCATCAATTGACACGAGTTTAATATTCATTAATATTTCAACAATTATATAACCAGTTCAAGGCAGTTTATTTTATATAAATATATATATTTAAAATAATTATTATTTTATATATATTACTTTGTCATTATTGATAATAAATATTTTTTTTAAATAAATTAATGACGATTTAATTAAATTTATTGATCATGTGGTTCCTCAAAAGAAAAAAAATTTTTTTATTCCATCCAAAACAATTTAATTAATATACAATTAAAATGATTAAATTTTTATTTCCACCGAAACAAAATTATAACAATCTTATTGTTTTCTTTGTAAATAAATATTCAAGGACAATGCTAACTTTATCTTTGTGTCATTTTAAATAGTAACAATTGCACTTGTAAACAAAGATAGTTTATATTCTCTTGAATTGCATTAATAAAAATTGCATTGATAGAAGCGAAAAAAAAAACTAATAAACCAACAAATTTACAAGTAGATAAAAACTTGTAATTTAATTTAAATATAGCAATAGGAAGATTGGTTTAAATAAAAAAAAAAAAAAAAAAAAAAAAGTAAAAAAGTTGCATCAAAGAGTTGACGCATTAAAAATTATATAATAAATAAATTTACCGGTCATCCACGTGTAAAAGTACGTTTTTTTTTTTATTATTATTTTATTTTTATTTACATTTTTTTTTTGTACCGGTCTTAATGGTGATTGTAAAACCCCTTTGAGTTTAAGAGTCCAAGGCCAACATGATCAGTCTGCAAAACCAGACTACTTCTTCGTTGAATTTAAAAAAAAAAAAATAAAAATAATGATCCTTTATCGAAAATTCATTACCAATGTTTTTAAAATTTTTTTTTTTTTCATCAACCTGAATTATTAAATTGCAATTTTTTTTTTTAATCTCAATCTTAAGATAGAATCTAATTTTTTTTTTTTTTATATCCATTCAGAATGTCAATGAGATTTAAGGGACTTGATAAATTATTTTTTTTTTTTTCAATCATGGTTGTTTAAAAAATAGATAATGGAAGAAGAAAAAAAAAAAAAAATTTGGCAAGTAGAATCTAATTACGCTTGATGAATAATTTTTTTTTTTTTTTTGTTTAAGATGTAATGTAATGAAACATATTGTGTAGATTTATAAGGTCAACTTAGTTATATATGATTCTCGGTCTCATTTGTAACATTGTAAATGAATCCGGGTGTTTTTTTTTATAATATTTCAGGGGCAAGTACATACATTTATTAATACATTATGCATTTATTAAATAGACAAATAGAATCATAGGAGGATGTAACATATCATGAAGTGATTTTCTAATCTGTCATTTTAAAAGTAAAACTAAACTATATACAATATGCATATTATATATCCTCAATTCGCCCTTTTTTTTCGCGTCAATTTATACGTCATACTATTATTTTGCCTGTATGATAATTTTAGATAACATAACTTGTCATTTATTAAAATTGATTTTTTCATAGCTTAAGCTTCCGTGTATAGGGCTAAATTGACATTTTTATTATTTTCTATTTTCTGTATTTATTTAAAAGTCAAACTATAAATATATATAGTCAGTGAATTTATAACAATTATTTATCGATCGTTTATTATTGTAGCATTTTTTTTTTATTTTATTTTTTCTATTCAAAGTCCAAAGAGTATAATTTAAAAAAAAAAGTTATTTGATTGTTGTTGTTAATTTAATTTTCAATTAAAAAAGAATTTTTTTTATTTTTATTTTTCTCTCTATGTTTCATGCTGTTATAAATATATTATCAAAGATATTGTGATTTAATTTTTCATTAAATTTGTTTTTGATGTTAGTATATATAGATAAAAAAATAGAAAAAGTTTCTAGAGTCGTGTGTTTTCAACATATGTGAATTTGAAAAAGTAATAAAATAAAATTTTACTTATATTTTATATTATTTTTACAAACTTTTGGAGATGAAGAAAAACAAAATTTTATATTAATTCAACAATAAAATGACCTATTTAATAGCATATTTTCAAGTATAATCTGAATATCTAGGTTGACCTAAATCGTGTTTAAGTTTCGTCCTTGGGTCAGTTCTATATTAGTCTATATTGATTAATTTTAATAACCTTATTATTATTATTATTATCATCATCATATTTTTTTCTCAAATATTTATTTAAAAAATGTAATCAAATTTTTAATCTAAAAAACGACTTTACAATTTTTTTTCTTTTCATTTTTATATTAAATTATTTGAAATAGAAAAGCTTGCATTGTTAGTAAAAAATAAAAAATTTTTAAAAAATCGTAGACAAAGCACTTACAACTGGTAATATTATGTTTGCATGATGAATTTCCTGTACACTTTGGTAAACTTGAATATATAATATGTCAAGACCATTTTAAAAAAAAATATTTGCGTGTTATTATTTCTATTAAAAATAAAATATTAAATATATTTGAATTACACGTAATTTATCATAATATTGCAATTTTTAATTCTAAATAATCAAAATCTATTTTTAATATTTAAATTATATGTAATGAATTAACATGAGTAACATGTAAAAATATATAATTATGTATTTGTTTGTATATTTAACAATAAAAAAAAAAATAAAATAAAATGAATAATTATTCATTCGCATAATATTCTGATAATATATTTCCAAGCCATTTGGTAATTGTGACAGTATATTATCATTAAAATAATCTCTTTCTGATGTCATAAAAATTGTATATATATATCAGAAAAAAAAAAATAAAATAAAAACAAATATTATTATTTATAAATAATTAATTTGTTTATAAATTTTTTTGTTTTTATATTTATGATATTTAATATTTATTGAACAACTAGACAAAACAAATTATTGAAAATAATAATAACACAAATGTCTAATGCATTTTGATAAATATATTACAAAATAATAATTCTAACAATAAAATTTAATTTATTTTTACTGCTTCCTTTTAAAAAATTTAATTTCATTAATTTAATTTTTTTATTTTTTCATTCATTTTAATTTATAAAATATATTTATTTCTTTTTTTATTTTTTTTATTTCACTTTTACTTACGTCATGTGTTGGTTTTTTTTTTTTTATTATTTTTCTGGCAAATGATAAAATTTTTGACTGTTTTATATATTATATACTCGCAAAGTTTGTGTACTGGCGCCAACGATTTAAATTAAATTGATAAAATAAATTTAAAAAAAAATATATATAATTTGACAAAAATGATTGATTATAATAATTTGCATTAATTTATCAATAATAATGAAAAAAAATATAAATAATAAATTAATAAGTATATATATCTATCAAAAAATAGACAAAATTTTCCGATTTATTTTTGTTAAATAGACACATTTACTTATTGATAATATATATATACAAAATACTAATGGAAAAAAATAAAAATAAATATTGAAACATTTGTATACATATATATATATATATATATTTTAAATACACATATAATAATAATAATAATAATAATATAAATACAAAAATTAATATCTTGCTCACGTGGCTTCCTATTTTTGCATGATAGTCGTCAAGTAGACGCGCGTTGCCTGAGTAACTTGTTATATATTAAGAGCTCCTACGTCCTCGGGATATTTTTCAAACGATTTGGCATCGTTCCGTATATTTTCTACGTCTTTAAAACAAACCTAACATAAGGTAGTTTCACTGTTAATCTAGTTTTTGCTGTTGCCACTTGTACACCAGCATTTGTCCCAGTAACATTTTTAATTTATATTTTTTTTTTCTTTCAATTTCATTTTCATTTTCTTTAAGCCACGTCGTTGGATTTAACCAGTTTTAAATGTGCTCACAGATTATCCACACACATTGTTCACATAATTTATACGTTTGTTTTATTCACCGATATATATATATATATATATATATATGTAATATAAATTATATACAGTGATAAAATAATAATAGTAAAAAAAAAAAAAACTAGTTAAAACGAAAAGAAAGTGAAAAGAAAAAATATTAATATTTTTGTTGTTGTTATTTTTGACTAGTAATATTTGTAAAATATATATAAATAGAAAAATAATAATAAATATTTGATATTTAAATAATAATTATTATAATTGTATATATATATATATATTTATTAAACATTGAAAAGTGTAGGAAGTCATTTGGATTCATCAAGAATTACAGTGTCTCCAATTAAATTTCAATTGATTCATACTCGGATTGGTTCATACTGTTTTGCGTTGATTTTATATGCGTGATAAAGACGTGATACAATACGTATTTTATGGTGACATTGATGTGATTATTATAACTCATTTTATTATTTAAATGTCTATATTGTTGTATAGTTAGAAAAAAAAAAAAAAAATTATTATAAACGCAACTTGATGCTATATGTTTAACAATCATGCCGACATGTATTGTGTGTTGTTATTATAATAATAAAAGGATCATTATTTAAAAGTGAATTTATAATTATTTATTTGTTTGTTTGTTTCTAAATTAATATGGATTATTTATTTTTTTTTCGTAAATATGAATAATTTTAATAAAATGGATGATAATAATGAGAGTGGTTTTGATGTTGAGATGAGTTCTATGTCATCAAATTATCTTGGTGATGATGATGACAATGAAAGGGTTAATATTTTTTATTTATATACTATTAATATATATTTTAATAATTGCTTCTTAATTTATGATGATAAAATTATATACACATGATGATGATGATGATGATTGATGATTGAGTGTAATTATCTATATCAACTCAATTATAATTTATATATTTCTTGTATTATATTTTTAATTTGTTATGTAATAATGTAATATATACTGTTCATTATCAATTTTAATTTATATATTTTATAATAATAATAATTTAATTTTTATGTTTCAGCGCACGCCTATGCGCCCAATGATTGCCGAATACGATCCAAAAAGACAAGGTGTAAAAACCGAATTGTCAGACATGGTTCTCACAAAGTAAGTTTTTTTTACATTATTATTGTTTATGTATTGCATTAGTTATGCAAAAAATTTAAATAAAAAAAAAAGAAAAAAAAAAAAAAATTAGATAAAAATGATAAATATAATTAGTCAACAATATTGGTCTCGTCTGACGATTTGTCTATACTATTGACTTTTTACCACAACAATCGATCATGTAATATTTTCATTGATAAAAATAATAATTCGCGTAATGTATAATTTAATTTAAAAATGAAAAGATGAAATAGTTTTTTTCTTTAGTAAATATAGTTATTTTTTGTTGAATTTAAATATTAAAATTAATTAATTTTTCTTTATAATTGTGTCGAAAAAAAAAGTCATGTTATCATGTATGCACATTCGTCATTGACGAGACTGCCTGCTATGCATTAATACTCATTTTTATATTATTTTAATTTTTTTACATTTTTTTTTTTTTTTTTTTTTTTTATCAATCATTTCTGCGCTATGCATACTGCCTGATCAACACCACTGAGATCATTATAACATTTTTTGAAAAAAAAAAAAAAAAAAAAAAAAATATTTGTTAAAAAGTATTACAAATAAAAAAAAAAAAAAATGAAAATCATACAAGTTAATATTTGTTTAATTTAGGAAAATTTTAGATTGTTATATTATATAAGTGTTATTAGTGTTTATTTTTTATAAAAATTATTTTAGTATTATTATCATTCGTGTGTGTGTGTGTGTGTGTGTGATAATAAAAATAAATAAAATAATATATATATATAAATATGTCTGGCTTTTATTATACATATTTATTTATTTTTATTATTAATATTCTTGATCTAAATATATCGGAAAAAAAAAATTTGTGTGTACATACTTATGTGTATATTTAAATATTGTTGAGGAAAATTTTTTTTTTTTGAATTATGAGAGATTGCCAGTGTAAAAAAATAAAAATATAAAAAAAAGTTCATGATGATGATGATGAGGTTGAAAATAAAAAACAATAAATTTATGTTTGGCTTTTATTTTTGGAATGTTGTTAACGTTGCTGTTTTATTGTTAGCTCATCATTAAATAACATGAATATAGTTGGATCATATGTGGGCGAATATTTAATAAAAAAAAAAAAATTAAAATAAAAAATTACTCTGAGGGTACTAAATAATATTGACATTGAATCGGACCAAATTAGGATCTTTTGCAAAAAATGCGCACGCAACTTGACCGATATATTTTTTTTTATTATAATGCTTGTTATTTTGTTATTTTATAATTTATTGATTATTACTATCGATTGCACTTTTTAAAGGTCACATGGAGAACATGTTATTTTTGTCATAAAATATAAATTACAACTATTTATCAAACAATGTATATTGTACTAAAAATATTCGACAAAAAATTTATAATATTTATCTTAAAAAAAAAAAAAAAAAAATTATCATGATAGTTTAATATATGATCATGATCAAATAAAATAATGTCGTTATTAATTTTATTAAAAATTAGTCATGATTATAAAAGATTGCTTTTAAACATTAATGTATTTAAACAAATAATATTTTTTATTATCATTTTAATTTATTAAATGATGGAAATTTTTATGATTAAATATTGTCGTATATTTTTAATACAAATATTTAATAATATGAATTAATCAAAAAAAATTTATTAATCTTAAATTCTTGAATATAAAAAAATAATAATAAATTCCTATGTATTTATAAATAAATAAATAATAAAAATTATTTAAGACGTAATTGTTTTAAAAAATTTTTATGTTATCTATGTTTCGGATTTAAAAGTTTATAAAAAGATTATATAAAAATTTTTTTTATACAAAATTTATTGATTAGTTAATTTTTTTGCAAATTAATAAGTGAAATTTAGCTACCTGAATTTTTTTAAATGAATTTTAAATAATACAATGTCAATGAGGTGTAAAAAAATTCAAAGAATATTGTTTTTTTTTTTTTTTTTTATTGTTAATAAATATATGTATAATAATAATGACGAGGCCATGGGGTCAAAAAGCGTGGGTCTCGGGTTGATTCATCAAATTGAACTCCAGACTTGGAATATTATTTAGAATAAACCGGATGAATTATATATATGAAAGTTTGAATGTTAAATAAATATACACCACTTTTAAATACCCTCATAATAGAAAAAATAAATAAATAAATAATAAAATATTAAATTTTTAAAATAAATATTTAAATAATAAATAAAAAATTATTTATTTTTGTATTTGGTTGATTTTTCAATTAAAAATTGATGAATGCGTATATGCATGTAGCTTTGCTTTATTATTATATTGTTATATTTTTGCCTGATTAATTATTTAAAAATTAACTGAATAAAACAAAAAAAAAATATATATATAAATTAAAATGAACCAAATTATTTTACACTGACTCAAAATTTTATATACAACAAATTTATCAAAACTTTTTTCACAAAACAGGGCACTTTGTAAATTTAAAAATAAATATATATAGCAATGTAAAATTGACCTCAATTATTTAGAAAAAAAAATACAAAATCTATTAATAAATTGATTAAAAATGAAATATAAAAATAATAATAATTGAATAAATGATAAGAACTTTTAATTATTGATGATATTTGTATTGTAATTTTAAATCGTCTTATAATGTTGAGTCAAAGTCAGTAAGTCGTATGGTTAGGTAAATTTTAAAAATAGATTTTCATTTAAATTGGTTAGATACTGAAGACGACGACTTAAAATAAATAATATATAAATATATATTCGACTTGTATGGTGAGTTTAAAATAACTAAATGTAACACACGCGATTTTATATTAAAATATTTAAAATACAAATTGCAATTGGCTATAATCTCACGGTGTACATCATGCAGTATGCAATTCAATAATTTGCATAGTTTGGAATTAAAAAAAAAAAAAAAAAAAAAAAAAGTATAATATAATTTTATTAAATTAATAGTAGATTAAAAAATTAATAGTTTATTTAAACTGTTTTTTACTGTATAATATGTGCATTTATATGATTCCAGACGTGCTTGTATAGTGTCCGGTCATTGATTCGGGATCAATTATAAGCACTAGAATTAATTTTTCATATTTTTTTTTAATAATATTATAAATATAAATATATCAATAAACATGAAAAATATATGTATATACAATTATTTATTTAAATTTTCATTTAAAATGAAAAAAATTTAAATTAATCAAAGTTAAAAAAAAAAAAAAAAAAAATTCATCAATTAAATTGATTTAAATTTTTTATAAATAGAATATATAAATTATGTAATAACTATATCCACCTGTTATTTAATTTACTCAAAAATTTATACATGAAAAAAAAAAAAAAAAATAAGTATTATAATTTATAAATAAAAAAAAAAAAAAAAAAATAGTATTTTCATAATATAATATATACGTATATACCTATATTTTTCAATGAAATATATTTTTATTTTTTTAACAAAATAAAAATTGTTTTTTAATAGTTTAACGTGTGTTACCCTTTTTTGTTATTAAGTGAAACTTATAATAAACAAGGCTTGTTAGTCGTCGTACTGCGTCGGTGGCGCTGGGGCGTCGGTTGATGCAGTGCGGTGGTTGCAGCTGATCTACGATCTATGACGGAATAATCATAATGTGTAAGACACAATTGTTGTTGATTCTTACACGCGCATTTAAAACGCACATGTGAGCCTGTGTTTTTTAAATTATTAAAAAATACTAAAAAACAAAATATGTCTATGATATTAATAATAAAAATAAGAATTTAAAAAAATTAATATTGCCACTTGCGTCGGTCTCATCAGGTGGTAAAATTGACAGGAGCATGAGCTCACTTGGAACAAGAACAAAAAAAAATATATTATAATAATAATAATAATAATAATAATAATAATAATAATAATAATAATGTAAATCAAATGAAAATTTAATGAAAATGTTGATAAAAAAAAAAAACAAATAAAATGAAATGAAATGAAATGAAATGTGTGAGAAATAAATTGTTTACTGAATGCTCGTTTATCTTGTCAGTTTAAATCGAGTGCTCTCAACACATCAGGGAGAACAAACTACCGCATCTTTAATCGGTACCTACACAAACTCTATATCTTTTACGATTTTTTAACTTATTATTATATTTATTTTTAAAAAAAAAATTAAAAAATATAAATTATCTGTTATCACACTGTTAATATATCAAAAATTTATCTATATATATATTTTTTTTTTTCTTCAAATATAATTATTATTTCAAAATACATATTTTTATTGTTAATATTTATCGTGATATACATATAGAGTAGTTGTAATTGTCAATGTTTTTATTTGTTTAATAATTTTATAATTTAAAGTATATTTTGAGATATATGTAAAAAAAAAAAAAAAAAATTGACAATTTTATAGATAATTTATTTAGGAAATCACAGGGTGATACGGAAAACTTTGTTTTTGTTTTTCATATGTATATATATATATTATGTTATTTTTCATTGCTATTATGTGATATATAAGTTTAGATATATATTTTTTTTTTTTAATTTATATTGCTAAAATGGTGCTGGTTTCATAAGAAAGAGGGGGACATTGATCTTGAATGAGACCCAGATGAGAATCAAAATGCACTTTCTTATTTCATCAACACGTGGATATAATTTTTATTATTTTATTACTACTGGTTATTATATATAAAATATTATTTGGAATTAATGGTTTAATTAAAATTTTTAATTAACAATTTAATTTTTTAAATGAATTTAATAATAATTTTTATGATTTTTTATTTTCTCATTGATGCTTGTCAATATTAGCTTGAAAATTAAATCATTTCCAATAAAATATTTGAATTTTAAATTACATTTTTTCATATAAATATAAAAAATTAATAAATATTTATATATTTAAATAACCGATAAAATTCCAAATAATTTCGTGAAAGAAAAAATAAATAAATATAATGTAAATATAAAATATCGCTAAATTGATGAAGTATTAATAATGTAAAAGATTTAAATTGTATAATTGAATAATTTTACATTTTTAAAATACACCTAATGTTCCCCTCTTTCAATCATAAATCACCAACAATAACTCAACACTCATTTAACTGATAATATTATCAATCATAGACTAAAATAATTATTACATCACATAACAACAACAACAACAACAACATCAACAACACAAACAAACATATACATTACAAAAACAAAATAATTTAATTATTTAAATATATAACTGGCTAAAAATAATAATAATAATAATAATAATAATAATACACAAACAATATAACACATTATCTAAAAAAAAATATAATGTACACACATATTAGAAGATAAATTTTTTTGTTTCAATTTCAATTAAAACTTTAATAAATTATATATAAATTGTATTTTTAAAAATTAATCTGGATCAAGATATATATATAGATAAAATTAGATAAATAAATTATTTTATTTTTAATTGAGAATGAAACAATTGAATAATTATAGGATTAAAATATTAAAATATCAAAGTA
>WSYQ01001129.1:0-144509 GCA_011426435.1 Lysiphlebus fabarum
TGACATGAAAAGAGGTATTTGATGCTGTTTCCCGTTTTTTTCTACCGTCGATAATTTTTGATTTATCGATATTAACTTATTTAAAAATTTATTAAAAAAAATGGGTAAAATACTAGGCGAACATGACATGAAAAGAGGTATTCAATGCCGCGTCCCGTTTTTTTCTACCGTCGATATTTTTCGATATTTCGATTTCAACTTATTTTAAAATTTATCAAAAAAAATGGTAAATTACTAGGCGAACATGACATGAAAAGAGGTATTCAATGCCGCGTCCCGTTTTTTTCTACCGTCGATAATTTTTGATTTATCGATATTAACTTATTTAAAAATTTATTGAAAAAAATGGGAAAAATACTAGGCGAACATGACATGAAAAGAGGTATTTGATGCTGTTTCCCGTTTTTTTCTACCGTCGATAATTTTTGATTTATCGATATTAACTTATTTAAAAATTTATTGAAAAAAATGGGAAAAATACTAGGCGAACATGACATGAAAAGAGGTATTCAATGCCGCGTCCCGTTTTTTTCTACCGTCGATAATTTTTGATTTATCGATATTAACTTATTTAAAAATTTATTGAAAAAAATGGGAAAAATACTAGGCGAACATGACATGAAAAGAGGTATTTGATGCTGTTTCCCGTTTTTTTCTACCGTCGATAATTTTTGATTTATCGATATTAACTTATTTAAAAATTTATTGAAAAAAATGGGAAAAATACTAGGCGAACATGACATTGAAAAGAGGTATTCAATGCCGCGTCCCGTTTTTTTCTACCGTCGATAATTTTCGATTAATCGATATTAACTTATTTTAAAATTTATCAAAAAAAATGGGAAAAATACTAGGCGAACATGACATGAAAAGAGGTATTTGATGCTGTTTCCCGTTTTTTTCTACCGTCGATAATTTTTGATTTATCGATATTAACTTATTTAAAAATTTATTGAAAAAAATGGGAAAAATACTAGGCGAACATGACATGAAAAGAGGTATTTGATGCTGTTTCCCGTTTTTTTCTACCGTCGATAATTTTTGATTTATCGATATTAACTTATTTAAAAATTTATTGAAAAAAATGGGAAAAATACTAGGCGAACATGACATGAAAAGAGGTATTCAATGCCGCGTCCCGTTTTTTTCTACCGTCGATATTTTTGATTTCGATTAACTTATTTAAAAATTTATCAAAAAAAATGGTAAAAATACTAGGCGAACATGACTTGAAAAGAGGTATTCAATGCCGTTTCCCGTTTTTTTCTACCGTCGATATTTTTTGATTTATCGATATTAACTTATTTAAAAATTTATTGAAAAAAATGGGAAAAATACTAGGCGAACATGACTTGAAAAGAGGTATTTGATGCCGTTTCCCGTTTTTTTCTACCGTCGATATTTTTTGATTTATCGATATTAACTTATTTAAAAATTTATTGAAAAAAATGGGAAAAATACTAGGCGAACATGACTTGAAAAGAGGTATTCAATGCCGTTTCCCGTTTTTTTTACCGTCGATATTTTTTGATTTATCGATATTAACTTATTTAAAAATTTATTGAAAAAAATGGGAAAAATACTAGGCGAACATGACATGAAAAGAGGTATTTGATGCTGTTTCCCGTTTTTTTCTACCGTCGATAATTTTTGATTTATCGATATTAACTTATTTAAAAATTTATTGAAAAAAATGGGAAAAATACTAGGCGAACATGACTTGAAAAGAGGTTTTCAATGCCGCGTCCCGTTTTTTTCTACCGTCGATATTTTTTGATTTATCGATATTAACTTATTTCAAAATTTATTGAAAAAATCGAAGAAAATACTAGGCAAACATGACTTCAAAAGAGGTTTTCAATGCCGCTTCCCGTTTTTTTCTACCGTCGATATTTTTCGATATTTCGATTTCAACTTATTTAAAAATTTATTGAAAAAAATGGGAAAAATACTAGGCGAACATGACTTGAAAAGAGGTATTTGATGCTGTTTCCCGTTTTTTTCTACCGTCGATAATTTTTGATTTATCGATATTAACTTATTTAAAAATTTATCAAAAAAAATGGTAATAATACTAGGCGAACATGACTTGAAAAGAGGTTTTCAATGCCGCGTCCCGTTTTTTTCTACCGTCGATATTTTTTGATTTATCGATATTAACTTATTTCAAAATTTATTGAAAAAATCGAAGAAAATACTAGGCAAACATGACTTCAAAAGAGGTTTTCAATGCCGCTTCCCGTTTTTTTCTACCGTCGATATTTTTCGATATTTCGATTTCAACTTATTTTAAAATTTATCAAAAAAAATGGTAAATTACTAGGCGAACATGACTTGAAAAGAGGTATTCAATGCCGCTCCCCGTTTTTTTCTACCGTCGATATTTTTTGATTTATCGATATTAACTTATTTCAAAATTTATTGAAAAAATCGAAGAAAATACTAGGCAAACATGACTTCAAAAGAGGTTTTCAATGCCGCTTCCCGTTTTTTTCTACCGTCGATATTTTTCGATATTTCGATTTCAACTTATTTAAAAATTTATTGAAAAAAATGGGAAAAATACTAGGCGAACATGACATGAAAAGAGGTATTTGATGCTGTTTCCCGTTTTTTTCTACCGTCGATAATTTTTGATTTATCGATATTAACTTATTTAAAAATTTATTGAAAAAAATGGGAAAAATACTAGGCGAACATGACATGAAAAGAGGTATTCAATGCCGCGTCCCGTTTTTTTCTACCGTCGATAATTTTTGATTTATCGATATTAACTTATTTAAAAATTTATTGAAAAAAATGGGAAAAATACTAGGCGAACATGACATGAAAAGAGGTATTTGATGCTGTTTCCCGTTTTTTTCTACCGTCGATAATTTTTGATTTATCGATATTAACTTATTTAAAAATTTATTGAAAAAAATGGGAAAAATACTAGGCGAACATGACTTGAAAAGAGGTATTTGATGCTGTTTCCCGTTTTTTTCTACCGTCGATATTTTTTGATTTATCGATATTAACTTATTTCAAAATTTATTGAAAAAATCGAAGAAAATACTAGGCAAACATGACTTCAAAAGAGGTATTCAATGCCGCTTCCCGTTTTTCTCTATCATCGATATTTTTTGATATTTTATTATTAACTTATTTTAAAATTTATCAAAAAAACTGGTAAAAATACTAGGCAAACATGACTTGAAAAGAGGTTTTCAACGCCGCGTCCCGTTTTTTTCTACCGTCGATATTTTTTGATTTATCGATATTAACTTATTTCAAAATTTATTGAAAAAATCGAAGAAAATACTAGGCAAACATGACTTCAAAAGAGGTTTTCAATGCCGCTTCCCGTTTTTTTCTACCGTCGATATTTTTCGATATTTCGATTTCAACTTATTTTAAAATTTATCAAAAAAAATGGTAAATTACTAGGCGAACATGACTTGAAAAGAGGTATTCAATGCCGCTCCCCGTTTTTTTCTACCGTCGATATTTTTTGATATTTCGATTTCAACTTATTTCAAAATTTATCAAAAAGAATTGTAAAAATACTAGGTAAACATGACTGGAAAAGAGGTCTCAAATGCGCTTCATATTTTATTATATTCGAAAAATTTTGATCCGCAGACAATGATCACCGAAGAGTTATTCGAATTTTATTTCTTTTTTCGAAAAAATTTCAATTTTGTATCAGGCGAATATAATGACCAAACAGGTATTTTATTTTTTTTTTTTCGGAAAAATTTTGAATTTCATTGAGTTAATTTTATATTTGACGAAATCTTTAATTCTTTTTGAAACGTAAGAAATTTCTTGAAATTATATTTCCGATATATTAGGGTTATAGAACTCGAAAAGCCATTTTCAACGCATATTTTATTTTTTTTTTATCATCAATATTTTAAGTTAGCTATAGAAAAAACAGTAAAAGAGGCACCTTGACTATAAATTAGCGCATTGGAATTCAATAATGATAAACAAAAATTATTTAACAATTGTTTCACTTTTTTAGATTACAACTGCAAGAAAATGTACATTCTCAAAAGAAAAATCAAAACTAATAAATTCATCAAGATATTTGGAAATAAAGAAATATAAAATAATGGTTAATAAAGTTACAAGTCGATTAGCTGATATTTTTACAAAAGCTGAAATGAATTTATTTTATGAAGTTGAAAAAAATTCAAAAAATATCGAAAACTATGTCACAAATACCACTAATAAATTTGAAAATAATAATCATACATACTTTTGTTTATCTCTCACAAAAGAGACAATAACATATTTACATAATATAGCTTATATCGAACTCCAAAAATGTTTCGATAATACTTTTGAAAGTTTCACAAACAGAATAAATCGTATTAAAAATGTAAGAAATAATTTTAAATTGTAAAAAAAAATTATTATTTATAATATAAATTAATTTTTATTATTAATCAATATTTTTTTCAGACTGGACATGATATATTGAATGATCTTGAACAGTTGTATTCAATTAATTCCAGCTTTATTAGAGTCAAAGAAAGAATTGAAAATCTTCAAAAAACAATTGACACTATTGATGATGCAACGAGCTCATCATTGATAGTAGAAATGATACTTTGTTATAATAATATTGAGAATAAATTTGTTGAATCACTTGAAAAAACAACGGGTATTCATGATGACTGTATTTTTCGCCATCAATTTTGGCATTTGAATTTGACAAGTGTACCATGGAGTACATATGAGATTCGAATAAAATCATTGTATGATACTGTATCTAATCAATTGGAACCAAATCATTGTTAAAACTTTAAATAAAATTCGTTAAAATCTAATCATACCTTACAATTTTTTCTATACATTTTTAAATAATCAATTTCTACAGATATCATTATCAATGATAACAAAATACCCATACTGATTCTACCATCGTGATTTTTTTAAACGTTGAATATTATCTCCATGATCCAGGTCAATTATGAATATAAAATATGCAACTTGTAATAATTATTATTATCTGACAAGTCGATTAATTGAGTTGTTAAAATTAATCACTGGTTCATAATTCATCAGCACATCAATAATGTCAATAACATTGGAATTACCAACAAAATACTTTGCTTCATCAGAAATAAAAAATATTAGTTGCATCAATAGTAGCATTTTTAATTCAATTTTTAATTCGACAAAGAGAATACACGTGTTTTTTTTCAGTTATTTTTTTCCACGTAACAGACAACTGACATTGTGAGATGGTTTGTTTTTTTTTGACGTCATAATCTGGCAGATTTAGCAATCAATTTTTATAACAACTGTCAAATTTTTTTAGTTATTATTTTTACTAAGAATAATTATTAATGATTGCTGATTCTGCACAAATTATTTGTAGAAATAATTTATGATATTTTATAATTTATGTAATTAAATAAAGTAGGTATATGTATAAATATACATATAATTATTTTGAAACCAGGAAATACATATATTTATTGAGAAACAACAAGTATAAATATTTGAATTAATTTAAATAAAAACATAAGCTTGATGTGAGATATCTAATGGCCCAATTAATCTATGAGTTTATATAGTCAGGTATATAGCAATTACAAAATTTATACCATCGTTTTATGTATAATTAAAACTAATATTTGTCATTTGATAAAAAATAATTTTGTAATTTTCCATTAACATCTTATTACACTAAGTGCGGGTTACTGTTTACAGTAATTTGATAAAAAAAAAACATTGAGATTTCATATAAGTATATCTATAAAATCTGTATAGATAAGCAGTATAAAAAGAAGCAGATGAACTAAAAAAAAATTAACACTGTAACTTTTGAATTGGTATTAATAACACTTTAATTTTTATAAAACTATTACATTTGTCGTTTATTTTTTCGTGTACAATATAATAAATAAATAAATAAATAAATAAAAAAGGTAATTAATTTTTAAAACAATATTAAATTATCGATGACAATTTAACATTAAAGTGTCGATATAAAAATAAACAATGAAGATTATTATAATTTTGGGAATAATAATTAAATTATTCTTAAGACAATCATCATCATCAGTTTTTTTAGAAACAATTTATTGTTTTAAAAATATTTGTGAGCAAGGTATTTGGACATATTTTAATGAAAAAGATTCAATCATCAAAAATTATCCAGATAAAATTGAAATAACAAATAAAAAATTTAATATTTTACAAAATAATGCATTAATAAATATATCATTATCAACATCTTCATCAATTAAATCTTTACAACTTAACTCAGCTGATGTAGAATTGCATATTGAACCACTTGCATTTTCAAATTTACAAAAATTAGAAAATATTGAAATTAATTCAGCCTCAGTTTTGCTAAACCCTGATTTATTTTATGGTTTAAATAATTTAAAATATCTTAAAATTAAATTGTCAGATAAAACAAAATTACATATCAATGATGTATTGAATAAACATTTAAATTTAAATAAATTAGAATTTTTAAACAGTCATGATGCTGATATTTGTCATTTAATTGATCAAAATAATTCATTGAAAATATTACAAATTCAATATACACGTAGTTCAATGACAATAATAAATCATCAATCATATTAGTTGTTTAAAAAATCTTCAACATCTTACAATAGCTGAGAGTGATTTGACTTTAATTATACCAGGTGCATTTAATGGCTTGAATAAATTAAAAAATATATCATTAATATCAAATAAAAAATTAAATCATATACCATCAAATGTATTTAATACTGTTCAAAGTTTAGAAAGTATTAATTTGAGTAATAATTCAATTAATAAAATTGATAATGGAGCATTTGTAATGGAAAATAAAAAATTATCATTACTAAATTTGAGCTATAATTCATTGAACATTATTGAAAAAGAAACATTTTCAAATGTTAAATGTAATACAGTTGATCTTATTGAATGTAATATTGTTGCTATTGTTGATGGAGCATTTAATTATTCACAAATTGATACAATTTTACTATTTAAAAATAATTTATTTATCATAGAAAAATTAAAATGGGGTTTTAATGATCATACTATTGTTTATAGTAACAATATAAATTATGATGTTGCCATTTATCTTCATAATAATTCACAACATAAATCAATAAGTTTGTTAAATTTATGTTATTTTAGTAAATATTATTATTTTAAAATTTGTAAAACATCAAGCACAAAACTTAAATCAGTTGAATATGTTATTGATAATTGGCAACCTGAAATACTAAACATAACAGATGATAATATTTCATCAATTGAAAAAAATGCATTTCATAATTTAAATATAAAAATTTTAAGAATTTATTCAGCTTCTAAAAAATTTACATTATTTCCTGAATCATTTACTGGATTAGATAAACTTGAAATTCTTGAATTTAATACTGAACCAATTGAAATTAAATCATATTATTTTGATTATTTGACATCATTAAAATCTTTACAAATTACAGTTAATGAATCTTCTAATATTTCTTTATGTCAATCATTTAAAAATCTTAAATTTTTTAAATATTTATTACTTAATCATCAAGATAGTGTTCATATTTGTAATGTTAAAAAATGTATACGTGATTCTTTTACTATATCAAATTTGTGTTATAAATATGGTAAATTTAAAAACTTACAACAATCAGCTTTTTTTTGTTTAAATAAACTTGAATATCTTAGTATAACTCACAGTAATGTTGAAACAATTGAACCAAATGCATTTAGTGGTCTTGATAATATAAAATATATAAGTTTATCATCAAATAAAATAAAATCATTTGATAATAAATTATTTATAAATAAAAATTTATTAATGCTTGATTTGAGTTATAATTTATTAACAAATATTAAAGCTGATACATTTTATGGTGCTACAACAAAATTATTGGATATTTCAAATAATAAAATTATTAAAATTGATAATGGTGCATTTAAAAATTTGAACTTGGAACATTTATATTACCACAATAATGTTGATGTTTTTGATAATACTCGATATTGGTATATTGATAATTCAAAAATTGAAATTGATTGTTCAATTTATAATTTATATAGAGTTTGTAAAAAATATAAATCTTTATCTTCAGTTACTATACCAAATCCTGAAAATTATTTATTTACACATTCTTCAACAATATCTAGTGATAAACTTGAATTAATTAATACAGGAATAACATCAATTAATAAACATGCATTTAATTATTGGGGTGTTAATAATTTTTTAAAAACACTTAATATATCTGAAATTTTTAAAGATGAATTTATTATTTATATTGATTCATTTAATGGTTTAACATCACTAGAGAAATTAATATTAGACGTTGGACCTATATCTCTTCAAAAAAATCTATTTGATCGTTTAACATCACTAAATTATCTTCGAATTGAAATTAAATATAATCCACAATCACCTACAAATTACATTAATAATGTATTGAAAACCGTTTTGAGTTTAAAAGTATTAGAAATTATAAATAATGAATCAGTTGATATTTGTAATAATCCAATATCTAATATGAATTTATTGCCACTTACAGAATTGTATTATACTGGTGGATCAATATATAAATTATCAACAAACACATTAGAATGTTTGAATAATTTAGAAAAATTATCAATAACTAAAACACAATTAATGACAATTGAAATTGGTGTATTTGATTCAATGAATATGCTTGAACATATTGATTTATCATACAACAAATTAACTAGTATTTCAACTGGTATTTTTAATAATCTACACAAATTAATAACACTCAAATTAAATAATAATAAAATAAATTCTATTGATAATAATTCATTAATAAAAATTAATGAAAATTTCCATCTGTTAAATTTAAGTTACAATGAACTATCAATTATTAAAAAATATACATTTGAAGCTGTGAAATGTAGCCAATTGGATTTATCATACAACAAAATTAACCATATTGAAAATGATGCATTTAAAAATACAAAATTTCAAGATGTGTTTATCGTTGGTAATTTAATTACTGATGTTAAAAATGCAGTTTGGAAGATTCCTTCATTTACTTTTATTCATATAAAAAAACCATCGTATTTTATAACAATTTGTAAAGGAATTAGAACAAGAGTTTGTGATAATAATTCAGGATTGTGTGAGTCAAAGTGTATTGATTATAATTCAAGTCCACCAGGATTAGGATAAAAAATTTTATATTTAAAAATTTATTTACTATTGCTTCAATATATGTTTATAAAATTATGTATATCAATAAAAATATATAAACCAATCAATATAAACAATTATTTAAATTAAATATTTTTTAAAATTTATTTATTTTATTTTCAATATAGATATTAAGTTTAATTCACCGCAACGAATGAAGTTTGTAGTTGAAAGAGTTCAACCAAGTACCAATTTGACAAACAAAGTATCACCAAATTTTTCGAATAAATCCGCTAAAGCAGCCCAAAATGGAGTAAATTGACAAGAATGAAATATAATATTTAATACTTTTAGTTTAGACATCCGTGAAAATGTACTTTTTAAGTCTTCATTTGTAGACAAATTTTTTATTCTTAATCGAAGTTTAACAAGAATTGAACAAGTTTCATTAATCACCTTCATTATGGACCATTCAGGATTTGCTGTTATGTCTAATTCTGTTAAATAACGACCACATTTATGAAGAATTGAATTTGTAAATTGGTATGTTTCTTGGAGATTGAAATGATACTGCAAAATATTTTGATGATCATCATATTGTCAATGAGTGAATTTAAGTTTTTTTACATTAGCCCAAGAATAAGGAAGGGCCCTTTCCCATTTTTTGCCCACTGAAAATAAATTAACTATCATTACTAAATAATTTCTATTTAACTTCATATTGTGTCATATAAATATGTCATACAATCTTCTCTCAGTTCACCTCGAAACTTGTATAGAAATTATAACGAATACAGATACAGATTTTTGATTGATGAACATTTTAGTTTACTCTACAAAAAAATTAAATGCATTTACGTTTTATTATAAATAAGTATGTTTTTTAAACAATAAAATAATTTTAAAAAATTAAAAATGAAAAATTAATAATAATGAAAGCTTTTTCCTTTGTATATTTAATATTACTTATATTATAAATTTATTCATATACTTAAAATTTATAATTACATACAATTAATTAAATATCTGAAGAAATTTGCATAATTTTTGACAAAAAATTTGTTAAACTAATAATTTAATTTTTCTTTTTAATTTAAATTATAAAAATTTGATCATTAGTTACAAAAAAAAAAAAATAATAATAAAATATGAATTTCTTATTATTCAGCCATCATATCAGCACTCAAACAATCATCACCCAAGTGACTTGGTGATGTTTCAAGTTCACCAATATCATTTGATTCACTATCAAGAGATGGATCGTTACTAAACATTTCAGTTGGTACTGTTGGTGGTGCTTTTTCTGGTACAAGTTCAAGATATGTTTGTCGTGATTCTAAATGTCTTTCAACTTCTTCAGGTGTCATATGACCATCAGACATCATTGACACCATTGAACTAATATTATTTGTTTGCATTGGTGGATTATTTGTTTGTATTGGTGGATTTTGTACTTTTTGTTGTTTGGGTGTTGCTATTTTTTTCTTTTTACTCGTACTTATTGGTTTAATTGTTGGTGTCATTGTATTTATTGTTGTTGTTGGTAATTGTGGTGGTGCTAGTGATGTTGGTGGTGTTTGTATTGTTGGTATTATTGTCGTTGAATTTATTGGTATTGTTGATACATTTTGTGATGTACTATTATTCATATTGTTGTGATTTAATGTATTATCTAATTTTTTCTTTTTCACTGGTTCAATACGTATATTTTCATCCTCCGATGATTCAGTAACATCACTTTCACTAAATGAATTATCAACTTTTTCATATTGTAATAAACGATCAAGTAAAAAACTTTTATCACGATTTACTTTTAATAATTTACGTTGTGTTGAACGTAAAGCTTCTTGAAAACATTCATTTTCCTGAAAAAAAAAAAAAAATACAAATTGTATTGTTAACAGAGTTTAATATACTGATGTAATATTTGATAGAGAAAATAAATTTAAATACATGTTGCATTTTTAACAATGTTTACTGTAATTGTTAAATAAAAAATTGAAAATTAATTATTTGTTATATAAATTTCGTTATAATATTTGCACTAATAAACACTGTTATAACAACAATTATTTATTTACATTTATAACTTACATAAATTAAAAATTTAAGTTTTCTTTTTAAATTTCGATATTGATCTTTGTAATTTGGCATTTCTTCATCAGGACTGTCATCTTCATCGTCTTCCATATCTGCATTGTTATTTGCTATTGAACGACAATACCATCCGTCCAACATTGATCATATATCTTGCAAATAATCAAACCAATTATCTATTTTGTTTTTTTATTATAAACAAAATAAACCTATATAATAAAAACAATTGTATATTAATAAAATTTTAAGGTTATATTGTAGCAGATAATAGTGTAAACATAAACAAAAAAATTGATACATCAATTATTATATTAAATTGATACCTAATTTTAATTTATTTATTTTAATATATAATTTATCACTTACTTTTAAATAATTGTTATAAATAATATGTCAAAAATAATTGTATATTATTTGATTGATTATTTTTAGGATAAATTAATTTTATTTTACGACTGGCTTCCATATCGTTCTTCTTCTTCTTGTTGATAATACAGGAAACATTACACAATTATTATCAACAAAATGGCCGCCATTTAATAATTTAAAAAAAAAAAAAATGTCAAATTTTAAATATATTTTAATCAATTATTATTTTGATGATTAGATAATTAATTTATACGTATAAAATTTTAATTTTTTTTTTTTAATAAACATGATTTATTATTTTTTATATTTAATTGTTAATAATAATATAAAAAGTTATATAATTCATAAAATTTTAATGGTGGCGCTAGTAGTAATATATATATATATGTGAGAAAAAAAAAATTTTCCACATGTGATGACTCTCTCTCTTTTTCTAATCAAAATTAATAAAAAAAAAAAAAAGAAGGAGGGATAATAAAGTTATTATTCCAGTGTGTTTGTGATGTATGTCATTAGTTTAGATAATTTTTTAGACAATTTATTCAATTTATATTAGTTTTAGCTAGTTTTTTGACAAAAAAAAAAAAAAGACATGCAAACAGTTTAATTAAAGTGTCATATGAAAATTATAAAACTAAATAGATAAAAGTTTTACGCATCAGCATTTTACAACATGAGAACTTGATAAAAAAAAAAAAAACAATTATCTAACGACAATTAGAAAATAAAAAAATAAAAAAATGATGGTCCAAAAAGTGATGATTAATTATAATTTGTGAAATTAAATTGTTCTAAAATAAAATATTGAATTTTTTTATTATTAAATAATAAAAAATTTCTAATAATTTAGATAAATATTCATTTTTTTTTTTTTTGTTGACAAATTATTTATTGTAAAATGATATTAATTAAATTAATTATTTAATTTATCATTATTTTGATTTTATTTTTTAATATAAATTATATAATTTAATAGTAAAAATTATTAATAAATAAAGGATGCAGTCAATTTATTTGACTGGTAGATTACTTACACGTACTATTTGGAATGGAATAACAAATTATTCAGCTTTTGCTGATCCTGGTTTAGTTAAATCACGTGAAGCATCACTTGTATCAGCTGTATGTGGTTTTCCTAAAAATTTTGGTCATGAAAAAATAAAAAAAGGACAATTTGGTGATGATGCCTGGTTCAATGCAAAATTTAAATCTGTTGAAGTTATTGGTAATTTATTTATATTTTTTATATCTAAAAGTAAAATAAAATAATTACATTTGTTAATCAACTTGATACATGAACTTTGATTAATATTTTAATGTAAATATTTATCATATTTAAAAAAAAAAAAAACAATTATTTATTATTATTTTTGTTTTGTAAATAAATATAATTTAGAATTTTTTTTTTTTTAAATTAACTATTGCATGTTATTGTATACATATATTTATTTATTTTGCAAAATGAACTTTGATACACTTGAGACAGACAATTTATTTTTTTTTTTCATTATTCATTCAGAGTGGGAGTAGTCTGTTGTTGGATTAATGCCATAATTTTTCTTTTTTTTTTTTGTCTTACGTTCATACAAAACCCTAAGAATAAAAAACAGCTAAAAAAATAAATTATTTATAGATATTTTTTATGGTTCATAATTTTTAAAGGTCATGGGTCTATTATTGAGTAATAAATTAACCAGACAAAATGTCAATATATTTGTAAGATAATAAATTTAATTATACAATTGTTTAAAATTTATTTAAAAATCATGTGTATTTTTTTTTAAACATATTTGCTAAATTTAATTGATAAAAAAATAACAAAGACTTTTGATAAGACTTTTTTTTTTTAATTAACAATAACATTATTCTTTTGGACAATAAAAGTTATTTTATTATTTTTTTTTTTCAATTTATTTTTAAATTAAATTTTATTTTTTATAATATTAGTTATGTTATACAACAAATGATAGAGTTAAAAATCACATGCTAAAATTTCTAAACATGAGTATTTTATTTTTAACTTGATAAATTTTATTTAAAAATTAAAATAATATATGTTTTTTTATATTGTTAAATAATTAATTTATTTCAGGTGTTGCTGATGGTGTAGGTGGTTGGCGTCATTATGGAATTGATCCTGGTGAATTTTCAAGTTTTCTTATGAGAACATGTGAACGTCTAGTCACAATGGGCAGATTTGTACCATCAGAACCAGCTGGTTTATTAGCAAAAAGTTATTATGAATTATTAGAAAATAAACAACCAATTTTAGGTAAATATAATATTTATTTTTAAGCTCAATATGAATCAAAAACTTCAACAAGTCTTGTGATTAAATTGGCATTTATCCAAATTAACACTCAGCATTTATGTTATTATTACATAACAATATATTTTAACTTGGAAAAAAAATGGATTTTGTTTTATGTTTTTATATATAAATTGAAAAAAATAATATCATTATTTATTTCAGGTAGCAGTACTGCATGTGTTATTGTTTTAAATAAAGAAACAAGTAGTATTTATGCTGCAAATATTGGTGATAGTGGATTTGTTATTGTTAGAAAAGGTGCAGTTGTTCATCGTTCATCAGAACAACAGCATTATTTTAATACACCATTTCAATTATCATTACCACCACCAGGACATTCTGGTTTAGTTTTAAGTGATAGGTATTTAACAAATAAATCATTTAAATATTAGTTTAATATTAATTAATTATTATTTATTTATTTATATTTTTATAGTCCAGAATCAGCTGATACTTCAAGTTTTGGTGTTGAAGATGGTGATGTTATTCTTCTTGCAACAGATGGTGTATTTGATAATGTACCAGATCAATTACTAGTCACAGAAATGCAAAAAGTTGAAGGTGAAAAAGATCCAAAAAAAATACAAGGTGTTGCTAATACAATTGCATGGATGGCACGTAGTTTATCATTTGATGAAGCTTTTATGTCACCATTTGCACAAAGTGCTAGACAAAATGGTATTGATGCCATTGGTAAGTTTTTATTTTTATTTTTTTTTACTAACTTTTTAAAGATATCTTTTAGTATTTTATAAATAGTTTTTATTATTATTATTAGTGGGATATTAAAATTTGATGAAGCTATAATTTTTTTTTTTTAATTAGTTGGGAAAAACAAAGCTTGATTTGTGCTACAGTCTTTAAACTGTATTGATAAACTTTAACAGCTTGAATCAATTCAAGTATTCATGGTTAAAATTTAATATAATTGTTATTAAATTCAGAAAATAATTATATTTATATTGTTAGTTTACTAATATAATTATAATTTACTTATTTATGTATTTTATTTTAGGTGGGAAACCGGATGATATAACGGTGCTTTTAGCCACTGTGGCAATATAACTGATTTTCATCTGTAAAATAAATATATATTTTTTTTTTATCTTTTTTCTCGTCACAATAATTATTTCAGTCATTGTATTATAGTTCATTTCATGTATTTTCATCATTTAAATATTTTAATTGTTTGTTTATATTTTATTCAAAATATAAATTCATAAAAAATACACAAATAATTAATTTAATTTATTTAGCTTTGAAAAAGTACTCAATTTTTTAGATAAAAATTATTTTTTTTTTTTTAGAAACGAAAAATTTCTCTTTACAATGTTAAAGTTTTATTTGATTTTTTTTTATGGCAAAAAGAAAAAGCAATATCCAAGTTTATGAAAAAAAAAAGAAATTGTATATAATTTTTTTTTTTTTTATATATTCAACTGTACAGATTTTTTTTTCTATAATAAATAAATTATATAATTTAGAAAATTTATCAAAATTAGAAAATGAAAAATAGACATTTTGTTGTAATGAGACTCAGATAATATAACAAAAAAATAAAAAAATAAAAAAGAGAAAATTAAATTGTTCATATAACTGTAAATGTTAAAAGAACTATGAATAATAAAATTATTCATAATTAAATTTTAAAATCCAAGTAAAAATACCAAAATACATTATTAAAATTATAATGTAATTAAAATAGTTTAAAAAAAAAAGAAATAAATAAATAAAAATACAAATGTTATCCTTAAATAAATAAATAAAAATAAGAATTAAAAAAAAAAAATTGTTGACAATGTCTGATTGCAATATTTGTACCAGACGAATGAAATAATAAAAATTCAAAAATAATTATTTAAAAGAAAAAAAAGACTATTTATTTTCCGTTATTATTTTTTTTTTATTATCATAAAAACATTGTACCATTTATTCATTATACATTTTAACTATTTATAAATATGTACAAGCACATTTTTTTTTTTTTATGTTTCATACAATTAAATGACACAAAAAAATTTCTTTAAATTATTCACCTTGAGACTGTATTACTATCAAAAGCCAAAATAATAATTTGTGATAATTTTAGTATAAAAAAGAAAAGAAAATAAAGATCATTTTCGAAGACAATCAAGTGTGTGTGTAATTAAAATTACAGTACTTAGTTTTGTTTTTAACAAAAATGATAACTCGACATTTATTTTATATTTATAATTTTTAATTATATATATACCTATATATATATTTATATAAATTTTTAAATTATTTTTTGGCTGTAATATTAAATTACTGTGCATCAGCACCTTGACCCCAAACAAAACCACCAGGTCTATCTTCTGGTAATGGAGCATAATCTGGATCTTCAGGATGCTCATCAAAAAGTTTTTTACTGAAAAATTATAAATTAAAAATTAAAAAATTAATAAAATAAAAATTTTATTATTATTTTTTATAAACAAATTATATTTACAGAAAATTTGGTGTTTTTATGATACGAAAACCTCCTCTTTGATTTGGAAAAACATCTTCAGCAAAGTAATACATGTGACCGACAGCCATGCCAATCAAATCTACCCATATTACATTGCCAAGAAGTACAGAAAAACCAAGAAGAAACCATGGTAATAATGGTGCCTAGAAAATGTTACATAAAAATAATTATTATTTGATATTTTTTTTTAAAAAAAAGAGTAATTACAAGCTACATATTTTATGATCACACACTCATGATATTTTGATCATAAATATTTAATTTATTATTTAATAAAGTCAATAAATACTCACATTGAAATTTAATAAACCAAAGAAATTCATTCTAACAAATGGTGTTCTTCTTGACCAAACATAAACAAACATAAGAGTAAGTGCATGTCCCAAAAATAATAAATTTACAAAAAATGCAAAGAACTATTATTTTAAAAATAATAATTTATGTTAAGAAAAATATTTTTTGTTTTTTTTTTTTTTGTTTAATTAAATAATAAATATTAGTTGAATATTTTTTTTGACATAATAAAAAGGATACAATCATACATACTGCTCCAAATATAAACATCATAACAAAATCAGCTGTTTTACCACGAAAACTTCCTTCTTCCAACATTCTACAATATTTGTATGTAAAAATTATATTGAAAAGAAAGTTGAAACCAAATGTTCCAAAGTATAAAAATGTTGTTACAAGTCTCCATATCTGTTTAGTTAAAAATAAAAAAATTTTGTATTAATTAAAAGTTAATTAACAGACAATAATTCTATACATTTTTATTTTCAACAAATAAAAATTGTTGAAATATATAACATTGTGTTTTGATAATATTATTATTTTTTTTGTCATATTAATTTATGTCTTTTAATTTATTCATGTCATTAGTTGTTTTTGTTTTTCTCACCTGGTATTGTTGAACAATGACAATTGGATTGAAATAAAGTTGAAAAGGTGAAACAAGCTCCAGTTGCTGCAATAAAAATATAAGAATAGAATAATAGTAATAACAACAATAATTATAACAAAACAAATGATTATAAATTGAGATAATAATAACATACCACAGCAATTGTTGTTAATACACAAGCAGTTGTATAAGCTCGTGTGACAACTGGCATTTGCAAATATTCTTGTCTAAGTGGTCTAAATGCCATTGTAGTTTTTTCAAACTTTTTCTCAAGACAAACAACAATAAAAAAATTCAAATTAATTCTAAATAAAAATGTAAATTAAATTGTATATTAATTATTAATTTTTTAAATTATTTATTTAATAATTATTGTCAATATATTATCACAAAATATCACACATTTGGCCACGCGTTAATGCGTTATCTTATTTGTAATTTTGTCCACATCATTTATAAAAATTTATCTATTTCGTTATTTTTAATGCCACGTTACCACGTCAGATCTGAAATTTGTCACAAAATAAAACTTTAATGAGTATATTTATTTATATTTATTTACTTGTGTTTTCTCTTTTTTTTTTTTTTTTTTTTTTTTTGGAAAATAGAATAATAGATTCCCCAAAAAATGTTTTTTTTTTTTTCGGAGCTTGGTGATTTTCTTTTATCAGGAAAAAACATGACAACACTAAAAATCCCTAGAAATATTTTTGTTATGGAAAAAGTCCCTGTAGGGTTTTTGAATTGCTTTTCAAAATAATTATTGCTTTTAAAACCAGAGAACAATACCTATTTCTATTATTGTTTTATTTGTCGATTACCGATCATTGAAATTCAATAATTATAAGCAACCGACGATTTTGAGGTTTAATCTTTTCATAAGTATAATACTGTACCAAACGTATAAAAGTTGTTAACGCCCTCTTTTTTTTGTACAAAATTTTTAAAAATATTAAAAAAGAAAAACTGAAAATACACTTTTTTACTCATTCTATATTTCTCATACAAATTAATAAATTTAAAAATGTAGGATACCTCTCTTTGCTTGTTCCATTTACGACGGAACAATAATTTTCGGAAAAATGGCTGAATTGTATATAAGGATTACAGAATAAGCAAATAAGTATTTAGTGTTTTGTAAAGCTTACTCATTTTTTTTGTTGTTTCCAAAGTTAAATTAAAATATTTATTGCGTATTTTTAAAAAAACACGATCATTTTTGAAATTGCATAAGTTACTTGTATATTTCACATACCCAACCATTCGTCATATTGCTAATGCGCATACTCGACTGTAACGGATGTAACGTTGCGTACGTGAGAAATTAAAGTTATTTTTTTAATCAAATGATAAAATTTATAATTTATAAAATAAGTTATTCCAACTCGTATCACAACTTATTTAAAAACCATTGTTAACTGTATAATAATTACAATTATTTAACTCAGCATTAATATCATCATCTAGCTTTGGATTTTGTATCAGCTGTACGTTTATCAGCAGCTAATTATCCTGAAGTTTTTTTATATGTAACAAGTTTAATATGGAACTAACTCTCATCAAAGAAATGATAGTTTAAGTATAAGAATTAAATTTACAAAAATATAATACAAATAAATCAAGGCTCATATATAAATAATAAAGAAACAAAAATCACATAAAATAATTGGTTTCAATATGTTATATGGTAAATAAAAAAAAACATTTATCACAAGTTTTATAAGTATTATGAATTGATCATTAGTTTATTGAAATTTTATAAAGAACAAAGTCTGATGAAATAATTTGTTGTATTTATTGGTATATAATTATATGAATATTATATACACCAGTTTGATTTTAAAGGCACGTGTTGAGATGTGCACGAGTTAATTTATACAACAATTTAATTAATTTTCAATATACTTTTTAAGTTGTTAGGCTCAACTCATTAATAACATTTATTATCTTTATGTTTTTTAAAAAATACATAACATAATATAAACATGAAAAATTTAAATTCATCATTGATTGCTCAGATGTTAATGACAATACAATAATGTTTTTTTTTTTTTCATTTTATAAAAGTAACTATGACGACGAGAAAATAGATGTCATTAACCCTCTGGATTATGATTCATTGGCAAAAAAATTCATGCTGCTGCCAATACCTGAAAGAATAGCCGTGGAAGAGCAGCAAATATCATTTTTTTGAAATTGTATATCCATTGAATCATCACTAAATTTATATTTATTTTTTGCAATCTCAGATGTTAAAAGATTGCAAAGGAGTTTTAGTTGTTGATGCTCCCAATCAACAATCTATTTTGACTGCAAAGTCATCGTTGATGATCCAATAAATTCCAAGATGAAGTAGATTTCCAAAATTTCTCCGACAAAATTGGAATGTTTTTGTCTCTAATGAAGATGATTTAAAGATTTAAATTGCTGCCACTTTGAAGATTTTCTAACTCTGAAAAATTATAGAAATATTGTTAAAAATAATTTGTATTTAAAATTTATTTAATCAATATCAAATTATTGATGAACAGTGACAAACAACTTGTTATTAATAGCAACTTACGAAAAAGCACTGGTACGATTAACATGGTCATTCAAGTTGTTGTGTTGAATGTTGTTGTGATGTTCATAAACCAAGTAAATTTCAGCAAGTTCTTATGAAAGACTCTGTCAGCTCGTATTAACTACCAGTCAAATATAATCTTGTTATAAATTTTTGCAGTGTCCGGCAACTGTTGACATGGTACTTGACAAGGCATCTTTCTATTTGGAACTAAAAAAAAACAATAATCATCAAATTAAAAAACATAAAACTTTAATTTAAAGAAAAAAAAAAACTTAAACTTATTATTTTAATGTTTATAATACCTTTTTCCATTGTTATTCTTTCAGGTATCTGCAGCAGCATGAATTGTTTTGCGAATGAATCATAATCCAGAGAATTGACGACATTTATTTTCTTATCAAGATGGCCACGGGATTATTACTCTCTCTTGTGATGAGTATAAATTCTGTAAAAGGAAAATAATACATTATTAGATTGTCAAAATTAAAACAAACGATAAAATGATATAAATTATTGTTTTTGCCTATTTTTACAACAATGAGCAAGTCAGTTTTATGAGACAACGATTCAAGGTCACAAGCACAAAATATTATAAAAAAAAAAAAATTTAAGGTTATTGTTATTTGTCAGACATTAAATAATACTTGAATTAAATAATTGATTAAATTAAAAAGACTTGAGAAGCAACAAGTGTGCAACCGGAAGCTTCGGAGCACATGGCAAACTTTACTCTTTGTTGGGACATGTTCAGACAGTTATTGGGATGATTATTATACAAGATGGCTGTTCGACCACATGAAATATGTGAAAAAAAAAATTGATAAAATTTTTATGTTTGTGTGATAGCCATCTTGAAAATCAAACCTACAACTTTCTGACATGAATAGAATACATATACATACATTTGTGTGCGTACTAATATTCACACAAATGTACTTTTTGTTTTTTCAAACGATTGTTAAACTTTTAAAATGTTTTAAAATTATCCATGTTATGTATAAATTTTAGAAGTCTGTATGAGGTAGAAAAAAATCTGTTCAACATTTTTAAATCAAAAATTTTAAACAACTACAATTATGAGCAATGAGAAATAATATTCTAAATAAAACATGTTTTTTTTTTTTTTTTTTTGTTTAATTATTGTAAAAAAAAAAGCTAACCAACAAAAAGTGAAATACCACGTGTATAACGTTTTATAAATTTTGGAGTATTATACAGACGCCGACATGAGCGTCCTTTTTTGCTCCACAAATTTTTTTTGACCTTTATTTAACATTAATAAATATTTTTATAGCTGAGTAAGACTTCTAAAATTTTTACACAATGTGGATAATTACTTGTTAAATTTACTCCAAATTTAAAAAGATCAATTATGATAAAACTAAATTATATAACAATATTAATTATCGTTTATTTTTTTCAAAATATTTGTTACTAGTTAAATGCAATAATAAAAATTAATTTGTCTTACCTTGTATGTATTTTCAACACTATTAAAGTATTCACAAGATAATAATTAAATGTACACGTGTACACTAAATTGCATGGAATTTAGTTGACCTCCATGCCGAATCAAGAAAAAATTTCGTGGAGGTCTACATCATATAGATGCAGACCTCCACGATTATGACTATTCTAAGCAGAAACCAAGAATGACAAAGTTGAAATCAGTTAGTTGAGAAGTAAACTGTTATAGAAGGTGCTAGAATTTAAAAAATCAGGAGGGAGAAAAGGGGATTAGTCGGATTGGATGATGAAAGCAGATGATGGTGGTCAATGGTGGTGATTGGTGGACTGCAAATCTGCAATGCAGTTTGGGGACCAGTGCAGACCAGTGTTGGGCTCTTTTTCATTTTTGGAATATTATACGCATTTTCGTATAATACGCGTATAATACGGATAAATGTATAATATGGCGGTGCTGCCGTCGGTAAATAGATTTTCTATATGTTTATAAAAGCAATGTCAACAAAAATACAAATATTTATATAACAAAATAAAAATATTTATATAACAATATAATAACGTATTGTTCCATATCAAAAATTGTTTAAAACAATCAAAATGTTTAATAAATAAGTTTTTTATTAAAAAGTTGAATAAAATAATTTTATAAAATATTTTTTTAATAAATTAATGCCTGAATATAATTGTTAAATGAACAAATAGCTACGGAATGAGAGTAGCTAAGGAAAAAGATGTACTCAAAAAAAGACAATTTACTAAACAATTATTGCTGGGATATATGTTTTTTTTAAGTACTTTTTTTTTTTTCTTACCAATTTCTTTTTCATCGAATTCCATATAAAACGTATTTATTATACGACGCCAAAAATGAGAGCCGTATAATACGCGTATAATGAGTCCAACACTGGGTCCCATCAAAACCTACCCCTTCTTCTACCGAAGTTTATTCTCCTGGGTAGCTATTCTTGACTCGATTATCCCACCTACACGGGATAACATGAAAACGCCTGAAAATGATTTAGTCGTTTGATGTAAACCATTGAGAAAGATACAAATTAAGCCAAAATTTTCATGTTTTGCGACAAAAAAGTTATCCCAGTCGCTCGGGATAACTTGCGGATAATCGAGTCAAGAATAGCTACCCAGCAGTCCTGTACTGCTGTGAGACCAGTACAACAAATCCGAAATGGCAGTACTGCTCTCACTTTGATCAAAAACTCGTAATGACTGAAATGTAATAATAATACTGCAGTATTAGTTTGTACAGTTGTTATGCGCATGCGTGAGTGAGCAAATAGATCAATTTTTTTTTTTTACATTAGTGCGCATGATCATGAGTATGTATACTACTGTATAATATTGTATAATACGATCAAAATAATGTCAATAATTGATTACTGTATAATCAATTAAAAAAAAAATTCTAGGGAATTTAAAAAAATTTTTTATGTTTTTGTTGGTATACTTGTTCATTGATTTCTGTCAACAAATTTTGACAACTTCAAAGCACTTCAAAGTGTGCATCAGTGGACATTAATATTTAATTGTTTTTTTTTTTTTTCTGTGTTTTTGTGTCTGAAATATTTCTTTGTTGGCATCTTTCTTTTTTATAAAAAATTTGTCCAACTTTTAAATATCTATAATATTATTGGTCTCTTAATTTAATCAATTATTTATTATTTTATTAATATTCAATTATTTTATCAAACAATAATTATAACTATAAGTAATCAATTTTTTTATTCAAAATGGTTTTAACAAGAGAATATCGTATTCCCATGCCATTGACTGTTGAAGAAGTAATTAAATTGTTTATTTTTTACATTTTTTTTTTTTATTAAAAATAAAAATTTAGATAATTAATGTTTTTTTTTTATTTTTAGTATCGAGTTGGTCAATTGTACATGATTGCACGACACAGTAATGAACAATCAGAAGCAAATGATGGTGTTGAAGTTGTAGAAAATAATGAATGTGAAGATCCAGTTTATGGGAAGGGTCAATTTACTGAAAAAAGAATTCATTTATCAAGGTAAATAAATTATTTTATTCCATATTTATTGTATAATTATTATTTATATGTTTACACAAATAATCAAAATAATAATTGATTAAATTAAAAGTTATTTTATTGTTTTTTTTTTTTTCTTTTTTTCATCAGCAAATTGCCATACTGGATTCAAGCAATTACACCAAGAGTATTCTACATTACTGAAAAAGCATGGAATTATTATCCATTCACAATAACTGGTAAATTAATTAATTATAAAAATTAATTGAATATATTTTTAAAAAATAAAAAATACTAATAATTTGATAATTTTATTTTTTTAGAATACACTGTGAGTACGAATTATATAAAAATAAGTTGGTATTATTTAATTCAATCTTTTTTTTTCTTTTTTTTATTATTTTTTAAATTAGGTATGTTAATAAAAATAATAAATATTTTTTAGTGTTCATTTTTACCAAAAATACAAATATCAATAAAAACAAGATATGAAGATAATAATGGTTCAACAGAAAATGTAAGTTTTAAATTTTTGATTAAAAAAAAAAACATCAAATAACAAATTTAATAAATATAATTTATATTATTTTTAGTGTTTAGGTTTAAAACCAATTGAATTGATACAACGTGAAGTTGATTTTATTGATATTGCATATGATGAATTATCAGCAAAACATTATAAAGAAGAAGAAGATCCAAAATTTTTTCAATCTAAAAAAACTGGTCGTGGACCACTTGTTGAAGGTTGGAGTAAAACAACAAAACCAATTATGTGCTCTTATAAACTTGTTGATGCATCATTTGAAGTTTGGGGTATGCAAACAAAAGCTGAAGATTTTATTCACAAGGTATAAATAATATTTTTTATATCAATAATAAATAAATATTAAAAAAATAATCATCTAAATGATTGCTAAAATATGATCTTACAAAATAAATAATTTCCATACATTTTCTTACTGATTGATTGATATTTTAAGTAATTAATTTAATAATTATTATAATATTTTCTTTTAATCAGTGTATACGTGATATTTTACTGCTTGGACATCGACAAGCATTTACATGGATTGATGAATGGTACGAAATGAGTATTGATGATGTACGTGAATATGAAAAAAAAATGCATGCTGAAACAAATGAAAAAATGTTATTAAAAAATGATAATGAATCAATTCCATCATCACCAAAATTATCAACACCAACTGGTTCAATTCCATCAACACCCAAAAGTCCAAATGATTCAGCTAATAAATCATGGTTTAATTGGTCATAACCGAAATTATATTATTAATTTCACATCAAATAATAATAATATTCAAAACCTCATGTTCCTGCCACATGGATTTGAAGATATATATATTTTTATCCACCATTAAAAATAATAACTCATATGATAAATTAAATAAACAGTAAAAAAATTTGAATTTATTTATTTTTAAAAAATATATAATACAAATATAATTAGCTGTTTTCATTTTGAGTTTTAAAAATTATGTACTTTATTACTTTTATTCATTTATAATTTTGTGCATGATTTATTTTGTTAAATTTTTGAAAATAAAAACTGTGATTTTCATAGAGTAAATAGAAAAAAAAAATTAAATAAATACAGTTTTGTTGAACAACCTAGATAATTACTTGAAAAATAAAAATTTTAAAATCACAAAAATAGTTTTATTTATTATTTTTCATTAAAATATTTAATAAAATATTGATAGAAACTTTTATTTTTTTTAACTGATCTAATGATGATTTGATTATTTAAAAAAATAAATAAAAATACTGTTGAAATTTGTTGAAATAATTTTGTTAATTTACTAATTTAATAATTTTTTTTTTTTTTTTTATATTATTTACAAATAAAATAATTTATAGTGTTAGTAAATAAAATATTTGGAAATTTGTTTTTAAAAAATATGTGTTAATTTGCACAGGTGATGAAAATCCTTGACGTCATATATAAACTTGGTTTCATTTCTTTATGTATAAAATTGTTATAAAATAATATAGTTTTATATTATATTATTCACAAACTAGCAAGTGGCACATTTAAAAAATAAAAAAATACACTGTTAAAATTAATTTAGAAAATTAAATGATACTTAGTTGATATTAGTTGAAAAATAAAAAAAAAAAAATCATGATAAAAAAACAATTGTTGATAATTGCTTGTATTTTACAACAATTTGCTTTTGCCCAGGTTAGTAATTTTTTCAAATTATTTATAAACAATTTGACAATAAAATTATTCTATTGATTAAATAATTTGACTAGTTATCATTATTTATTTACGTACTAATGAAATATTTTCTACAATTTCATGATATTTTTTGTGAAAATTTCGACAACGAAATTTTTCTTATATTGATTAATTAACAATCATTGTTGTTATTGTTTTATAGGTATTCAATTTTTATTTAAAATTTGATGACTGTTACAGAGATGTAAAAACATGTAATAGTGATTTTAAAAAATTAATAACAAGTATTTATAAAGAATTAAAACAAATGGAACATTATCAAAAACCTATCAACAATAATGATTATTTAAATGAAGCTTTAATTGACATTAAAAATATGGGTATTGCAATTGAAATTGAAGGTAAAAATGCAACAGATTGTGTTAAATCTGGACAAAAAATATGTTACGAAGCTCAAAAAAATTATGATAGTACAATTGAGTTATGTTGCAGTGTTCAACGTGAATATTTAAATTTTAATTTGTTACCAAAATATCATGTAAGAATTAACTGATTAATAATTTTCATTATTATTATTAATATTAATTAATTTATTTGTTTATTTTAGAATGGAATAAATTTGGAAAATTTATTGAGGGAAGCTGAAAAAAAATGTTCAGTTAATAATTTTAAAATTTTTAAAAGTGGTCAAAGTGCAACTTGTAAACTTGGTGAATTATATTATATATCACCTAAAATTAATGAATATTTAAATGATGTTAAAACTTTAATGTATAGTAAAAACAAAATTATAAAAAAAATTAAAAATAATTTAAACATGTGTTATCAAAAAGCCTGGCATATCTTTTTGAAATCTTTAGATGGTTTAGCAAGAAATTTTACTGAACAATGTATTGCTGATCGTACTGGTGAAAGACTAATGAAAATTGAACTTGATTGAATGAAAAAAAATGTTTGTATAAACATTAATCCACCAGCACCAATACTTGATGAATCATTGACAACATATTTTACAAAAGTTTTAATACTTGGTTCAGGAATTGACTGATTAATTAATTGTTTATTATGTTGGATTCATAAATTTTATAATTTTTAGATAACTCATTCATGCTGTCAATGTTTTTTTTCTGGATCTGGATTCAATTGAAAAACAAGAATTTAATTTAAAAAAACTAAGCACAAAATAAGTGTTAATTAAAATATAACAAATGAATAAATTCTTGCTGATAAATCTATTGGTGTTTTTTTAAAAAACAAACAATTCCTCACATTTTTATTTCTGAATTTGCAAGATCAGTTGATCATTGATATTTTAAACATTATAACAGATAAAATGTTTTAATAATATTCATCATCACCAATATCATTTAATCTATGAAAATTTAAAATATTTAGTTTAATTTGTATTTTTATTTATGAAAAAATAAACATAAATAATTGACAATAATTATTCATATGATTCAATAAAACTTTTATCATCTGAATTATCATTATCTTCATTTAAACATTATATAATATCATGATATATTTATTTAAACAAAAATTAATAATATTTGTTAAATTATTAAAAACAAAACTCATTATATATGAATAAATTATTATAATATACATAAATTGCCAATTCAGTGATATAAATTTGAATAAACAAATTATTTTAATATAAAATTTAAATATTTTTAAACTTTTTTTGTGGTTTTATAATATATTTTTATGATTTATTGAATGATAAAAAACTGACGTATATATAAATATAAATTATTAATATTCATTTGAGTGTAAATTTTAAAATTAAAATAAAAAAAAAATTTGATATTGAAAAATAATACATTTATTACATAATAAAATATATTTTTTCATATTTTTGATATTAAAATTAATACAAGCAAAAAATATATTGTCCAATAAAAATTAAAATCATTTTATTATTTACTTTTTTTTTTTTTTTTTTTTTTATCAATGAATAACTATTTTGTCACATAAGATGAACATAGACTTGAATTTAATCTGGTTTTTTTCCATTCAGAAAAATTTATTAACAATTATTAATAAATAAATAAATTATCATCCAAAAATTTTAAGACACATCATTGTCAATATTTAATTTTGAATTAAGTCTTTATCAAAGATTTAAATTTTTGCCGCTTTTAAAACAATCGGAAATACAAATATTTAAATTAAAAAAAAATAATAAAATTTGATTTTATATTTTATTGACATTAATTAACTGTTGAATTTTTTTTTTTATCATCAATTTTATATTTTTATCTTGTTATAAAAATAATGATGATTATTATTTTATTTTCAAAAGACTCAGTCGTCTCTTGGAATCCATTGAGACAACATTAAAGAGTTAAAATACAAAAATTAAAAATAAATTTTAATTAAAACTAAGTGTTTTTTTGTTTTTAAAAAAATTTATTTATATATTTTTATTATTTTATTATTTTATTATTGATCTGAATAATATTTCATAAACTTTTTAAAACAACAAAATAATTTTAAATATTTTTTACAAAAGTGAATTATTTAATCATGAAAATAATAATAATTTTTTTAATTTTATTTAAATTAGTTGTTTCTGAAATTTCATTACCAATTATCTCACAGGTAAATTAATTTGTTTATTAAATTTTTAATATATTTGCATTTGATAAAATAAAAATTATTTGAATTTATTTTTAACAGTCAGGCTCTAGTTTATGTCCAGGAATTCTTCAACCATTATATTTAAAAACTCTAAGTACAGTTGATATTATTGGAAAATATAATGAAAATACAACTTTATTATTTAAAAATATACAAGATGATCAAACAAAATTATTATCATCTCATACTGATATTGGTAAAGAAGTTATTGAAAAATTAATTAAAACAGCACGAACAAAAGAGAAAAAAAATTTTTCAAATTGTTTAAAAAATGGTACACAAATGATAATTGATGCAATGGAAAAAATTAAATATGAAATTGAAGAATGTTATGATAATGCTGTTATAAAATATGAAGAATCTGTTGCTTTTATTTCTGATGTAAGATTTTTTTTATTTATTTATTTTTATTTTCTAATGTAGAATTGAAATTATATTTATTATATTACATTAATAATAATTTTATATTTTTTTTTATTTTATTTAATTAGATGGGAATAAATGTAACAAATATGTTTAAAGAATTAATTGTTGTTGGAAAATGTCATAATTTTAATATACCAAATGTATGTAGAGATTGGATTGGTCCAAGTGCTCAAAAAACAGTATCAGAATTTGAAAATACTGTAAATAATTTAATTAATTCAAATGATACATTTATTGTTGAATTAAAAAAAAAAATGATTGATTGTTGTGGTAAATTAATTAACAGTTTAAAATTAACAATTGATGATGCAAAAAATAAAACTGAAGCTTGTGTACAAAAACGTATTAATAAAGATTTAAAATTAAATGGAAAAAATAATAAACGACATGGATAAATAAATAAATATAATTTATTATTCATAAATTTATTTAAAAATGTACAAATAATGTATAATTTTTATTGACTGATTTTTAAATATAATTCAACAATCAAAAAATTGTCAAAATATTAAATAAAAAATATCATTTAATGTATCATTTTAATTTAATTGAAATAAACATTTTTTAATAATAATTAAATATAAAAATTTTTTACAATCAAGTTCAATAGTTTAATATAAAATTTTATTTAAACAATCAATTTAGTTTTTGATTAAATATTAATCTTTAAAAACTAAATTGATTGTTTATTTAAAAATTTTAAATTTTAATATTTAGAAAATCATCTTGATTCTTGTCAAAGGATTTATAAATCATTTAACTGTTTTTTTTTTTCATTTTTTTATCTTTTTTAAGTACGTTGATAAAATATGTAGACATAATTTATCATAAATAAAGAAGAAAACTACGTAACTTTCAACTACATGTGCCAATAAAAAATTTTTTTTGAAAAGTTAGAAATAAATGTAATGAAAATTTAATTTTTTATTTAAGAATTTTTTAAATTATCTAATAAAATAAAGAATTGAAAAATTTATTCGGAGAGATTATATTGTCAAAAAGTATATTATATTGTCAAAAAAAAAGTCAATACTGTTATATAGACGTGTTTGTTTTAAAATTCAAATAAAGATAATAAGTTTTTTATTTTATATACAAAGGTAATATCCACGTCATTTTAATAAACGTTTGTATTACTAAAAAAAATTTTCTACGTATAATAATCATAAATATTATTTAAATAATCTAAAAAGATAAAAGACACCGAATAATATATCTAAAAAAAAAAGTTTTATCATCAAAGAAAAAAACGATTATTTTTTGATTGAGATGAATCATGTTATTGTCATCTTGATCACAAATTATATTTAAAAAAAAAAAAAAATGAAATAATGATAAAATTGAGTGATTAAAATTCGATGACTAATTAATTTATTTTTGAATTAATAAATTTTGAAATTATCCAAGATCATATGATAAGAGTAAATTTGAAAATAAATAAATAAATTTTTAAATGTAATATTTATTTGTTCTAGGTAATTTACTGTTGTCCTAATTTTAAAAAAATTTAGTATAATTTTATTAAATTATTATATTATTTATATTTATATCAGTTTATTTTTAAATATTTTTTTAAAAAAACAAGGTATACGTGATTGTCAGCACGTATGCCTCAGACATTATACATTTTATTTTTGTTATATAATAGTTTTTCACGTCATTAAAAAAACAATAATAAAAATAAAATTATCAAGATAGCTAGCTTGCTTATCACAAAATAATAAAAAACAAATTAAATATAAAATATTAAAATAAATAATATTTTTTTCGTATTTATAGAAATGAAAAATATTATTTAAAAATTTCCTATACTTAAATTTTTATCATAATTTTAATTTTTTTCTGCAGATGATGAAAGAATTTCTTGGTAATTTCTCTTTTTTAATCAATTGCCTGAGATTTTCTTTCGACATAAAATAATGTACCGGAGAAATTATTTCGAGTAACAGAAAAGACCGGAGAAATATTTTCAACAGAACAGAATATAAGTTGTTAATTTAATTCGTTTAAATAAATATGTTTAAATCTGTATTATTTTTTAAATTTTAATAATAAACAGATGATCATAAATACAATATTGTATATAAAGCCTGATCAGTTTTAAATTGATCGTCAAAAATTGTATCGTTTATTCAATTGCGTATAATAATCATCAATTTATCCAATTAAAAAATTGTTTCTCAATCAATTTCGATTATTTAATTTGTATTTATACAAGACTGAATAAGAAGGCAGACGTTTATAGTCTCATCTCGTATAACAGATTTTACAAAAATTAAAAAATTATATATGATAAATATTTAAGAAAATATACTCTTGATTAAAATATCAAAAAAAAATTGAAAAAGTTTATTTATTAAAAAATATACAAGATAAAAATACTCTGTACTTTTACAGTTATAAAAAAAATATATCAACTGTATAATATATTTTTTAACAAATCACTATTTTCAACAAAATTTTTGATACTAAAAATATATATTTAAAAGACAACAGTACATTTATCGAGAACTACTACGCACATATATAAAATCATGAATAAGGGGAATTTACAAATAACGGGGGTGTGTTACATTCTAGACTTAAAATTTGTTAAGGGTGTTTTAACAGGGAGGGATTTATTGATCCATCAAGGGTGCGCGGGCGCAAATGTTTGACATTTTTAATAAACCCCTAGACATCTGCAGACGAAAATTATCGACATTAACCGGCTATTTGTTGTGTTTTTTTTTTTTAATATTTTTATCTCATCAACACCATGTCTGGCGGTAAGTCTATAATTTTATAATTTTATATATTTTATTGACAAATATTTGTTGTTGTTTGTTTTTTTTTTTTTGTTTAAATAAAATTCAATTTGTTTCAGCAAGATAGGGACTATATTGGTTTTGCAACATTACCAGAACAAGTACACAGAAAATCAGTAAAAAGAGGCTTTGAATTTACATTGATGGTACTAGGTGAAACTGGTCTTGGTAAATCAACATTAATAAATAGTTTATTTCTTGGTGATTTATATAAAGATAGAAAAATACCAGATGCTTTTGGTGAGAATATAAATATTACATTTATTTTAAAATATACAATTAAATTTATTTATATTTATTTATTATTAATTTAAGAACGTGTTGATAAAACAACAACAATTGAAAAAAAAACAATGGACATTGAAGAACAAGGTGTTAGACTCAGATTAACAATTGTTGATACACCAGGTATTTTATTAAAATAATTTATGATAATTTAATAAATATTACAAGTAAAATTAATATTATGAAATTTTTGTTTTTTTTTTTAGGATTTGGTGATGCTGTTAATTGTGAAGATACATGGAAAGCATGTTCAGCTTATATTGATGAACAATTTCGACAATATTTTACAGATGAAAGTGGATTGAATAGAAAAAATATACAAGATAATCGAGTACATTGTTGTCTTTATTTTATTCCACCTTATGGTCATGGGTAAATTAATTTATTGTTTTTATATTATTAAATATTATTATTGATGTAAAAAAATAATATAAAATTATTTTAGATTAAGACAAATGGATTTGGAAGTTCTTAGACGTCTTCATAGAAAAGTTAATGTTGTTCCAGTTATTGCTAAAGCTGATACACTAACAACTCAAGAAGTTAAAAAATTAAAAGAACGAATATTAAATGATATTGATGAGCATGAAATTCAGGTAAATTTATATATAAATTAGATTTTTTTTGTTTATCCTATAATTTTTAAAGAATAAATTAACTAGAATTAATTTGATTGTTTTTGTTAAATCATTTAAAGATATATCAATTTCCGGATTGTGATAGTGATGAAGATGAAGATTTTAAACAACAAGATAAAGAATTAAAAGCAACAGTACCATTTGCTGTTGTTGGTAGTTCAACAGTACTTGAAGTTGCTGGTAGAAAAGTACGTGGTCGTCAATATCCATGGGGTGTTGTTGAAGTTGAAAATCCAAAACACAGTGATTTTGTTAAATTAAGAACAATGCTTATATCAACTCATATGCAAGATCTTAAAGATGTTACACAAGATGTACATTATGAAAATTTTCGTGCACAATGTATTTCACAAATATCACAACAAGCCATTCGAGAAAGGAGGTATTGCAGCATGTAAATAATTTATCATAATTTAAAAAATTATTATTAATTATTATAAATAATATTATCAATTTGTATTTTTTTTTTTTTATTTAGCAAACTCAAAAGAGACTCTGGGCCACATTTTGAAAACAGCATTTCTGATACTGATAGATTATTGCTTCAAAAAGATGAAGAGGTAAACAAAAAAAAAAGCTTATAAATTAATAAAATATATAAACAATATTTTTTAATGCTATCATAATGATTATTTTAAATTTTAAGATTCGAAGAATGCAAGATATTTTGGCACAAATGCAAGAAAAATTAAAAGCAACTGGACAAACTGGTCTTCGTGGACGTGTTGGTAGTCTTGGAAATGATCTTGATTCAATTGATATGGAAAAAAAACGTAACAGTATTATTGACGTTTAATTATTATAATTTTATTAATAAAATTAAAAAAAAAAATGTAAAGTTGTTTTTTAAATATAAAAAATAGTAGATGGTTTTTAAAAACATGATAGAAAAAAAAATCAATTATATAATTTTTACAGTATTATTCACTAAATAATATTTAATTATTTATAAATACTTTTTTTGTTTTATATAAGATTGATAATAAAAATATTCAAATATTGCATTAATTAAAATATATAGTATTTGTGTAAATTTCCGATTTTCTTAAACATTTTTTCGTTTTCATGGAATTTACTTGATGTCTTTTGGATCTGTCGTACTTTAATTTTCTTCGTATAATTTAATAATAATATTTTTTAATAATATTATCAATAAAAAAATACCAAATAAAATTAAAAAGAAAAAGGTTTTTGCATGAAAAATTAAATTATTATCTCAAGATGTATACATAATTATAAATATATTTTTTTTTTTCTTATAATTTATTAAAAAATTATTTTATTTTTATAAACAAATTATCAATAAATAAATATTAAATATATTGAATATAATTTAAAAATGTTATGGATTTTTTTTTTTCTAAAATCCATTTGGTCATGTTTTAAATTTAATAAAAAAAAAAAAGCTCAAATATATTTTTTTAATTTTACATAAATCTATATCACTGTTTAAATTTTTTTTTTTTTTAATTTATCTACAGTCTAAATAAAATTTTAGTGTTATATTTTATCATCACTATATTGTAATTACATATATATATTTTTTTTTTTCTCATCAATTACTAACATATTGTACTTATCTGAGCTTTTTTTTTTTTTTATTATTCATACAATGATTAATTTTTTATTCCACTTTATTTATTAATTTTTTTTTTCAATTATTATTCATTTTTATTTTTTTTATTTATCAACTATTGTGTCACTCATTGAAAGTTATATTGTAGTAAAAATAATAAATTGAATAAAATTTAATAATGAATAAAAAAAAATAATTAAAAATGAAATATAAAATATTACAGGTTGATAGTTAATTGATCAGCCAAATAAATTTGTTACAAGTGAATTAAAACCATTGCTTATTGATGAAAAAAAACCATTTGAATTATCACTTATTTGTCCATTAGTAGAACCACTTGGATGATAATGAATTGAATAATCACGATGTGGATATGGACGAATTCCTTGATTATTATTAATACCATGTCCATATAATTGTTGTTGATTATGTTCACCAATATCACCAACTCTCTATTTATTAAAAATAACAAAATTAAATTAATAAATAAATAACAAAAATAATTTATAAATATTAGTAGATTAAAATAATTTAAATTATTGGCTTGTTTGATATTTTATAAATAAATTTTTTGTCATATTAAAATATGATAATATAAATTAATCTGGTATGACGTATACATCAGTTTTTTTTTTTTTTCTCTTTCAATTTATTTATAAAGTAAGATGACAAGAATATTTTTAATTATTCTATATTATTATCATCCTGTTTTTTGTCTTTTTTTTTTTTTTACATATTGATTTTATAATCTTGATACTGTTTTATTCCATGAATAAAATATACAAGTTTTTTTTTTTTTGTATGCTTTGAATGTAAATATATTTTTTCAATGTAATGCTTCGTAAATTATTATTGTAGTAATAATAATAATTTAATTTATCGATGATGGAAAATATAAGTATTTTATTATTTTTTTTTTCTTTTCATTTTTTAACTATTTATTTCTACAATTGAGTGAACAAAAATGAACAAAGATGGGTCAAAGAACAGCAAAAAAAAAAAAAAAAAAACCTTGGAAAAAGTAAAAAACTTTGACAAAATTGAATAAAAAAAAAAGAAAAGATTTTTGTGCTTTTAGAAGATTTATTTGACACAACATTAAAATAAAATATAGATTAAATATTTTTCAACTATTTTTAACTCTAAAAGAAACTGGTTATAATCCTGTTTTATTTATTTATTTTTCAGGTATAAAAAATGTAAAAAAAATTAATAATAATAGTTGTCTAAATTTAAAAACAGAACAATAATTATATAAGCAAAAAAAAAAGGTACCGTTAAGCTGGTACCTGTATAACAGTTATAAAAATTAAAATTTCAATTTTTATCATTTCATCTTATTTTTTTAATAAATGTTATAATTATTTTTTTATTATTACAAACTAAATATTAAATTTTAAAATAATATACGCAATCACCACAGTACTTACATATAAAATTTGTGAGAAGAATTAAAGTTTGAAGTGAGGAAAAAAAAATAAATCATGCAATATTATTATTGGGAATTAAAATAAATTCAGTTTGTTAATTTTTTTTTCTTTTATTTTTTTGCTATCGAAATATATTTTTTCTTTGAGATAAATATATATATAATGTCAATCAGAAAATTTAAATAATCTACATTATTTAGATTTACTGGTTTTTTTTAGTTATAAATTAAAAAAAAAGAAAAAAAGAAAAATTAAGTGTTATATTATTTAGGATGATGGAAAAATAATGGAGTCAGTGTCGATAGAATCTTGTTTAGGATGGTCCAGGATGATTCCACGATGACCTGTGTTTATTGAAACTTGTGTCCCAATTAGAGTATCACTTGGTCCACAATTATCACCATTTTTTATCAATGATCTCTGAAACCACACACTCATTCCCCTCAGCATGCTATTTACAATTTTCTTTTTTTTTTTTTTATTTAAAAAGGTGATATTAATAATACTCATGCATTTAAAAATATGTACATGTATATATTTACAATATAATTATTCAAATAAATTTAAGGGTATCATGACTAAATATCACAGTCAAAAAATATTCCAATCATAATCAACGAATGTTTTTATTTTTTTATATTATTTATTATTATTATTCAATGATTATATTTAAATTTAAAATGATAAAATTAAACAAATAATATAAATAATAAAAATTATTAATAAATAATAATTATTATTATTAATAAAATCATTAAAATGACTTGATAATTTTACTATTTATTTTTTCAATTATTTATTATTATTCAATTATATTTAGTTTAAATTATAAATAAATATTTTTGATAAATAAATAATTACTATTATTAATAAACAATTGATAATATTAAATGTCAAATTGAAAATCATTTTGGCAGTCATTTGAAAGTCATTGATGAAAAAGTAAAAGTTGCATTGTCATTTAGAAGTCATAGTGTCACCCAAAACCTTGATAAATGAGTCCCTCAGTAAAATGATTTGTATATTTTTGTTTGGGATATTGTTACATGGATATTCAGTCATGTTATCAATTAAAAGTACAAAAAAAACTAGTTAATATTTTCCTCAATTTCATCCCTTAAATTATTGTCATATTAAAAAACAAATAATTTATTAATTAGATTTTTTAAAATTTTGAAAAATAAAATTAACTATATCTAGATTAATTTATATAATATACAAATAGAATAATTATATTTTTATAAATCTTACCTTTGTGCTGTGTAGTGTAACATTTAAAAGTGTTGGTTGTTGTTTAATAACTATAAAATCAATTTCACTTGGACTGTATCCTTCAGCAGAAACCTAGAAAAAATAAATAAAAATCAAATTTTATTTTATTAAATACATTATTTATCTGTAGAAAAAAAAAAAAAAAAAAAAACTTACCTCAAGTCTGTAGTTACCAGGTAATAATATTCTCCAAAATTCACCATACTTGGTTGTTGAAAATTTAATATCACGACCTTTAACAATGACTGAAGCTCTCTCAATTGGATTACCAAATTCATCAATAACAAATCCTTTTACACCTCTGTGTGCTTCAGCCAAATAATTAACAAGTGCCTAAAAAAATAATTTACAATTAATAATATATAAATAAAATTTTTTTTTTTTTAAATTTTATCAAATCATAAAATAACTTACAACACGATTTTCTTCCCAGAATTTTTCTAGCTCATTTGCTGGTGGATATTTACAACATGATATTTCAAATGTTATTTCCATACAACCATTCCATATGTAATTAAAATCTTGCATACCACCAGTTAATGGATACCATTCAGCACCATTTGTTATACCATTTGTAAAACCAGGTTGTGTTCTTGAACATGATTCACCACGATGCATTGTTGTATGACTTTTTGAATAAACCATTGATAAATGTTCAAATACATCATTATCAGGTGATATACTTGGTTGTGATCTGTAACTCTGAAACACTGAAATAATATTATTCATTTAATAAATATTTTTTATATCATTTTTAATTTTTTTTAAACTTGAGAAATTTATTTATATTCATGATGTGACTATAAATATATTCTGTTCTTGAAATCTCAAACAAAAATATCAATTAAATTAATGATATATAAAAATAAATAAATTTATCCAAAAAATTAAATAAAAATTTCATACGCAATAATATATTTAAAAGATTAATATTGAAAACAAAAATATAAATTTCAAAATAATAATAAAATTAAGTTATTAAAATTCAATGACTAATTAATTTATTTTTAAATTTATCAAAAATCATATGATAATTGTAAATTTAAAAATCATAAATAAATTTTTAAATTAAATGTTTATTTATTTATTATATTATGAGTATAACTGAATATTTTTTTGTGAAGTTATATTTGAGTGAGGAAATTATGTTGAGAATATTTTGACCATGATATTTTGTCATAATGTATCAAAAAAATTAATGTATATAATTTTATGTAAATTAATTCATGTTATTTTCATACTTGCGCACAATGGTGCAGATCGACATATTCCTGATAGCATGAAAAAGATTAAATTTTATTTTTGTTATATATTTTAAATAAATATATGTACTTAAAAAAAAAAAAAAAAAACAACTGAAATTAATTTGTTATTATTATAGTTATTATTATACAAAATAATTATCAAAATTTGTAAACCAATTTTATAAAAAAGTCAACTGTAAATCCTGGTTAAACAAAAAAAAAAAAAAAAACGGAATAAAAAGTGAATAGATTTGTATAGAGGAGAAAAAAAAAGTGAAATCTATAGACAAAAGCAACAAATTATCGCATCCGTTTTGGTCAAGGCTCCAGGGGGAATTCCTAACAAATGAACAATTTTATTCATATTTTTATAAAAAAAATAAATAATAATAATAATAAGTGCATTGCTATTATTTATACTTAAATAATCTCGCTTTCTAGTTACATTAATGACCAAAATTTTTTTTTCAAAAGATGACATAGATAGATATTTTATTATTTGAATCTATTTTAAATTACTTGAAATAATAAAATACAAAAAATTAATAATAAATTTTGTTTTATTATTAATGATTATATAATTATTAAATTAATTTTTCTAACAATTTTGATGTTTTTTAATAACAAATGATGAATTTTTACTTGATGATATAGTATTTATAAAAAAATAAAATTTCATTTGAAAATTAAATAAATTTATAAATATATTTATCAAAACACCTTATTGATTATTTAAAATAATTTATCAAAATTATTAAAAATTATTATTTCATTGGTATAAATTTTTTTACATAAAAATAAATATTAAAAAAAAAAAACAATTCATCTTATATTATTATTAAATAAATTAAGTTATTTTAAATTATTTAAAAATTTTTTTATGACTTACGTGTATTTGGAGTATTATCAAATGGATAACTTGCAACTAATGCACCACCATGAAAACTTCCTGATAAAACAAATTGAATTTTTGATATCCATTGTTTAACTGCTTCAGTTTCTGGTTGAATTTTTTTATTATTTTGTTTAAAGTAATCTGGGAAATTTCTGTTAAGATCAAAACCACGAGAATTATACCTGCAACAAATCAAAAAACAAAAACAATAAATATGATTAAAATACTTGAAAAATATAAAAAAAAAAGTTTAATACTTTTTAGTTAATAAGTTAAATAAAAAAATTTTTGATTAAATTATTTTTTTTTTATATATATTTACCGTCCCATACCACCTTCACAATTTCCTTCTTTTGAAATTTCAAAACCATCAGGATTCATTGATGGTAAAATATGAATTCTTGTATTATCCAATAACCAAGTTATATATTTATCAGTTCCATATTGAGTGACAAGTAACTGTCAAATATAAAAAACAAATAAAAAAAAAATAATAAATAAATTAAAAGTATAAAAAAAAATTATTGAAAAAAATCTTGTTAATAAATCAAACTTTAAATCTAATAAAAAATTGACTTATTAGTTGATAAATAAATCCTTGATATTTCAAGAAAATTAAAAATAAAAAATATTATTTTTAAATTCAACTTACATGAATTAAATGAAGCATAAGTTCACGACCAACAGCTTCATTACCATGAATATTAGCAACATATTTTATATCAGGTTTTCCAATCATGTGTTCGTATGGTGATGATGAAACAACCATTACCCATAAATCACGTTCTTTAATTTAAAATAAATTATTTATAAAATTTAATACATCATTAAAAAATAGTTTATATACTTATATATATATATATTTTTTTTTTAAATGGATTGATAATTACTTTGAGCAGATTGTCCAATTGAATACAGAGCTGTTAAATTTGGATAACGTGATGATGTTTTACGAAGAAAATTATGCATTTCTGTATGATTATGATATCGAAAATCAACTTTATATGATTCATCGTATATTGAATAACGTGAATTATAATGTCTTGCTGTATCATCATCATTTAATGATTCTGATGATACTGATATGGCCTCAATTTTCATCACCAACATCAACAATGGTACAATTATACCCAACATCTTGATATCTAAAAAAAAAAAAATAATGATTAAATAAAACAAAGAAATCATTGTTTTTTTTTTTTTAACATTGACCTTGTTAAAATTAAATTAGATAAAAATGTTAATAAAATTATTAATAAATTCAATGTTCTTGCAGTAACAGCTGATGGATTTGTTCTTGATGATAAAATTTATTGAAAAAAAAAAAAAAATTAAATTAAATCTATCAATAAAATATAATAGCTGTTTATTCAAATTTTATTATCAGATTTTAATTTAAATTTATATTTATCAAGATTGATAAGTTGAGTACCTCTGTTGCTAAACCGTTAGGCACAGAAACCTCAGATAATACCGTTTGTGGATCATTGAATCATCACTTTAAAATTCATCATTCAAAAAATTAAAATATTATAATATTTATTTTTCATTTATGTATAAATTTTTTTTAAATTATATCATATAAATAAAAAATATTATTTTCATTGATAATAAACAATTAAATATGACCTCGAAAAATTAATTAATAAAAATGATTTTTTTTTTTTTTTATTTTAAATTTCAATGAATTATTATTTTCCATGGTTACTATATATATGCAACTTCATATAACTTGTTTTACAACTTTTTTAAAATAGAAAAAAAAAAATAAAAAAAATTTGTTTTCTTTTAGAAATTAAAAAAAAAATACTCAAAAAAAAAATTTCAAAATTTCGAAATAAACTAAATCAATATTTTTCGAAAAAATATTATTTTTTAATAAATATTATATCAAAGTAGGTCAACTATTTTTGTGTTTATTATTATAATTTTTATTTCAATAATAAATTATCAAATAAAATAACATATATTTATTGATTTTTATGACAATTCAGTATGAAAAAAAATTTACCAATAAAATGTCTTGTAAAATTGATTTGATGTTTTTTTAAAACATCAACGTATATTTTTTTTTATCAACCAAACAACCCTATAAAATTTTACCTCATGTTCCCTTGAGATTTTTTGATAATTATCAAGTAGAATAAATTGTCTTATTTTTGAGATAGATAAAACCACAAGAAACATAACTGAATAATTTATAAAAAATTGAGCACAAAAGTAAATAATTTTATGGATAAAACTGACAAAAAAAATTTAATAAATTTATAACTGTAACATTTTTGACAAAATTTTTTTTTAAATGTAAATTACATTTTGTTATATATTTTAAAAATTTTATTTTTAAAATGTCAAAACAACTAACAATAATTTAATCTGAATTTTGTGAAAGTTGTCCTCAACTTTCAACGGTATATTTTTTTATTTTATTTGTATTATTTTTTTATTTTTTTATTTTATTTTTTGCTTTGTAGGTAGGTCATCTTCAACTTTTCACTGATATCTTTTTTGAAAGGAAAAATCATTACAGATTTTTTTTTCTATTTAAAAATCAATTAAAAAAAATTTATTTGTCATAAATGATTCTAAAAAAAATTACATATTATGAATAAATTATTTTTTGTCGTTTGACCTAAAATTATTTATATAAAAATCACTAATAATAATTATTTTTAAATTAATAGAAGAACATATAATTGTATTATTATTTCATAAATACTAATATATTATCCTGGATAATTAGGTCATGTATTTTAATTTAGATTTGCATAATAATTATTAAAATTTTAACTGTCAATAAAAATTGATTAAAAATAGTATTAATAAATATAATAAAAATTTAATTTATATTTTTTAATAGTTAATCAATTATTAATAGTATTTTTTTAATTATAAATTTCTGTCTTTATTTTCATTTTGAATTATTAAATCAAATAAAAAAAAAGAGCTTGTAGTTTCTATTGAAAATTAATATTTTTTTATATAATAAAAAAAAAAAATAAAATTTATTTTCCGGAAGATTAAACAATACATTTTCTCATAATCTTTTAACCAATAAAAAATATCCTGAAAATATCATATATCAGTATTTTTCTCGTTAAACTTTGTCCTTGACTTTGTGCCAACAAATTTTACCTTGAATTTTATAATAAAGTTTTTTTATTTTTTCAATTTTTTTTCATGTCACAACTCACAAACTTACATTAATTTTTTTTTTTAAATAAATATTGATATAAATAAATTTTTAATTCATCAAATATTTACTAAATTTTATTTATCCTACAAAAAAATAAAAAAATAATAATTAATTTAAATTTAATTAAAGATATTTACCAAACATAAATTTATTGAATAAAAAATTAAATTAACTAAATAAATACATTTTTTAAGTAAATATAAATTCCAGTTATTTAATATTCTCGTCATTTTAAATAATAATTATAATAATTTAAAAAAATATAATTAAAATTATATCAAATAACAATAAAAATTAAAAAATACCTTTTTTTGTTCGAATATACTCAAGAATTTCTCGACGCGCTTTTTTTTTTTATGGTAACGCGTCCGAGATTGATTATTTTTTAATTATAAATTAGATATTTAACACATTTAATTGATATGTTTTTTTAATATTTAAATGTTTTTTTAATTTATTTATATGTGATTGGATAAACGTGCAAACTTGTGGAGAACACAACGCGATATGGGATGAATGCAATTCGATGATGAGATTGAGACTGAAGAGAATTTTTTTGATACTGCGCGCGTCGACATAAATATATATATTTTTTATACGATATTATAATATTGTTAGCTGGACATGAGAGAGATGAATAAAAGCAGGAAAGTTCCAACACCTTCACAATTTTTTTTCACCTTTTTACATATAAAATACATATTAATAATCCTTTTAAAAGGTGGGCTAAAAAAACCACTTTTTTCGATTATAAAAATATTGCAAAAAAAAAAAATTCATTTTTTATCTTATCGAATTTTATATCTATTAATCAATAATTTATTATTTTTTCATTTCTTATTTAATTTTTAATTTAATTTAATTTTATTATTATAATTTTTACTATCGAAATAATTTTTCGAAAAATTATTTCGATAAGTAAGAAATCTAGATAAGTATATATTTTTTATTTTTACTTGAAAAATTTTTTCCATTATAAAAAATTCTTTTTTAAATATTCTTTGATGTTTTTGTTAATAAAAAAAATGAAAATTAAAAAGAGGTTGTTTTTCAAGTTTTATAAAAAATTTCGAATGAATAAAAATATGTTTTCTTCATCAAAAAAAAAAAAACGAGGTTTTTAACATTTTATTTTTATTTTCTTTATAAATATCATGTTATTTATTTTTTTTCTGATAGAAATATAGATGCATATGAATGATGATACAATCTAAAAGTGAGAAAAGGAAATAATTCTAGACTTTGGAATATGCGATGTATGAAAATGGGAAAACCCTCAACATGTCTATTATTCTATTTCTGCTCATTGACATCAAGCTTTTGTTGTGTCATGACAAAGACTTTACTATATATATCAGTTATTTTTATATTCCAATGGTGTAATATGATAAGAAAAAAAAAAAAAACATTCAAATTAACGACGTTAAAAAAAAGAAAAACAAAAATATAATTATAAATTTATAAATTAGATTGTTTTACAAGTATGAAATTGATATTAACTCGTGTATACTAAAACAAAAATCATTAACTCAAATGAATAATAAAAACAATAGCTAATACGATGATAAAAAAAACTATTCATTTTATTGTTGATTGTAATAACGTATTTATATATTGTTGTTATTATTCATTGACGTCATACAGTGACTAGAATGAATCAATATTATGTCTGGAATTCAAATCTAATCTTGAAAATTTTTGAGTATAATGTTTCAATAAAACAAGAAAATCAAACTGGTAAAATTCTCGAATTAAGACAAGCTGTGTTGTTTTAGTTATTGTAAAAACTGATAAACTAAAAACTCAAGAAGTTAAAAATTTAAAAGAAAAAATATTTAATCAAAATGATCAATGATGAGCATGAAATTCAAGAAAATTAATTGACATTGACATCAAATAAATTCATTTAAATTATTTATTTTTAAATATAGTCGATTGCGTTAATAATTGAATTTTATTTTTTGTTAAACATTTGATTTTTTTTTGGTTGGAAAAATATAAATAAATAAGTTTTGTAGAAAATTTCTTAGAAAAAAAAAATATTAAAGCTCTTAAAAATTGGAATATTTATATATTGATTGAAAATAAAAATAAATATTCTCATTTCGATTTGCTTAATTTGATTTCAAATTCCATGAATATTTCAATAAATAATATTAACTGCACTTAGTTTTGTTCACTTAAATAAAATATTAATTGTAATAATGTAAACAAAATTTGTCAAATTTGATGACCTTCAAGCTTAAATTTAATCCAATCCATTTGTAATAGAAATTTTTTTTTTATAATTTACGATTTTTTATTTTGACTTGATAGAAAAAAATACTTTTTCTACTTTATTATTTTTTTTTTTTTTTAAGAAATTAAAATAGTAGATTTGAATTTATTAACTTAATCAGGTAAAGCTGATATCACTTTTTGGATTAGTTGATATTTTTCTATGAAATTTATCTAAGTAGAAAACATTTGTGATAAAGTTTTCTTTTGTGCTTGATCTTTTTGCTTAATTGCTAGTAAAAATGTTTGTAATTCTTTTTCAATAGCTGTTGATAATGATGGATCTAATTCAGCAGCTTTACGTAAATCTTTAATTGCTTCTGTTTCATTCCATGCACCAATATGAGCTTTACCTCTTCGAAAATATGCCTTTACATTATCTATATCATGAAAAAAAAATTAATAAGCTAAGTAATTATTTTCTCATAAAATATTTTCAAGTTAAATTTTACCTGGTTCATTATTTAAAACTGTTGTACAATGTTCAATTGCTTGATAATATTCTTTATTTAATAATTTACATTGTGCATAATTTAATAACAATGGCATTTTCATTTTTTCTAATTCTAACCATGCTTTATCTCTTGGTTTTTCTCTAAAAAAAATTTTAATAAATATTAATAAATATAATTAATTATTATTGAATTATTAATAAAACTTACGCCAACATAAGTTGTTCTAAAATTCCAATAGCAACAGCATAATTACTAGCAGCTTCATCAATTTTTTTATCTTTAAATAATTTATTACCTTTTTCTTTTAATATTGGTATATTTTTTAATTTTTCATCCTCAGTCATTTGCCATGATTCTTTTTCATATTCACTTGGTTGTATAACTTTTATTAATTCTGTTAATAATATTTTTAAATAAATAAATAAATAGCTTTTAAAGCTAATAAACTTAATCAATTTAAAATCAAAAAAGATCTAAATGATGATCCATAAATAAATACAATAAATGTTAAAAACTACAAACCAATTGTAAATTCAAGATCCTGTGGATTTTTAATTAAATCATTCAAATCAGGATATCCAATTCCTTCATTTTGTAATGTAACACCACAACAATGTTTACTAACTTTTTTACTTGCTGGTGTACCAACTTCTCTAAGTGTTTTAGCAATATATGGATATGATGATACTAACTAAAAATTAAACAAAATAATTAATTAAATATTATAATTATATTTTATATTTAATAATAAATAATATACCAACACTTTTATCAACTCTAAAACAACTTATTTCATTTAATGCCATTTTTTGAACAATTGTTTCCCAAACTTCAAGTTTAAATTGTTTACCAAGTATTAATTCCATTGGTGAATTCATTTTTTTACTATCATCAATAACTGTACCATCACATTTTGATGTTTTAAAATTAAAAAATACCTGAAAAAACCATAATCAATAAATTGTTTACGTTAAAATAAGATAATATTACTTTATTTAAATTTGTTTTTTTTTTTTTACTTTTGTTCCAGGTACAAAGTCCACACATTTTGTTCCAACATGAATAACATTTTTAACAATTAAATTTTTATCGACATTATTTAATTATATTTTTTGGAGTAATATATTAACAATATTCTTTGGTTTTGTTGTTGTTTCTATTTGACGTTTTCTTGTATGTCTAATAATTGTCAAAAACATATGTAATACCTTTTGACGTCATCATCAGCCATCATCATAATATTATTAGGTATATTCATCTAATTGGTAAAACAGATGGTTTTTATTTAATATTAATTATAATTAACAAGCACATATGTTTATATCCAACTTTGAATTCATACAGGTAAATCATAATTTATTATTGTTTAATATATAATCATATAATTTTTTAACAAATAATTAATTGCAATTAAAATAACACAATATTTTATGTTGTTTTGTTTAATTTTTATAATGACATATTGGTAATTGAGGTTATACCTATAGGTATAAATTATTAATAAAAAAATTATTTATTTATTTATTTTAATTAATATAAAAAAGAACAAAAAAAAATGTTAATTAAATAATAATGACGCAGTATTAAATTTTATTTATTTTTAGGTATCAAATTTTAAAATATTCAAGACAGTTCAAGAGACAGTCTAACAAAATTTTGATATATAAAATTATTTTATAAATTTATACAAAAAAAAAATGAGTAATACAAATCACCAGGTTATTTTAAATAATAAAAATGGATCTGAAAATATTGGTAAATATAAAAATTTGTTAAACAAATATAATTATTAGTTATTTAATTTGAATAAAATAAAATAAATTATTTTTAGAACCTGAAGAAGTTAATATTCCAGTTCCTTGGGGTCACATAAGTGGTGAGTTAATAAAAAATAATAATTATTAATATTAAATTTAAAAATACAATATTTATTTAAATTATTAAAATCAATTATTATTGTTAATATATTTAATATTACAATATAAAATTAAAAATAATTGATAGGAAAATGGTGGGGCCCAAAGGACATACAGCCAATATTATCTGTACATGGTTGGCAAGATAATGCTGGAACATTTGATAATATTGCTAAAAAATTAAACATCAATAAAATATCATTATTGTGTATTGATTTACCTGGTCATGGATTATCATCTCATATTCCTGATGGAACATTTTATTATGTTTTTTGGGATGGGATTATTATTCTACGTAGAATTGTTAAATATTACAAATGGGACAAGGTTAGCATTTTAAATAAAAAAAAAAATATAACAGTGTTAATGGGTTCCTCAATATTTAAACAAAAAAATCTTTTGCCTGATAATTTTATCAATATTAGATTAGACAAAAATGATAATTTTAGATAAATTTAAATTGTTTTTTTTCGTCGTGGCAAATTTATTCATATATATTTAAAATTAATTGTCACAGGGAAATGGTGGGGATTGAGAAGTATACAACCGATAATAACATTACATGGTCGTCAGGATAATTCTGGAAGTTTTGATCCACTTATGAAATTATTAATTAATAATAATAACAATAAACATTCATATTTATGTTTGGATTTACCTGGTCATGGTTATTCATCACATCTACCAGAAGGACAGTATTATTTTATGCACTGGGACTGTCTTATCTTACTTCGTAGAATTATAAAATATTATCAGTGGAACAAGGTCAGCGATTATAAATACATATATATATGTTTTATTTATTTATTTTTTTTTCTAATCTAAAAATAATGATAAAAAATTATTCAATAATTTTGATGCACATTAAATTTTTTTTATACTTATAAATAATGAGGTACCCATTATGCACTTGATTTAATTTAATAAAAATATGATGTAATAAAATATTATTTATATATACATATATAGATTAAAATACTTGGACATTCATTGGGTGGTGCAATTGGATTTTTATATGCTGCAACATATCCAGATGAAATTGATTTATTAATAAGTCTTGATATTGCTAGTCCATCAGTTAAAAATATTGTTAGTTTAGCAACATCAACTGGTAGTCAAATTGATAAATATTTAAAATATGAAAAATTAACACTTGATAATGTACCATGTTATGAGTATAATGAAATGTTGGATATTGTTTTGGATGCTTATAATGGTAATATAACACGTAAAAGTGCTGAAACTTTAATGATACGTGGAATGCAACCAGCACTTTTACCAGGAAAATATTATTTTTCAAGAGATCCAAGATTGAAGGTATATTAATAAATACAATTTAATTTTGTTTTAATAATAATACAATGATAATTAATTTTCTATAAAAATCATCAATATGGTTTATAAAAATTTATATCATTTAAATATTCGAAAACAATTTATTGATAGTTACATGTTTATTTAATAATAGCTAGTTAAAATTAATTTTAATATTTATTTTTAGGTTTCAATGTTGGGATTGTTGTCAGTTGATTTAACAAAAGCATATGCTGAACAGATAAAATGTCCATACTTGAATATACGAGCAATTCAGGGTCTTCAAGTTGATATACCTGGACATTATGAAGAAATAATAGATATTATAAAAAAAAATTCCTCAAAATTTGAATATAAAGAAGTTGAAGGAACTCATCATGTACATTTAAATGAACCAGAAAAAGTTGCACCAATTATAGAAAATTTTTTAAATTCAATTTAATAATTAATTCATTCCAATAATAAATAAAACTATTCAAATTTATTTATTTAGAAAAATTATATTTAATTATTATATAAATAATATAAATAGCAAAATTATAAAAAAAAAAAAATAAATAAATAAAGAAAAAAAAAAATTACTAAATGTATTTTTGCTGATAAAAAAAAATTTATATTATCAACTTGGTGAATGATTAGACGTTAAAAAATATGATAAATATCTGAAAAATAATTGTTGACATGTTGAGGCTAATATCATTTTATGCTCTACTTAAACTTGTTGTAAATTTTAACTAAATACGTTGAAAATTATTTAAAATAAATATTTATTATTTCGGGTATTTAATAATATTCTAAATTATGTCAAAATATTTTATAAATAAACAATAAAAATTATTAAATAAAGCATCAAAAACAATAATTGTTTTATTTAAATTAACAAAGTTTTTTTTTTTTATTTTTCTGTGAATATAATTTTAGTTTTTCTTTTTCATTATTATTTGAAATTTTATTTTAATACAAGGCTAAAAGAATAAAATATTATCTAACAAAATAAACATAGCTGAATTTTTATTATTAAAAATAAAAAATATATAAAAATAATAACTTTAACAGAAATGTTTGTTTTAAAAAAATTAAAAAAAATACAATTCGTTTTTTTTTTCTGTAAAATAATGAATGAACTATTAATTTTTTAAATTATAAATTTGAAAAAAATTTAAGTGATCCAGTTTTAAAATTTTTTTTACTTTTACAAGCTATGAAGATTCATTTGATAAAAAAATAAATAAATAAAGAAAATAATAGTCAAGAAATGCGTTTCGACCGGTTCCTACTCTTATGCAATTCAAACAAACAGTCGACCTAAAAACACACAAGATAAAAATGAATAAAATAATTTTATTTATTTATTTTTTTCCCCTTAAATACTGGTATCATTTACATTCAACAACTTGTTCCATTAAATTTAAACCTAAATAATTTAAATAGTATAAAAAAAAAAAAATAATAATTATAGATTTACCATAAAAAATAGTTTAAAATCATATTAAGTTAAAATATATTGATATTTGTACAGATGTAAATATTAAAAATGATAATCATTTTATATTTTTTTCCCTTATTTTTATTTTATTATTTGATCAAGTGTAGATATTGTTGGATTGAGCCACGTTTTTAAGTAAAAGGGGAAATGATTTTTATTTTTTAATTCTTAAATTAAAATTTTTTTTTCATATTCATAACGATTAATGATTTCGTGGTGTCAGTTTGTCTTCAATATTTAACATCAAAATTAAAAAAAAAAAAACTTGAATTTTTATCAATAAAATGATAAATATATATATATTTTTAAATCTTACTTTTTACATATCTTAAAATAGTTATTAAAATTAATGTCGTTGTTAAAGATAATGTTTTTTTATTTTTATTATTCGACAGTAATAATACAAATAAATATATTAAAATATTAAAGAAAAAAAAAAAAAAAAAAAACAGGCGTGAAAACGTGGTCACCCGTATCTTTGAGACACGTAGGTGAAAAAAATAAAAAAAATAAATAAAATAGACAAACGGTGGGTATAATAATTGGTCGCGATAGGGACGTTGAAACATACACGCAGGGAAGTTTTAATCATTTGCACTTTGAGTCTACTTCGAACTCGTTTACTTCCTCAACAACTCATCGGTAAGTTTCAAAATTTTATTACAATAATTTCATTTGAATAAATAAATTTTTTAAAAATATAATATATTTATTACAATTTAATCAAATTATAATTAAATTTTTATAATAAATATTTAAAAATAAATTTTAATTTAAAATAAATAAGTTTATTTTTTATCTATGATAATTTTAGTTTTAATTATTTATAATTTATTTTAAGATTTAAATATTAAAGTTAATATTATTCAAGTATTTAAATAAAATTATTTTAAATAATTTCTTCTTTTTTTTTTTTTTGTTGCTAGGCAAGAAGTGTGAATTAATTAAGTCAATTTTATTCGATCTGATTTATCGATCCTGACGTTCAACAAACTTTATATTATTTGTTAGTTTGTTCGTTCGGCTCGAGTTATCAGATTGATATGATAAATCTACACTTGATATAATTTATTTATCTTAATTATGTATCATGTAATTACGATAAGTGACAATGCGATCATAAAGTTCCTGATCAGTTGGTGAAAATGAAGTAAGTGTTCGTAAACGTGCTCGTGATATTTCTAAATCCTTAAAAATAAATGATTAATTTTTTTTGTAAATAATTAATTAATTATTATATATGATTTTTATTATTTAAATAAAATTTACCTTTAATAATTTTTCATTTCTAATAATTGCAGATTCTTTAGAAATTATGAATTTCGAATTATGATAATTTTTAGAATTTAATTTATTTTCAGATTTCTTATTGGATCTTTGTTCTTCACTAAAAAATATAAATTGTTATTTTTTTAAATAAAAATAAAAAAATAATATTTAATAAATAATTTACCATTTTTTAAGTTTTTCAATGAGTAATTTTTCTTCTTTTAGATATTTTAATTCAAATTCACGAGCAATTGAATCTTCCATGATGTGAAAAAAATTAACAGCTGTGTAAAATTATATTTATTTAATTTTTTGTTTTTAGTTTTATGTAACACATAGCAACGCTATCGATCCTTTTTTTCCAACAAAATTCAAATAAATATACTCAAATAAATTGACTTTTATAAAAATAAATAGACATGATAATTATTTTATTTGTTTTATTATTTATTATTATTATTAAATAAAAATTCAATCTGAAATAAATACGTGGAAGACCACGTGTTTTAATACTATAAATATATATATATTTTTTTTTGTTAATTTTCTATCAATTTTCTATTATTTTTCTGACTGGTTCATCATGCTTCAACACTCTGAGATTTTGGCTGAAAAAACAAAAAGATTTTATTGTTGTGATATTATTTGTTTGTTTGTTAGAAAAATTGGGCATGCTAGATTATTAGACAGACTGATAAAATATCAATCAATTTATTTAAAATTAATTTTTAATTAATAGCTAAGATTCAATGTGACTTGTAATTTAAAGCATTACGAGGCATTATTGTCATTATCAATAAATCCAAGTGTTTAAAATTATTAACTTGAAACAAAAACAATTATAAAATTTTATATCATATGGATAAGTTTTTGAATCAATTAAATTTTGTTTACCATAATGTAAATGTGAGTTGGTAATGAACGTTCCATAACTTCAGCAAGACGTATTTTATTAACTTTGTGTTCTTCATCTGTAAAAAAAAAAAAAACAAAATAAATAAAAATAACTAATACAATTAATATTGATGAGTAAAAAAATAATTAAATATAAATTAAAACAAACCAATCGGAACAGTAAGTGTTAATGTTGGTAATGCAACAAAACCAGCAACAAGTGGTCTAAGTATCCAATCAATTTTTTTTTTATTTTTTGGTCTAATACAAATATCAATTTGTTTTTGTCCAGCAAACATAAATGCATCACTTGCTTCCATTGTAAGTCTAAGTGTAAATAATAAATCTGAATGATTTTTAATAATATATGAAATACATAATGGTGTTCTAACAAATCCATGAGCTGGTAAATTAGCATCAATACCAACAACAACATCTTCAACCCATAATGGTGCCAATGTAACACTTGTACTTGTTTCAATAATATTATCAGTATTATTATTATTATCATTATTATTTCTTTGCCATTTAATTGTATAAACACCAGTTGATGTTGGTTGTTCACTACCAATTTTTGGTACAATACAAAATGCATCTGTTGCTGTTTCACCATCCGTTAATATAATATTTTTTAATAAACTTTTATCATCCCAATCATTATTATTATTTAATTTATCAATTGAATTGCCTAATTCAACTGATGAATCAATTATTTTTAATGGCCATGGTGATGTACAAACAATATGTGGCATCATTATAAATGGTTCATTAACAAATGCTTTTGTTAATGGTTCAAATAATTTTGTATAAAATTGTGTTGTTACATCAAATGGTTTAACTATTTTTAATGTATATAATAATTCTTTATTACGTTTTATATCATCATTATTAACTTGATATTCAACACGAAATATAAAATTTCTTATTCCAATTTGATGACATCTAATATATATTATTTTTTCAATTTTTTTTTCATTAATATTTTCATTATTAATATTAATTATTATTGAATTTTGATTATTTTCATGTAATTTTTTATTATCTGTTGTTAAACTTAATTCAACTGCTGGATCATTACTATTTTCAGCTAATATTTGTTTAACCTATAATTATAAAATTTTAATTATATATTTATTATTTTAATTAATAAAATTTATATAAATTTTAAATATTACCTGAATAATAACATTTGAAATATCTTGATTTGATGATATTAATATTTTTATTGGCATCCATTCACTCAATAAAGCTGGTACATTAGCATCAATATCAAGTTTAAAATTTTCATCTTCATGTTTAATTTCAGCAACAATTAATGATTTAATTTTATCAAAATAATTACCACGTAATTGTTGAATTTCTGGATATGTACGTTCTAATAATGTACAATCACCAAATAATGATGTATATTTCATAATAATTGAAAAATTTTTATCATTACCAAAATATAATGATACACTATTTATTTGTATTTCAGTACCATCATTAAAATTTGGTGTATCAAATTGACAATTAAATTTTTTAATTTCATTATTATTAAATTTAAAATTACTATTATTATTAATATTTTCATCAATAAATAATTCAATATTTTTACCAGGTAATTTAATAGATATTGATATTTTTGAAAATTCAATATTATCATTATATAAATTACGTATAAATAATTCAATATTTATATATTTACCAATATAAAATTTATTATTTGTAAATTTAATTTTTAATTGAATAAAATTTATAATATTAATATCATCAATTGTAAATATAATTTTATCAATATTATTAATTTCATTATTCCATTTATTAATTGATATTAATTTATCATCATTTGGTAAATCTGGTTCTTCAATTGGCATTAATTTATTTAATATATTATATATATTATTACGTATTATTAATTTATGATTTTTATTTAATAATATATTTGGACCAAGTGCTTCAATACATAATGTTAAATATTCTTGTATTGATACTGATAAAAATGCTGCTTTAAGTGCATTTTTTAATATATCTGTTAATAATATTGGCCAACATTCACTACGATAATCCCATAACATATGCATTAATAATGTTAATACTTTACCATAATCTTTAGCATTAAAATATTCACTAGCCATTTGTACAACTAATAATCTTCTCATTCTTGGACAACGATATATTTTAAATTGTGATATTGAATTACCTAATAAACCAATAATAATCATTGAATGATTAACTTTTTTTTCACGTAATTGTAATAATTTAATTGTTTGTTTATTTAAATTATTATTATTAATATGTTTTTGTTCAATATTAATAAATGATCTTTGTCCATAATATTCACTCTTATTATCATCAATAATAATATTATCATCATCATTATTATTATCATTATCAATAATAATATTATCAACTGATTTTTTACGTAAAGTTGCATATTGTGCAGCAAGTTGATAATAATAACCAGGATGTTGTGTTTGTACTGCTGGTAAACCTTGTCTAATAGCATCATCAAATAATTCAGCAAATGTTGAATATTGATTTGTCATCCATCCATAATGTTCAAATATAATATTATCATTACCAATTAAATTACGATAACGTTCAGTGTGACAACGAAATTGTGATATTGCATCTCTTGGTTGATTTAATAAAAACATTAATTTACATATTTTATAATTAACAAAACTTGATATTAATTTAATTTCATAAATATTTGTATCAATAATACGTATATCATTTAAATCTTTATAACATTGTTGATAATGACGTAATGATATATTTTTATCATTTTTTAATTCATTATAAAATGCCATTTTATATTGATGACGTATTATAATATATTGATGTGAATTTTTATTAAGTTGTTCACGATGATTTTTAACAATTTTATATTCATGATGATAATAATTTTGTGATAAATCATAAAATGCATTTTCAAGACGTGTTATATAACCCATTAAATGATCACCATGTGGTAATATATATAATAATTTACCTTGTAATTCACATGATGTACATAATGATGTTGCTCTATCACTTGTTAATGTATCTTCATTATCTGTTGGTGATGATGATAATGATAATGATTTTTGTATTAATACAACAGCAATTTTTGTATTACGTCCATTAAGTGATAAACGTAATGATTGTACTTTTGATGAACAATCAATTTTTTTTTCATTCCATTGTGGATCATTCCAATCAAGATCATAAAAAAAAATAACAACTGATGGTATTTCATTGAGATATTTTGTCATCCAATTACGTTTTAATATACCTTTTGGTGTATACCATTCATATGAATTTTTTTTTTGTTTTGATATTGGAAATACATGTGATTGTTGAAGTAATTTAAATTGTATTGAATGTGAATCTGGGCGACGATTGTTATTAAATGCATCCCAAATTGAACGATGTACTGTATTTGATATATCAAGACCTGCTAGAGCAATCAATGCCAATGGTTTTGCCACTAATTCTGGTGGTAAATCAAACATTTTATTACCTAGAAAATTAAAAAATTATTATAATATAATTTTTTTTTATTAACTATTTATAAATAATAGGTATATTGTTTATAAGTGTTATTGTTATTTGTTTACCTTAATTTAAGAAATATTTTAAACAATTTTATTATATTTGTTTTATTAGAAAATTATTTGTTATTAGTGGACTACATTTGACATATAAAATAGAATGACAGCTGTAATAACAAGGTTATGTTTTGGAGAGACACAAATACATCTTTTTTTTTACCTGTTACAATAAATAAAAATAAACACACACCAAAAAAAAAAAAAAAACTCTCTCTTGCTCTCTCTCTCTCTCTTAACCGGCATAACCTCAAAAAATTGACAAGAAGCTGCAAGAAGTTCAAGGATCAACACAATAAAATTGCAATAAAATTTGCAACCCAGAGATTATTATTGAGTGTATATTTAATTAAATAAATATAAATAAACAATGGCAGATGAGGATAATCCAAAAGAATATCGTTGGGAGACTGGCTATGAAAAAACATGGTATGCAAATTGTTTATCAGTTATAATTTTTTTATACAAAGTTATGTCAAAATAATTGTTTATATAAAAAATAAATATCTAAATATTGAATGTTTATTTTTCAAGGGAGGCAATTAAAGAAGATGAATCTGGTGGTTTAGAAGCATCAGTTGCTGATATTATACATAAAGCTAAAAGAAAAAGACAATTAGAAAAAACAGGTACAGCTAGACTTGGAATGATGAGACATCTTTTTATTGTTTTGGATGGTTCTGAAGCAATGTCAATTCAAGATTTAAAACCAACACGACTAATATGTTCAATAAAAGTAAATAATTATTTAAATTTAATAAAAAAAAAAAAATAATTAATTTACTCATAAATTTATTTTAAATATTATAGCTTCTTGAAGGATTTATTGATGAATTTTTTTATCAAAATCCAATAAGTCAATTGGGATTAATAGTTACCAAAAATAAAAGAGCTGAAAAAATCAGTGATTTATCTGGTAATACTAAGAAACATTTAAAAGTATGTTAATATTATTACTTATAAAAATAATATTTATTATTAAAATTAATAATTTATTATTATTAATGTATTAATTTTAATAGGAAATTAAAGGATTACTTGGTTCAACTCCATTAGCTGGTGAACCATCATTACAAAATTCATTAGAATTAGCATTAAAATCATTAAAAAATTTACCATCACATGCTAGTCGTGAAATATTAATAATAATGGGATCATTAACAACTTGTGATCCTGGTAATATATCTGAAAGTATTCAGGTAATTTGAAAAAAAACAAAAAATAAACCTCTAATATGATTATAGAATTTCTTAATAATATTTTTTTAATAATTAAAAATTTTTATTATAGAATTTAAAAACAGAAGGTGTAAGATGTAGTGTTATTAATCTTGCTGCTGAATTACATATTTGTAAAAAAATATCAACAAGTACTGGTGGTGAACATGGTGTTGTACTTGATGATAAACATTTTAAAGATCAATTATATATGCATATTGATCCACCACCAGCAGCAACACGACTTGAAGCAGCACTTGTTAAAATGGGATTTCCTCATCATTCATTATCAACATTAGGAACAGATACAACACCAATAAGTGTCTGCATGTGGTAAATTAAAAACAAATAATATCTTAAGACATTTATTTATATAAATTTTAGTATAATAATTAATAATTAATAATTTATATTACAGTCATGCTGATAGTAAAGATGAACCAGTAAAATTAACAAGTGCTGGTTATTTATGTCCTCAATGTTTATCAAAACATTGTGATTTACCAGTTGAATGTAGATCATGTGGACTTACCCTTGTTTCTGCACCACATCTTGCACGTTCATATCACTATTTATTTCCAGTTAAACATTTTGATGAAGTTGATTTTAATGAAACACTAAAAAATTGTTTTGGCTGTCAAAAAAAACTAACTTCACTTGATAAAAAGGTATATACATTAAACATACATCACATATATTATTATATAAAATAATCAATATTATCGTAGTATCCTATTGGATAATATTTTATTACGTTGTATTTTAATTTTTGTTTTTTTATCAAAGCTTTATTTATGATTGTGATGACGTATTATTTTATCAAATATAATTTATTGATTACAGGTTTATGTTTGTGAAAAATGTTCACATAGTTTTTGTCTTGATTGTGAAATATTCATTCATGAATCACTTCACACATGTCCTGGCTGTGCAACAAATCCAAATTCATTTAAACAACCAACTGAAAATAACAACACGTGATAAATTAAAATATAATTTTTTTAAATTAATTTAACCAAAGATGCTTGAAAAAAAATATTTAATTTCAGTATTCTTTACTTTTTTTTTTTTTTTTTTTTTTAATGATTTTTTTTTTTTTAATTATTAAATAGTTTTATCAATTTATATTATTGATAAATAATAATAATTAAACAAATGAGAACAAAATTTAATTTGTTTTTTTTTTCAAAAATTTCAGTAGAATATTATTGTTAATTGTTTGTTAAACAAAACAAAAAAAAAAACAATGTTAATTGAAAAATTATCATCAAAATGATATTAGTTTTATAAATAATTAGTGGGAGTGTAGAAAATTAAACAGGTATGATATGATGGGAGACATTGAGTTGACTAAAATATTTACTTCGTGTTTTTAACAATATTTTCTCAGTCGTGAGAGAACCTTCGATACGACAAGTTCAAAATAAATAGTAAAAAAAGAATTTAATAAATTTAATAATAATATAAACTCATGGATATTTAAAAGGATTAATTAATTTAAAATTAATAATTTAATATCAACAAATTAGGTAAGTTTAATTTTTATAAACTAACACTTTAAAAAGATTATTTATCATTTTTTTTTTAATAGCAACAACTTGTATTTATAATAATTAAATTATCTTTAATGATGATTTAACTTATTAAATTATAATTGAATTTTTATGTGATTAATTAACGTTATAAAATAACAACTTTATTAAACTTTTTTTCAAATAAATCAACGTTTTTTTTTTTTTTTTTTGTTCAGAAATTTATAACAATATTTTTTTAAATGATAATAATTTCAATGTAAATTTTCTGTTTCAATAAATAAAAAAATAATTTATAATTAATTATGTTTTTTTATATTCAATTATAATTTATATACTTGTTTTCATTTGAATTTATCCATACTCATATTTTGAATTATTATTTAATAATAAAAAATTTATATTAATAATAATAATATTGTAACTTATCGTTATTTTATCATTCATTGCACTCGATATTTCAAATAGGTCGTTTGAATTTCTCGCAACTGAATTATTTATTTATATTTAAAAAATATATTTTCTTAAAAATTTTTCACAACTCATTATCATTGAATAGATAAACAATTAATTATTGATTTGAATAATTTTTAATAAAATTAATAAACATTCAATTTAGATAATAAAAAAAATATTACAAATTACTTTAATTTATTTATTTTATATAATTAATTATTTATATTATTTATATTTTTAATTATTATTAGACAAATTAAATTTTCAAATTTATGTTATATTTATTTATATTTTTTTTTTATACATTAATAAATGTAAAGATAAAGATAACACCGGCTCAGACAATCATCATATGGACAGAAAAAGTATTTATTTTTTTTTTGTTCTTTAAATTTTATTTATTCATTTTATTAATACAATTTATATTTTTTATAAATCAAACAACTGGGATTAAATTGTTTAACACGTTGTAGTGAAAAAAAAAAAAGATATCTACATTGAGTTCATTGGAACATAAACTAAAAATTTTTTATTTATTTATAATTTTTTTTTAATTAAAATGTCACGCATTACTTGTGTGCAATGGTGAATATCTAATTTATGCAAGCTAAAGAAATAATATCATTGATTTGAATTTTTTATAATTAAATTTTACACTCAATGTTTGATGATTTTTCCTTTTATTTTTTTTTCTCATTTTTTTTTTTAATCTTTTACGTAATGAGGAAAATTATCTGTGACAATTTAGATGGCATGACTTCTTGCATAAAGATGTAATAATTATAAATTAAAAACACAACATTAAATTTTGTTCAATGAATATTATTATTATTTTTATTTAAATGAAAGAAAAATTATCATCATTCATATGAATTATTTTTTATTGATATGAGTTTTTTATTTTATATAATTTGTTTGTTTATTTTTAATCCAATTATTATAAATTTTGAATGTATAAAATAAAAAAAAAAAAACAAAGTGTTTCAAGGATAATAGAATAATTTTTTTTGTTACATCAAATCCTTGAATAAATGACCCTGAGTTTGTTCCAAGTGTCATTAACATTTTATCATAATAAAATTGTTTATATGTGCATTTAAATTATTTTTTATTTTTCATAAAATTATACTTGTTCTCAATACATTTTTTTTTTTTTTATTAAAAAAAGTATAAAAAATATTTGATAGAATTAACAAAGTAATTTATCAATAATATTTATTTTGATGACTATTTATAAAAATTAAAAATATATTATTTATAAATTAATATTTAATATTAAATATAATTTGTTATAAATATTATTATCAAATAATATATCAATTATTATAAAATTTACAGTTTAAAATGTCAATAAAACTTTGGCAAGCATTATCAAGACGTCGTATTACTGAAGATGAAGAAAATAAAAGTGAATTGGCACGTGTTTTAGGATTATTTGATTTAATTGCACTTGGTGTTGGTGCAACACTTGGTCTTGGTGTTTATATACTTGCTGGTAAAGTTGCTAAAGAAACAGCTGGACCCGCAGTTTGTATATCATTTTTAATTGCTGCTTTTGCATCAGCACTTGCAGGTATATTGAAAAAAAAAAATTATATACTTTTTATAATTTGTTCCTTATTTACAAAAAATAAACATTTTATTTTTTTTGTCTTATTGATTTTATTTAATTTGTTTGTCATGTAGATAAATATTTTATGAAAAATGAGGGAATTGAATTTTATCGATTTTTTTTCATTTAATTTGTCCATGGCCTAAAAAAAAAAAAAGAAAATAAATAATAAATATTAAATTAATATTATTATTAAATAATATATAATTTTTATTTTTATTATTCAAGTATTAAATATTTTTCTTAGGTATGTGTTATGCTGAATTTGCATCAAGGGTACCAAGAGCAGGATCAGCTTATGTATATTCTTATGTAACAGTTGGTGAATTTATTGCATTTGTTATTGGTTGGAATCTTATACTTGAATATGTTATTGGTAAATTATTACTTGAAAAATAACATTATTTTTAACTATCAACATTAAAATTTTATATATTTTATATATTTTGTTTGTGTATAATTTTTTATAGGTACAGCAAGTGTTGCAAGAGGTCTCAGTGAATATGTTGATGCTATGATTAATAATACAATGAAAGATAATCTTCATTCATTAATGCCAATAAATGTACCATATCTTGCTGATTATCCAGATTTTTTTGCATTTGGTGTCATAATATTATTGAGTATATTATTGTGTGTTGGTGCACGTGAATCATCAAATTTAAATATGATATTTACAATTGTTAATTTATCAACAATTGTCATTGTTATTATTGCTGGTTCCATTAAAGGTAAACAATATTTTTTTTTTTTTAATATCCAGACAAGCAGAAAATAATAAAAATAATTATCTCGATTAAATATTTAAGTATCAACAAATAAAATAAAAATTCCCATTATTTTTTTTTTTTCTTCAAACTCAGTTTATTTAATCATGTTGATAATAATCTGTTTAAAAAAATTGATTAGATATAATAATTAATTTTAAAACCAATACAATTCTACTTTTTTATTAATCAACTTGTTGTCTTTTTTTTTTTTTTTTTTTCTTTTTAATCTTTATTGTTATGAAAATAAATAAATATAAACTTTTTTGATAATAAATATTCTACAAAGGAAAAATAATTGTAAAAAAATAAAATAAATATTTTAGCTGTACCAGGATATTGGAATATATCACCAACTGATGTTGGTTTTCCAGCAGAAGGTGCTGGAACAGGTGGTTTTATGCCATTTGGAATTCGTGGTGTTATGGCTGGTGCAGCAACATGTTTTTATGGTTTTGTTGGTATGAAATAATTTATAATTAAAATAATATATCAAATAAAAATATATAAATTTAATTTTTTAGGTTTTGATTGTGTTGCATCATGTGGTGAAGAAGCTAAAAATCCACAAAAATCAATACCAATAAGTATTTGTGTTAGTTTATTTATAATATTTATAACTTATTTTTCAATATCAACAGTATTAACAATGATGTTACCATATTATGCACAAAATCCAAGTTCACCATTTCCATATGCATTTGAACAAGTTGGTTGGCCAACAATAAAATGGGTTGTTAATATTGGTGCTGTATTTGCATTATGTACAAGTTTATTAGGTAAATTAATAAATTTATTTATAAATTTAATTGAAAATATATAATATTAATTTTTATTTTTAAAATTAAAGGTGCTATGTTTCCTTTACCACGAATACTTTATGTAATGGGTGATGATGGTATTATATTTAAATCACTTGCTAAAATTAATGAAAAAACTCATACACCAATTATTGGTACAATTATATCTGGTGGATTAACTGGTTTAATGACATTGATATTTAATTTAGAACAACTTATTGATATGATGTCAATTGGTACATTATTGGCATATACTATTGTTGCAATATCAGTTATTATATTGAGATATAAAAAAACAAGTCAAAGTATTAAAATACCAGTCAATACTATTATTGATAGTGAACCATCATTGATGAATTATTTTACTCGTTTATTTAATATTAGAAATCAAAAAGTTACAACTAGATTTACAAGTGAAGTTGCTAGTTGGGGTGTTGTTATTTTTGGTAAGAAAATTTTTTTTATATTATTTTTTATTTATTACATAAATTATATTGTAATATGATTTTTATTTTTTGATAAAGTAGTCTGAGTTTTTATTTATTGAATTTTACCTTTTTTTTTAAATAAATTTAATTAAATTAAATTTTTACAAGTTTTTGAAAGTAGAAAATTTGGGTTAAAAAAACAAATTATAATTATTACAATTATAATCTGTCGAAACAAAAAAAACAAACAAACCGTAAATTAAATTAGATTTCGATTGAATTATCTTTACATTTATTTTTAATTAAAAAAAAAATATTTTTAATTATTTAAAATTTGAAGGCTACATAATATTTATTAAATTTCGTTTTAATTTTTTCGCGATAATTTAAAATGTTCGAGATTAAACTGATAAATCTTATCATTTAAAAAGAGTTTAATTATAATTGAGATTATTTATTGAAGTGTCGTGTCAATTTGAAATCAATGCAATTCATTTTCAATGAGAATAATTTAATCGAATATTAAAAATTCATCTGCTATTTATAATTATTAAAATTTTATTCTTTTATTAAATCGTATTAACATACATTAATTTTTGTTATTTTAATTTATTTTTTTTTTCAGCTGTTTTGGTTATTATCTTTGGATTAATATTGAATTTTACTGAATTCGATGGAAATAATACATATTTATTAAACTATATATCATTGACAATACTTGGAATACTATTAATACTTTGTGTCATAGCAATTGGTAGACAACCTGTTGACAGACTTCATTTGTCATTTAAAGTACCATTTGTTCCATTTGTACCTTGTTGCAGTATTTTTATTAATTTATTATTGATGCTACAATTGGATTTTTTTACTTGGATGAGATTTATTGTTTGGATGATTATAGGTGAACTTGAAAAAAAAAAATATATATATACTATTATATTACATTTATTTTTTAAATTATTATTAAAACTTAATTTTTATTTTTTTTAGGTTTTGGAATTTATTTTTTTTATGGTATTAAAAATAGTACACAAGGACATAAAAATGAATTATCACGAATTTATGCTGAATCATCAAAAACAAATACAAAATTATAAATAAATTATTATAAATTTACTTCCATTATTACATTTAAAGAAAGAGAAAAAAATATTTTTATATTTTTCATTGCTCTTTTTTTGTTTTTTATTTTTATTTAGCATATAAATAATATTATTTACACATTGAGCATAATTTATTTTAATTATATATAATATTTTTATTTTCTGTTAATCACCTGTACATATACTTGTCGTACAAATATTATTAATCATTACTAATATAATATTTTTTTTTTGTCAATAAGTATTTTAAATACCCAAGTAATTATATTTTTAACATAATTGTTACAATTTTATATAGTTATATAAAGATGTATTTATAAATTTGAGTCAAATAAAAATAAATTGATTAAAAAAATAATAACAAAATAAATTTTATTATTGAAATAAAAAGAAACAATATAAAAAGTATCGTAGAAATTTTTTTCTAAATTTTTCGAAAATTGACTCATGGAGGAAAAAAATGGCAGACAAATCTCTCTGACGTTTGTCCATATTTTTTCTATACTTTATCCAATATAAATTCAATTAATTTATCAAAACATTTTTTATATTGTTTATGCTTTATCAGGGAATAATTAGAGCTTTGAATAAATTATAAAGCAGTTCAAGTTACAAAATAAAACAATACTTGATACAAAAAAATATATTTAATAATAGGTATAATAATATTTAATTTATAAATAAAAAGCAAAAGTAATTTATTAATTTTTTTTTATATCTGGTATAAGTTTGAATTACTTGATCATTCGTTGCACTTGATATAAATTTCTCGCAACTAAATTATTTATTTATAGATATATTTAAAAAATATATTTTTTTTTATTTAAAAATTTTTCACAGCTCATAATTATTGAACAAATAGATAATAATTATTAATCATTGATTAAAATAATTTTTAATAAATTAAACAAACATTCAATTTAAATAATAAAAAAAACTTGGCAATATAAAAATTACAAATTATTTTAATTTATTAATTTATACGTATGTGACTAAGTATTTTTTCTTAAACATTAACAATTATATAAATAAAGATTAAATCGGCTTAAACAATCATCATTTTATAAATACAATTTATATTTTTTATGAATTTGTATAAATTAAATAACTGGGGTTAACATGTTCTTCAAAGGCACTCCATCAGATCCACGTCCACCATCAATAAAATCGTAAAGATATGATCGTCGAAGACCTTTAGGCAGACCCTGATTACTATAGCATTTTCTAGCTGGTCGTGAACCTAATGGGGTGCTTTTGTGCATGTGTTATTAAAAAATGACTAGTATACCTAACTTATTCCAATAAAAATAAAAATATAAATAAAAACAAATAATAAATAATTTTTTTTAGAAGCTACAGTACAAATTTTAAGACTTATTGTTACAATAAAAATACTGAGTGCAATTGATATAGATATAATTAATTAAATAATTATTGTGAATTTTTAATAGTGCTATTTGTGAGACTTGAAACACTGATGTTTTGCCAATTTGCCTGAAATAAATGACAATAAAAAACATTAAAAAAATGATTGTATTATAATAAATATTAATAATAATAATAATAATAATAATAATAATAATATAATAATAAATATATATTACTCCAATTCCAGTTGTCCAATAATGTCCAGCTGGATTATCATTTGTAATACCAATTCTTCGACAAACAATACCAGCACCAGAAATAGCCCATACTTGTCCATTATCTGGACTAACAGATACACTACGAAATCCTTGTTTAGCTGTTGCAACTGACATATCAATATGTATTGGATCATTTGGCATTGATGGTAATGTTTGCCAATGTGTACCTTCAGGAAATATTTTTGGTTGTATTTCTTTTCTAACATATAATTTACCATTAGTATCAATAGCCCAAACAACATTATAACCAACAGATAATTGTTTTAATTTAGCACCAGATGGTGGTTCAACATTTGTCCATAAATCACCAATTGGTTTATTTTGTGTTATACCAAATCTCCAATATGATGTACCATTTTTACCAACAGCCCAAACTTGTCCAAATGGACCACATGATATACTTATTAATGGTTGATCAGATGGTATATGTTCCCATGTTATACCAAATGGTGATGATTCAGATACACCATGACGATAAAGTGCTTCACCATTAACAGCAATTGCCCAAACATCAATTGGTCCATCAATACCATTATCACATGATGAATATAATGATAAATCAATAATTTTTGTATTACCTAATTCTTTCCATGGTCCAGATGTTGTTAATAAACATTTACGAAACCATCTTCTACGTCTAACATAATCAGTAAATTGTTTTTTTGGATGATATTGTGATGGAAAATCAGTTGCATATTGCCAACCATCACGATCAACACCACCAGGTGTATGAAAATCAACAATCCAATCAGATAACCAACGCCAATGCATTGATAATAATTTAGTATGTTCTTTTGTTCTTTTATATTTACCAGTAACATCACTCCACATTGGACGATCAGTTGGTAAACCATGATTAGTATAACCAGTTACTGGATTCCATCTTTGATTTTCATAAACATAATAATTATGTGTATCAGTCATTGTATTAATATTATTTTGTGAATCATTAAATTTTAAATATAAACCACCCCAACCACCAGTATAAACCCATGGTGTATTATCATATCCAATACCCCATGTAACACCACTTTGACATGTTAATACTTTACGTAAATGACCACCAATTTGACGCCAAAACATTGTTATTGGTTCAATAATAATATTATTTGATTTATATAATATATTATTAATTGTCATAAAACCTTTTATTTTTAAATGTGTTATATTATCTGGTATAATACGATGATTATAATATTTATATTCATTATTATTAATAAATATACGATAACCATTTTTTTCACAATTAATTATAATATTAATATTTGATGATTTTTTAAATAATATATTATTATCATCTTTTTCTTCATCACCCCATTTATTATTTTTATATGTATTAAGTACAATTATATTTTCATTTAAACGTGGATTAAAATGTAACGCAACATCATGTGAATCATTATTTTTATTTTTATTATTATTATTATTAAATGTTGACATATGACATACTAAATTAAATGATAATCTATCAGCATCATCATGTATATATGCTGTTATATTTAATGATGAATTTATTAAAAAACCATTTTGTAATAAACATTCATATGGTATATTTTTATTATTATAATTATTAACATCTAATAATTCTTTGGTATATGTATTATCATTATTATTATATTGATTTGATTCATCAATTATTGAATCATAAACATAAACATCACCAAGTGATGTTGTTGTCCATATTGAATTTTTACCAGGACGTCCATAAACATTATTTATTTTACATGTTACTAATGTTATATGACCAATCCAATCTTCCATTTCAGTATCAGTTGAAAATTGTAAATATAAAACTTTTAATTTTTTTAATTTTGGTGTATGTATTGATATACGTGGTATACCTGGTTCACTACAACATACAACACATTTAATATCGGTTACTGAAAATTGTGTTATTGTTGTTGCACCATTTGAATTTAATATTGTTAATGTACCACTATCATGATTATCAGAATTTGAACTAATCCATTCTAATTCAATAATACAATCTTCATAATTATTATTTGTACATTTTAATTTATAACGTGCATCACCATTTTTAATCCATGATGAATGTTCAATTGCATTAACATAATTATTAGTATCATAGTTAATATTTGATAAACGTTTTTTTAATTGATTTAATATTGTTAATCTCCATAATTCATTAAATTCATTATTAAAATTATTATTTTTATTACTATTATTATTATTACTATTTGTTGTATTATTATTATTATTATTGTTATTATCATTTAGCCATTTTGGTAAATTAATTGTATCAATAATACATGCACCAGCTTCAATATTACACCATAATACATCATTATCTGTCCAATAAATACCATTTGTATTTTCATCATCACCATTACCATAAATACCAGAATTACCACTTAAATCTGGATCAAATATTGAATCATCAGTTTCTGGATGTGCTTCAACACCAACCATTGAACCAACCGAATGTACTGGACTCCATGCTGCTGGATTAACTTTTATTGTTGAATCCATACCTTTACCAATAACAATTGTTGATTCACAACTATGGGATAATGATTCATTTGATATTTTAATATTACCAACAATATCAGATAATAATTCATCACATGATGCAATTTTTTTATTATTATTATCATTATTATTATCATTTTTTTGCCACAATTTTAATGATGTTGGTGTTGGTGCACTTCTTGATTGTTCATTGATATTATTTATAATTGTTTTAATATTATCAACATCATAAACATTACCACCAACACTACCAACATTACTATTACTACTATCACCACCACCACCACCACCACTACTACTACTACAACTAACATTATTTGGTGATTTATTTAATAATGATGATGAATTCCAATTTTGATAATAATCATTATTTATTAATTTTGGTGTACCACATAAACTATGACGATTTGATGATGATAAACTAGCATTACTACTAGCTCTACTTAATTGTAATGGTATATTCATTAAACGCCATTTTTTACCAGTTAATTCAGTTTTATTAATACCAGTACGATAATATAAATAACGATCATCATAACCAATACCAAATACATAATCATTTGATGTTACTGATATAATAGCCATTTTATTTGACATTTCAATCCAACCATTACCAGATGCACATTGTGAATCAATACCAGCCATATCACCATTAATACCTTTACGAAACCATACTGTATAATCATTTGTAATTGCCCATACAGAATTATAACCAACAGATATTTGTATTAATTTAATATTTTTTTTTGGTATATCAATTATTATCCAATCATCACCAATTGGATTTTGTCTTGTAATACCAGCACGTGTTATTGCTCTACCATCATTTAATATTGCCCATACAAGACCAGTTGTACCAACACTAACTTGTATAACTTCATGTCCATTTATTAATTTAATTGAATTCCAACGTATACCTTCTGGTGATGTTGTTGTAACACCATAACGATACATTAATCTACCATGTGCTGTTACAGCCCATACTGATAATTGTCCATTTGATGTACCTGGTATTTGATAACCACCAATTGATACATCAATAAATGGTTCTTTTGTTGGATCTTTATGTAATGGTGCAATTGCACACCATGAATTCATAGCACTATAACGACGATAACGTACCCATTTACGTCTACGTACACATGAATTCCATTTTTTAATTGGTGTATATTTTGCTGGAAAATCAACAGCATATGTCCAACCATCATGATCAAGTGGTTGTCCATCAAGTGTTGTTTCAATTGTCCAATCACCTTCCCATTGCCATGCCATTGATGGTAATTTTACTTTATCACGTGATCTATCAATTGTACCATCAATATTTGAAAAATGATAACGATCTGTTGGTAATAATCTATCACCAAAACCTTCAATTGGTATCCATCTTTCATTTTCCCATGTTTCTTCTTTAATACGTATTGGTATATCTAAACCATGTACATGTACATATACTTGTCTATCACCACCAATTGCCCACATAAAATGTGATACTGCTGATAAACGTTTAAATTCAAGACCAAGATATGTAAATTCACGCCACATATTTCCAGTTGTTGATAGACCAAATATTCTTCCTTCATTATTAATACCATATAAATATGTACTTGGCATTTTTATGAGTTTTTTTTTTTATACCATTAATATTTCTGTAAATAAAAAATTATAATGTTATCAAATTTTTTTTTAACTTTAATTTTGTATATACTTTTAATATTATACATGAAATAATATCATTAAAATTTTATTATTATATAAAAATACAATAGAATATAATTGTTGAGAATAAAATTATATAGTATCAACATAATTTACTGCCAAGGAATATTAATTGTATTGTTCTTTTTTTTTTTTAATCTTTCTTGCAAATATGGACGATAAGAAGTGAGTCATTGCAAGTATTTATAATCATTATTTTTATAAAAACAAGATTAAATTAATCATTATATATTAATAATAATTAAATTGTTCATAAAAATTTAATGAATTTTTAGTTTTTATCAATTTTATTTAAGTATACCTATATGAGTAGTAAAGTTAATAAATATAATTGATTTTATTTATTTTTTGTTATTAAAATAATATTGATTACATGTACCTTGTTTAAATTAATACACAGATGTTAACAATATATTTTTTCACCTTGAATTTGTCACTTTATTGTATTCATCATTTTATAATACCTGCTCAATAATATGTGTCTTGAATAATTTTGATAACCTATAGAAAATAAATTTTATTTTTAAGTCACAACAATGATAAACTACTGGAGAATATAACTGTGTATAACTGTCAGATGAGACAGCTGATATGCCACCCAATGTCACCGGGGAACTTAATTTTTATTTGTTTTTTTTTTTTATCATTATGTTTTTATTTTGTTTTTTTTTTTTCTGAGTGGGAATTAAGGGGGTTCGAATATTTGATGGTAATGTAGTTTTTCAATAGATTAACAGTTAGTCAAGTATAAATCTTCATGTTAGTTTTTTATTAAGCGGAGTAAAGCAGAGTAATCGAAGGAATTCCGAGAAAATCGAAGTAATACAGAGAAACTCGAAAAGATATCGGAGAATAACGGAGAATATCAGAAGAATAATTTTTACGTGATGTCATTGCAGTGATAACGTTTCGGATACGTTTTATAAACTTTATAGTAGGTTTAAAGTCATGTAAGTCTGGGCAGTTATCTTACGTATTTCCATAGCAGCAACGACTTTATCAGAAAATGCCTAAAAATTACAAAAGAACACATTACAAAAAATATAAGTTTAGTCATAAAAAAAACAAATTAAGATTTTATATACTTCGAACGCCATGTCAACATTCATTTTATGCCAATATTGAAGATTAAGATGATTTAAAATAATTTTGGTGTTAATTTGTGTTATTTTCAGTTGTACCATCTAATTTGATAATGGTTTTCCAGTGTTTTCATTTAATTACACCATCAGTAATCTGTGGTAAATATATATAACGATTACGTATATTTTATAATTATATAATTAATATTAAAAAATGTCCAGAACTTTTATTAGATGAATCATCGTTATTTCGACATGGATGTTCACAACTATTGTCATTATTTTTTAGGTAAATAGTGTGACTTTTTTAACTACCTCTTGCACTTACTCATTTTCAACTGTTTTAGCAATTGTCGTTGCTGTCAAAAAAGATTTCTTATTTGAAATCAATTTTAATTGTTTATGTAATTTTAATTTTTTTTCAAAGTCGTCAGCATTTGATAGACAATTACGGTGTTGGAAAATAGTCTTATCTTCGAATTTTAAATTAACTGAGCCAGAACAACCTTTAGCTCGACATCTAAATACCATAGATAAGACTATTTCATTTCTGTAAGTTTATAATTTGTCATCAATTCTGTAGAATGTGGCTTTTTCCCCATTAACTTCGTGGATGTTCGATAAGACTTAAATACAATTTTCTTTTCAACATTTACTTTGCTGATGTTTATTAAAAAAATGAGTATTTAATTTGCGTTGCCACATAATTTATGTAAATAAATAAAAGAAAAGAAAAAAACAATAACTATCAATTTTACAGCACTTTTCCCCGACTTTTGTCCGAAAATGACGGCCGAACTTCTCCGCTATTTGTTTACCCAGGATGAAAAAATCAAGTATTCGAAAGGTACCGGGATAAAATTTCAGAGTATTTATGAGTGTTTAAAATAAAGATGAGTCTTTCTCCGTGTCACCAGCGAGACTATAAAAGTATTTATATTTTTATCATAAATATTATTTTTATTATAAAAATTATTTTCACTTATTCATTGTTGATATTATTATTATTTTAATTGTTAATAATTATTTAATTTATTTATATCATAATAATAATATAATAATATAATAATAATAATAATAATAATTTCATCATATATATTAATTAATTAATGATCTTAGTATAGTTGCAAATTTAAATTGAAAATTAGACTAAGTTCTAAAAAGCAAAAAAAAATCGTCTTCGATGAAATCAAAAAAATTCTAAGTGCTGAAACTGAATGTCGAGTCTCTAAAATAAAGAGTCTGGAATACTTATGTTGCCAATTAAGAATGACGAGTATTTAAAAAAAAGACTGATAAAGGCTATGAAACACTCTGAAGCACTCTTAAATACTCTAAATTCACAAATAAATACAAATAAAGAGTCATAAATACTCTGAAAATTTTATCCCGGGGTAATATTGATACTTTATAGTGTTTGAATTATATCCGATGATATTTATGAATATATTTGCGTGAGAATGCTTATGAGTTTTCTTTGATATTTTATTGGTATTATCAAAGACTGATTCTCGGATACAATTATCCTTGACGGGTATTTTTAATGTTCGAGTATTTCAAAATATACTTTTAAAGTATTCTGATACTCGAATTTTACGGGACTCGACTACAAAGTATTATAATCCCTGAATCGAATATAAACAGATACAATAGTATTTTTGAATATTTAATTAGCACTATCAGATATTTTTAACGGATACAATTGTATTTCGAATACTCGTCAAACATAATTATCCCGCAAAAAATACTTTTTAAGCGATATTCGAAAAGTACTTCTGATGGCGCTGAGGGATAATATTTCAAGTATCAAACATAATTGTATTTTTAAAATTAATATAAATTTTGTTGTTCAATTTATTTTGTTGTTTATTTATTATGATTTGCTGTATATAGTAATAATAAAAGTAAAAAGCTTTTTTAGTAAACACATCTGGGTTTATTTATTTTCGTTTTATACTTTTATTGGGTCATATTTACGTCATTGACATGAAAAACTTTTTTTCAAACACATATAAGAATGAGACTAATTTATGCAAACAAATAATTTAAAAATATTTCTTTATTAAACAGCTGGTGTATTAGAAATTTTACACAATAACGATTTCACAATAAATATATTTATTATTAATTGTAACAAAACAAACCGAATGGAAGCCATTTATATGTATGTATTCAACAGTCAACTATATAAGCAATCGATATTTTTTCATAAACCACTTTTAAAAATAATATTGTTGAATTGTTTAATAAATTAAGTGATTATTTTAAATGGCTAATATTATAAAAAAATTAGCCATCTTTATGGCACTGTGCTGTTCAAGTAAGTATAATAATTTTTTTATTAATTCAATTAATTAATTTAAAACTTTAAAAATATTTTTATCACAGTTGGATATGCAAAACCACCAAAAAAAATAAGTTCTGGTATTGAAGTACTTAAAAATGAAATACCTTATATTGTTTCACTTCAAAATAATTCTGGACATTTTTGTGCTGGTGTTATCATTGATCCATCATTTATACTCACAACAGGACATTGTGTAGTTGAATTTGATACAGTAACACAACAATCAATCCCACGAAAAGACTTAGTAGTTTTGAGTAATACAAAAAATCAAGAAGATCAATCATCTGGTGAAATATATCATCCAGTAATTGCTTTTTATCCTACAAGTTTTCATTTCACTTTGAAAGATGACATTGGGATTATTGCAGTAAGTATTAAATAAACAAAAAAATATTATATTCATTCTTAAACTATTTTAAAAATATGATGTCTGTTAAATTAACCTTTTTTTTTTTTGTTTTAAAACATTCGAATTCAAGTATTATTTTAATTTTTTTCTGTAAATTAATTATACTATAAAAATTTAAAACAATTATTTTTTTTGCTTGTAGTTGGATAGACCAATCCAGTTTGGAAAATCTCAAAATAGAATTGAAATGGCTGATGATAAATTTGTGATACCTGCAAAAGCACCAGTAACAATTACCGGATGGGGAAGAAGAAATAAAACTACACCATATTTAAAAAATTTAAATATACTTAAAACAAATCTTTTTGATACAAAACAATGTTATGACTTTTTTAAATCATCTGAAGATGAATCAATTCTTCCATCTATTTTGTGTACACTTGATGAACCTGGAAAGAGTTTATGCTATGTAAGATTATTGAATAATTAATTATAAAAAAAATATATAATATTTAATTAATTTATAATATTTTATTTCAAAGGGTGACAGTGGTGGACCTGTTGTTCACAAGGACAAACTTGTAGGAATTATTTCATCAGGTTTTGATGATAATTGTAGTCAATATCCTGAAGTTTTAACACGAGTATCATACTTTCAAAAATGGATAGAATCATCAATAAATTTTTATAAAGATATTCTAAAGAAAAAAGACATTGATTTAACACCTGAAGATGATGGTTCATATATTCTTCATCAAATTGATTTACCATAAATAAAAATCTACCTGAAACTTTTCAACTGTTTATCAATGATAATTTGAATTATAATATTCAACCACTTTTAAAATTAACAGTTGGTTATTGGTAGAATGTTTTTTGAATAATAAAACTGAATACACAGTAATAAAAATATTATAACAAAAAATAAAATAAATTTGATAAATTATTTAATCCGTAAAAAAAAAAATATAAAACAACGTTTGCGTACTTTTTTTTACAGTAGCAACTGTAACATCTTAAAATAAATATTTGAATAATTTCTCCTAGTGAATTTTTGAACAGTCATAATAAAAATAAAATAATATATTAAAAAAAATTATTTATTATTTATTTATTGTTTTTTGTATTTCTTAAAAATTAACACGTGTATTTTTTTTTCTTTTTCAAACTGAAATCCATTATAAAATTTATTATCAGTGTTAAATTTCAAGGATATTTTTGATATAACTTTTTTTTTCCTGATATATATTTAGGAATGTGTATATTCAATTATCATATGTACTTCGGAAACAATAAATATTATTTTTAAAAGTATAATAAATTTTTATTACATACATGATAATAAAAATTAAATTTCTGAAAAAATGTCCCACGTATAACCATTTAATTGGCTAAAATACGTCACGACATATTCACTGATGTGTTTTATTTACAAAATTTTAATAACGTAAAATTAATTTTGTAGTCATCTTTTAGATTCTGACCTGAAGAATCTATTTTCTTTCAATCTTATTTAAAAGTTATTCAGTTTCAAGTCAGTTAATATTTAATTTAAAAAATGAAATCATGTAAGTAAAATTATATTAGAATAAATTATATAAATTTATATTAAAAATTAAAAAAAAATATCTTGATTTACAATTCATAAAAAAATATTATTATTTCATCACTATTAATTGTAAATTATTAATTATTTTTCAGTGTTTTTATTTTTTGTAATTGTTGCAATATGTTTTGGTTTTCCTGGCTTTATCAATGCAACCAAATCTGAAGTAATGAAATCTATAAATCATATGTCCTTGGATTTTTTTAAAGTAATTATATACAACGCTATATTTTGTCAGTTAAAGATATTAAAATAATGATGTTTGAATAAAGTTTATCATACTATGTGTATAGTTAGATTAAGTAGTCTGTTAAAAAAACAAATACATGTATATATTGTTGGTGATTTTTTTTCAGGTTGCTCTTAGATATGAACAAGGTAATTTCATCTGTTCACCAATTAGTATTTCACAAGTTTTAACAATGATTTCTGTTGGAGCAAAAGGTAAAACAGTGGATGAATTACAAAAAGTTTTACGTTTAGAAAATTTGAAAAATCTACAAATGGATTCTTTTGATATTTCAATGGTACTTATAATCATTAATTTTAAATAATTGTTATATAAAAAAAAAATAGTGTTTAACTTATGTGTGAAGAAAGTGATTGTCTCCATGATTTTGAAGGTGTCAATATGAGTTACCAGCTCGTTTTTAACTTCTGTTGACTCGTAATGACGACTTCATAATCATTCAAGAATCATCTTTTTCACGTTTTAGTTACACAATATACTATTTTTTTCAATATTTATTTTATTTGATTTATAGAATATTGGCAAAGATACTACAAATATGATAAATCGGCTGTACGTTGATAAAGATATTCATGTTGATAAGACATATGAATGGCTAATTGGTAAAATGTTTAGATCAGAAATTGGAAAAATGGATTTTAAAAATATTATAAATACAGTAAGAACTATTAACAATTGGGTTATGCAAAATACAAAGAATCATATAAAGGATCTTATCTCAAATGGTAAGTTGTTGATGTAGAAAATAAGTTTTGATGGTATAAGTCTCTTTCAACATCTCCATTACTCATACATTCATTATATTTGTATTATACAGAAGACATAAAAAATAATGATGGAATTTTGTTAGTTAACGCTATTTATTTCAAAGCAGAATGGTACTATAAATTTATCAAGAAATTGACAAAAAACAAAATATTTTATGTCAATGAAACATATCAAACAAATGTCCAAACTATGAATTTAATATCTACAAAATTGAAATATCAAAAAATTAATAGTCTTGGTGCTCATATTGTTGAACTTCCATACAAGGTAAAGTTAATTTTATATTTATTATAAAATTTACCAGTTTTATTATAACATGAAGCTTTATAATTAATATATATTTTTAATTTGTTCAATAGATTCCTGGGGAACAAGATTCAGATGAGGTAAAGTACAAAATAATTAACAATTTATACTCAGTAAAATTGAATATACCTATTTATTAACTTATTTTTCAAACAAATGTTGCAATTTAGCTGCCAATTGAATCCGATGATCGAGTTTCTATGTTTTTAATTTTCACTGACAAACATGGTGGATTAAAAAATATTGAAAAGTATATTAATCTGATGAATCTTACGTCTTTACATACAGCAAAAGAAACACTGATTAATTTGAGTCTACCAAAATTTAAACTTGAAACAAATATAAATATTGAAAATTACATGAAAAAAGTATACAGACTTTTTTTTTTTTTATTATTTATTATTTTATTGATTTATTTTTAAATATGTCATTCATTGATTTTGCAGATGGGAATGATCAGTGCATTTTCAGATGATGCTGACTTTAGTGGTATTACTAAAAATAGACAACTGTTTATTAGTAAAATTAAACAAAAAGCATTTATCGAAGTAAATGAAGATGGCACCGTAGCTACTGCTGCAACTTGTATGATTTTTTTAATAAAATATTTTCATATAATAATTATAAATATACATGAAAATGTTACAATCATTTATTATTTATTGATATACATATTGTTATTTTCAGATATAAAAACATTTTCAAGAATGAATGAAAATCCATTGAGGCTTGAAGTAAATCGTCCATTCATTGTTATTTTGGCAACAAAGAAAGTTATACTTTTTACAGCTCGTATCAGCAATCCAAGCTTTTATTAAAATTCAAACTCATATATATATATAGTGAGTTTAATAAATTTATTTTAAAATAATATTATGAAAAAAATTGTGTGAATATATATACTTATTATTTATTTATGCAAAAAAAAAGTTCAGAAAAATTATTTTAAATAATAAAACTAAATTTAAATTGGACTGGAGTATGACTTATTAATTTATTCCAAAATAATAATATTTAACTTGACAGAAGCTTTTTATATATTAAAAAAAATATTAATTGATAAATAAAAATAATAAAAAAAAGCAAAAAGATAACGACACGTGGTGTTCCCAAGCGGTCACCCATCCAAGTACTAACCACGCTCAACGATGCTTGACTTCAGTGATCGGACGAGAACTGGTATTTTCATCGTGATATGGTCGTTATCTGAAAGAATAAGTTCTATAACGTACTTATAAGCAATTTCAGCACATTTTTTTATGCTAATTGCGGTAGCATAAAAAAAAAAAAGATTCAAGTTTGGCCTGATTCAATCTGCTCAAAGGAAGCTTCGATCCAATTAATGTTTGGCAACTAGCATGAATAAAAGTGTAAAAAATCTAGTTATAACTGTTCTAGACCAACAGCCCCAAGTACGATGCTCAACGTGTTGCACTACTTGACAAACGCGCAGACTTAGGATGGCCAGAAACAGCTAGGTCGCTTGTTTCAACCGAGTCATTTGAAGTCTTCGCAAACTTCTGTTCTGAGTGTCTCTGGCTAAGAGAAGAAGAACAAAAGGAACTTGTTTAATTTCACCTCGATAACTAATCACCTGAGATTCGTCGGAAATCTCAGGCCAAAATGAAAACAGGCTCGTAAGCTTCACGAGAAATCTGACTCATTTGATTGGTTCCCTATGGTCGCAAAATCCCTGACACTCGAAGATGTCAGGCACATACCTTACCTTCCCTTCCTTATTTTGAAAATATATATATACTACCTGAACTATGAAAGCTTAGTCAGAGTAAGAAAACTCTTAACGGAGAAAATTTTAATATATAATTAACGGGGAAGCGAACGACTGTAGCCTCCCCACAAACCAGTGATTGACAAGCCATCACAACGAGTACACCTTCCCGAGGTTCCTCGTGTTAACTTGAATTCTCCTGTTGCACCGTGTTAGTGTACGCAAAGCGGTGGGAAAAAACAAGGAACTAAGTTGCTCAGCTACTGACAGATAACTGGCTCTGGATTATTCTAAGATTCCCCCCGGAAGTATGCGGGACGCAAAAGAGTAGATAGGTTTTAAACTTCCTCTTCGAAGGCATTTGACGGCCTAAGGCTATATACGTGTGTGATCACCATAAGGGTGCAAACTAGTTTATTTATGTTCTAGATCAAAAATTCTTTCAGATAACGACCATATCACGATGAAAATACCAGTTCTCGTCCGATCACTGAAGTCAAGCATCGTTGAGCGTGGTTAGTACTTGGATGGGTGACCGCTTGGGAACACCACGTGTCGTTATCTTTTTGCTTTTTTTTTATTTCGATTGTAGCTAAGAAAAAAGTCGGAATAATTTTTAGATTGAGAAAAGTTGAAAAAATAGTGGAGAAATATTTTTACCAGGGATTTTAACTAAATTTCGAATGACATCTCTGAACAGCCCAACAACTATAACAAAATTTAATTTACCAAGGGAGAATGATTATCATATATGTACATTCTGCTTAATTTGCATATGATAAATGTATACTCTGTAATTTATTTTGTGCAATATTATGCTTCAAGTAAGTGCTGCTATCTACATACAATTTATAATTGTTTTCATCAAAAATGTAAGCCTTACTTGAAGTTTTTTTAAAGTACAATATTCAATAGACTATAGATGATAATAATCAGAAACCAAATGTGGAAAAAAAATAATTGAATTTTGATGTCAGCATTTTCAATAAATATATGTCTAATAATAAATATAATTACAAAATGATACTCCTGATCTTCTTGAACATTGTGTTCAGGTCAAAAAGTACACCGATTAGCTCACCTGATAAGATTCTTCATCAAATAAAACAAGGTTTTTTTATGTAAAAATATAAATATTTATTAATTTAAAAAAATACTTTTGGTGGAAGTGAAACACTATCATGACCAGAAATTGGATTTGGCAATGAAGCAATATTTTTATTCCATGTATCATCATTATTACATGAAAAACATTCAACAGTTTCAAGGGTTTTCATAAATACTGTTGTGACGCCACCAATGATCATCAATTGATTCCCTGAAATTATGACAAAATTTATTAGTTTAAATAAAATTATTCAAATTTTTTTTAAATACAGTAACAAATTATAAAAAATCCGTATTTTTTTTCATTATTAATGTTGAAAATAACATTTTTTTTTGACATTGAGACATTATTTTTTTTGTTCTTGTAAAATACTTCAAAATATTTTGAAATTTTTATTGGGCTAATGCCAAAGAAATGCGAGTTATTTACAAAGTAATACGAAAATTGTTTGGGATAAAATCATCAGCTAATATGATGATCTTTTTTGTTATTTAATTAATTAAATATCGAACCAATTAAACTTGCTGAATGACTATGTCTTGCAATATCCATTTTAGTAAATTCTCTCCATATTCGATGAACAGGATCCCAAACATCAATACTATTAACACTTTCTGTTATTGACTGATCTGGTTGTGGTCTTCCTGCACCACCAATAATATATAAACGATCAGAAACAACATGAAGAGAAGCAAAACATCTTGGTGATCGAAGTGCATCAATTTTTATCCATCTTTAATATTTTTAAATTATCAATACAATAAAAACTAATTTAAAGTTATAGATTAATATTAAACTTACATATTTTTTAATGGATCATAACATTCAACATCTTTTAAAAGTGCATCTCTTTTTGACATTGTCATACCTCCAGCAACCCAAATAAAATCTTGATATTTTGAACATGCTAAACCAACTCTTGCTGTTACCATTGGTTTAACTATTCTCCAAAATCCTTCAGCAGGATCAAAAGCTTCAACACTTTTTAATGCTCTAAATAATAATAAATTAAATAAACAATTTATAAAAATAAATATTTAATTAATTTTTTTTAAACTTACAATCCATTTTTATCTTGACCACCAATTGCATACATTTTACCATTACTAACAACAAGACCAAAATTTTTTCTTGGTGTCAACATATTAGCTTCACGAAACCATTTTCTTGTTGATGGATCATAGCTCCAAACAGTTCCAACAACATGACTTTTTCTTGCTGATAAATCATCACCAGGATGAGCTCCACCTGTTGACAATCATGCAAAAAAAAAAATGTGTTGATAAGTTCATGAAAAACAACTTGATAAGTTTATTATTATTAAAAAAAATTTTTTTTTATTAATTCTAACCAACTAAGTACACTCGATCACGCAAGAATGCAACCGAGTGATGGTGTCTTGGTTCTGGAATTTCGCCAACAAATTCCCAAGAATTGTCTTTTGGTTTGTATCTAAAAAGAAAAAAAAAAAATGTAATATATATTCACAAATAATACAAGCTTAAAATAAACATTATGATAATAAAATGTTAAAGGTTTTTATACCTGTACATGTCTTTGCCTGTGTTACCAATAGTACCATAATCACAATGTGGATCAATTCCACCAATAACTAAAATAGCTTCACAATCAGGAAACCACAAAGTACTATTATCTTCAGAATTTATTTCATTATTTTCATACTTTTTATTATTTATTGCTAATGATACATCATTTGTTAAATGACTTTTCTTCTCTTGGGATGAATAAGAATCGTCTGAATCATCATCATCATCATTTGATTGTGAACTTATTTGTTCATTAAAGTGCATTAAATTTGGTGATTTAATAACTTTAATTTGTTTAACTGATGAATTATCATTTGTTGATTGTTCAATGGTTTTTTTAAAAGTTAACTTTTCAACATTTAATCTTGCTGTGTTTTGTAATTGTTGATCAGTTGTTTTAGTTAAATTATTATTAACCAAGTATTTTTCATGTCGACGTGGACTTTGTGGTTTTTGTTTCAAATGTTTTTTGTCATTATTTATGAAACAATTATTAATTTTACTGGTTGATGCTCTTAGAGGCACAAGAGAAGGATGAACTTTGTGATTGTTTGATGATGACATAGATAACAGTTCAGATACTTTTTTAGCATTTTGATTTTCATCTGAAATTGTTATTTTGATCTGTAAAAAGTAATAATAAAATATATATAATTAATAATGATTAATGACGATAATTATGATTGAAATATCTCTGGAAAAATTATCACCAAACTTTATCAAAAGATGATAAAGTGAAGCTAGTAATTACCTCACTAATTTGTTGTCTAGTTTTGTAACCTCTATAAACTGCTTGGATCCTTGTTGCTGCATCAATTTCAATATTTGAATTTTTATTTACAACATCATCAGAATTACAAATATCATTTTGTTTAGATTGATTTGATTTTTTGATTATTTTATTTTCTACAAGTCTTGTTTGAACATCAGAACAAATCTGTAACAAAATTTAAAAATGGAAAACTTAGGTCTATCAAGATTCTGATATTCCAAACTCACCTATTATTTTATTCTTCAAATAATTATCTTTTTTCAATATTTTTTTTCAGCTCATTTAATTACATAGTATCGTATTTGTAGTTGTAAAAAAAAAAGTTATAAAAATAATAAATTAACCTATATTTTCCATCAAGTATTTTATGCTTATTTTAAAAGTAAAAATTAAATTTCAAATTTATTTAAATAAATTTTTATAAAGAATATAATAACATTGGATAAAAATATTGTTTAATTTTTTTTTTTATTTAGTTACAATTAAATTATTTAAATAATAATAATTGAATAATAAATTATAATTTTATAATGATATATGTAATATTATTTCTGGTGACATTGATGATTCATTTTTTTTGTTTCAAAATGATCAATTTTCTTACTCACCGGTTTTGTACAATTATCTCCCAATGATGTTAAATATTTTCCTAAAAATTCTGGTGGCATTCTCATGCCAGTTATCATAGGTGATCCTGATTGATCTGGACCTGGAACTTTTGAACATCTTGAAAACATATTACAATTTTTACGTGGTGAGTAATCTTCTTTAACTTGACCTAATATTAAGTATAAAATAAAAATTTGTTTTAATGAAATTTTATTAGTTTTTTTGATGAAAAATAATAAATAAGTTTTTATAATATTTTTTTTTTTTGTTATTACAATACCTGGATTGACTTCAGGAATAAAATAATTTTGGCAAGGATTACGTCCTTTAGCTGTTGGAATTGATTCATACTCATAAACAGTTGATGTTTTATTTATTTTTTGATCTTGACATTTTCGAGTTTTTAATTGTAATATTTCTCTTTGTTGATATTCTTCCAAATATAATAAAAATTCACGATATGTTGCATAATTCTAAAATTAAAAAATAAATTATTTATCATCAAATTAAATTTTTACAGCTAGAAAAATATAAATTAAAAACAAATATTTTATAAATTTTTTAAATGAGTAATTAAGTTTATCAATTACTTTATCTTGTCCAGCCCAATTTCTGTTTGTTGGTTCAGTAAGTCCAAGTAAATTGATCCAGTGATGATAATCCTCAGTCTGATTACTGTACCAGTATTTTATAATCACGTATCTTTACAAAAAAAAATATAAAAAACAATTGAATAAAAATGCTATGCAAAATTGAAAGAATAAAATTATTTGATATTCAATATAAACAGGGGATAAAAAAATAAGGGTGACATGAAGAGTGGAGGGTTAAAAATGTAACATAATCTGAATTCTTGGTAATCCAATTATTAATACACAATATTTCATCATTATTTTTTTCACAATTATTTATCTGTATCAATTTTAACAAAATTTTATAATTATTTGTTTTTAAAATTGTGATGAAAAAAAAAATATTGATGAATCAACAAAAAAGAGATGATGATTATAAAAAAATAACAAAGATGTACTTGAAGTTAAGAGTGAAAAAAATAATTTAATTTGACGATAAATACATAATAAAGTTGAGGAAATAAAATAGATTTAGGGAACCACCTTTCATGGTTGATTTTGGGTTAACGAAGATGATCGAAAAAAATAAATAAACTATGGGGTGAAAAACACTCAACTATTCTCAGGGGTTCTAGATGAATTTCCTGCTTTCATCCACTATTCTGTTTAACTTCTTCAATATATGTATAATGAAAATAGGCTTTTTGAAGAAAGATAGAAAAATATGAAATTCCATTGGGATTCAAGTACTCTAGAGACATACTCATACATATACTAAACTAAAAGTGGTAACATTTATGACCTCTATCCGTTCTAAATGTATGTATGTTTCAAAATTAAACATCAAGGTTTGTTAAAACTTAATTATTTTTTATTATTCAAGTGACTTATATTTAGTTTTTTCGAAATTTTTAAATTTAATTTGTATGTTCATGTTAAACATATTATTAAACAAAAATAAAATCATTAAAATTGCTTGATAATTTTACTATTTGTTGTTGAGTTTAAATTATAAATAAATTATTACTGTTATTAATAAACAATTGATAATATTAATTGTCAAAGTGAAAATCATTTTGACAGTTATTTGAAAATCATTGATGAAAAAATAAAAGTTGCACTGACATTTGACAGTCATGGTATCACCCAAAACCTTGATGAATATATATCTCTTTGATCTTAATTTAACTATTTTAAATTATTTAGATAAAAAAAATCTTACGCAAGACCATCATCAACCATTTTTTGAATTTCTGGATACGACATTATTTCTATAAATTCTGGATTTTCTGGATTACGTTTAACATCAACAAGCTGCCAAGGTGCAATAAGACCAAATCTAACACATTTCATAACTTCAAGTAAATATTGTTTACGTTGATTCCAATCATGCATTAACCATCTTACTGCTGACATTAAAACTTCCATTTCACTATTATAATTTTTGTGTTATTATTATTTATCTCATCAATTACATTATAAATTATAATTTATTATTTTTCCTGAATTTGGTATCTTTACCTGTTAACACTTATATAGTTTGATCGCAAAAGAAGACACAATTCATCAACAGATAATTCAATAAAATCTTTAGTACTAACAAGCATTAAAAAAAATTTCATTATTCTTGGTATCATTAATTCCATAACAGCTGTATTACCAATTTTTTTAGCTTCTAAATAAAGTAAAAATGCTGTGTCTTCTGAAAATAATTCATCATTGTCAATAAATGCCCAGCATTGTTCTTCCAATTCTAAAAAAAAAAAAATCATAAAAATAATAAATATGTAAAATAAATTGAGATTTTATAATAAAAATAAGATTTTTAAATATATACAATAAAAATAAATAAATTTATCTTTCAAATATTTATTATTCATCTTTGTCAAATATCTTCAATAAAATTTTTTAACTATTTGACCTTTTTATTTTATATATATTTTTTTGATATGAAAAAGGTTACATCATAAAAAGACAAAAAAAAAAAAAAAATTATGCTCACCTTTTATACCCAAGTACTGGGCAGCTGTAAATATTTCCAATATATTATCTCGTCGTAGCAAATGACAGCTGTCACCAGTTGAACTTATCATCCAATCATAAATGATGGAAAATGCTCGTGATGTTACACTGCTCTGAATTAACATGACACAAAATTATTATTGGATTTTGATTTTATTGTTATTATTTTATATTTTTATACTAATAATAAGTTATCAATTCCATAAATATTTATAGATTCAAGGAAAATATTTATGAAATTAATTTTTATTTACTCATCAGATATATAAAATAAATTAAACTTTTTTTTTGTATTGATTTTGGATATTTATATTATAGATAGATATTTATTTTGTTAAATATTGACAAAGTCGTTTAAATAACTTTTTTATTTGATTATTAATTGAAATGAATTTTTTTTTTTAAATAACCTGATTTTTATATTTAAAAAGATGAGAATAAAATGAATTTTAGGTGAGTCATTTTGAGTAATTTGTAATTGGAAAATATAGAGTTTATTTATACCTAATTAAAAATATATTGAATATTTATATTAATAGGTAATGATTTTACATGATATAAAATTTAAAAAAAAAAAATAAGAAATTAATTTTAATAAATTAAATTTGTCTGTATTTGTTTCTTATTATTTGGATTATTAAAAATGATTAATATTTGATGAATTTTATAATAAAAAAATTAATATTTAATTAGAATGCATGCCAATTCATTTTTAGAAAAGATTTCTATCAAAATCTTTTAAAAACAATTATTCATTTTGTATATAAATTTTATAACAATGAATCCAATCATTACAAAAATAATATATGAGGGGCTATTTTGGCAGTCAAAAATATTTTTGTTTTTATTTTTTTATATTATTTATTATTATTCAATGATTATATTTAAATTTAAAATGATAAAATTAAACAAATAATATAAATAATAAAAATTGTTAATAAATAATAATAATTATTATTAATAAAATCATTAAAATGACTTGATAATTTTACTATTTATTTTTTCAATTATTTATTATTATTCAATTATATTTAGTTTAAATTATAAATAAATATTTTTGATAAATAAATAATTACTATTATTAATAAACAATTGATAATATTAAATGTCAAATTGAAAATCATTTTGGCAGTCATTTAAAAGTCATTTATGAAAAAGTAAAAGTTGGCTGTCATTTGGCATTTATGGTGTCACGTAAAATTTCGATGAATGAGCCCCTAAAAAAAAAATATTTGGGATGTTGTCATTAATCCTTATTAATTTTATATCAAAAAATATAAAAATAATAACAGTTAATGCAATTTTTTAAAATTATTATCAAACTATAAAAAAAAAGAAATGCTGATTTAAATTTGTACATTTTCTACCCTCATATTGACTCGAAAATTAGTATCAAGTTTAGAGAAGTTATAAAATAGGTCCAAGGTCATTTTCTATGTCTCTTCCGGGACCCAGGATTCATTTTCTTTTCTTTTTTTTATATCTATATATATTTATCTATAAAATTTGCTGACATTTGGGGTCTTGTTACAGAAAATGAATCTCAAGTTACTAATATATCTAACCTAAGCTCATCATCCTCATTATAAATAAAAAAAAAATGATGCACTTTTAATGTAAAAAAGTTATTGGATTATCTATTTTTATTACAGCTTGATAATAATTTTTTTATATGCTATTTTGAGCTATTTTAATTCTGATAAATGAATACTCGATAAAAAAAATTTTATATAGGTCAAATTTTATTGATTTATTAATTTTTAATTTTTTTTTTTAATACTTCAATACTTGTCAATTTATATTTTAAGGGATGATTATTTGAGTTATGTGCATGTGTTTTTAGATAGATATATTATTGATTTTATATAAAATATAAACATCCATTTCATTCAACAATTTATATGTACTAGTTACTCAGTAATGAATATGTACTACATAAAATCGTTGCCATGTCATGATCACGACATTGACGTTAAGTATCCAACAAAACACTCTTTGTTCGGATTAAACATTTTTATGATTTTAACTCCCTTTTTTTTTTTCATTTATATAAGGTTTCAAATAATTTTAACCTTGATAAATATATACTTTTTTTTTAACGAATAGAATTATTTAGATTTATTTTTTTTTTCTTTTATAAAGCTTTTTATAATAAATCTTATTATTGGCATTAAAATGGTAAAATAACTTTTTTTTGTGATTTTAAAATATTTAAAAAGATTTATTCATTTTTTTTTTTTAAATATTTTATTGAGTTATTATTATATATTTTCTTTCATGATTATTTTATTATTTTGTTGTTGAATTAAAAATAAATTAAATAGTGTTAAAAAATTAATTTACTTTACCCCTGTTAGATCAATTTCATGACAATTTTTTTCATCAATAAATGTACTGTAACTTTGTAGAACAAGTAAATGACAATGAAATTCACCCTCGTCGAGTCTAATAATGCAATCAGCATTTCTGCATAATAAAAATGATAATAAATATTTTATAATTATTTATTTAATTTTAATTTATAAATTATTACTTGTAACTAGTAATTCTTCGTGCAATTTCATCATATAAATTTGTTTTTTCTGGTAGAGTTATGTTATTCCAATTGATGGGTTCTTCACCAGTAAATCCAAGTCTTGAATAAAAAATTATTACAATTAATTGTTTGACAAAATTTAATCATGTAGTAATTACTTAAAATAAATATATATATTTACGATGATAAAGGAAGATCATTGGCTTGATAATATTGTTGTGTTTGTTGTTTTTTAATCTCCATTTTTTTATTAAAATTATTCTGTATATTTTTTTTATTTAAATACTTTAAATTATTTATTTTTGGAAGTTTTTTAATTTTTTGTAGATGATTTATTGTTGATTTTGTGATACCTGGTGGTAAATAATCTAGATGATGATGACAATTTGTTTCTTTTAAATTTTTTTGATTTTTTAATTCAGCTGTTACGTTTACTTTTGTATGACAAGGATCAGCAATCAAAACACTAACTTTTTTTGACTCAAAAATAACCTTTTTAAAATATAAAATATAAAAATTATTATAATTTTAATTAATACAAATAAATAAATATAATTAATTGATTGAAAAACTAAATACTTGATTGGGAATAATTTTTAAATTTCCACTTGGTGTCTGTTGAAATGGAAATCCTTTAAATTGTTTATCCATATGCTGATTACAACTATCATAATTGTGTAATTCATTAAAATTTTTTTGACATTTAAAATGTTTATTTTTAAATAAATTTTCTTCAAAAATATTTACATTTAATTCTTGATCTTTTAATTTACGATTTTTTTTATTACAATGTAAATTTAATTTTTTTTTACTTTTTAAATTTTTAGTATTTTCAGTAATTTGTCTAAAAAAAATCATCAATAAACAAATTAAAATTTTTTTTTTTATTTGTTAAAATTAATTGGACACACCTTGTGACAATTTTTTGTGGTTGAGATTGTTGATTAAATTGAATTGGTTGTGTGGTGATAGTTTGCTCTGATTTTGATCGACGAATATGGCTCTTTGATATATTTGATGAAATCGATACACCTGGTTTATTTGAAGTTTCCTTGTGGTATAATATTACAACACTGCTTTTACTACTGTCACCTTTGAGACAATTATTATCTGAAAAAAATTCAAGATAAATTAACTTAAATAAAATTAATTATTATCATCATTATTTATTTGTTTATTCATTTAAAATTGTGGTACTTTTATTTTCACTGTTATGTTCAATTACTTCAAGATTTCCAAGTGTATCTTGGTTTTTTCTAAAAAAAAAAAAAAATCCAAATTAAAATTAAATAGTTTTATTTTTTAAGTTTAAAAATACGTTTGTCTTAATTGAAATTTAAAAAAATAAAATTACTTTATTTTTTTTTCAAATATGTCACAAGAATTACCCTCAATTTCTTTTTTTTTCGTTTGTCTGATTAAATTTTCTTGATACTGAAATTCAAATAAATTTTCAAACCAATTTAAGTAAAGCATTTTTTTTTTTTATCGTTTAACTTTTATATTATCATTTTATTTAATGATTTTTATATTTTAGATTTATATTTACCTTGTATTTATTTTTATCATCAAAAAAATTATTAAAACTTGAGCTTCGTTGAATTGTTGAATATTTTTTTTGTTCTAAATTTTATAAAACGACATATTATATAAATATATATAATTTTTTTCATAAAAAATATTTTTTAAAAGAATAAATATGTTGTATCTATTTAAATATGTTCACTACAAATAATTATTTTTAGAAAATTCTTTAAATTCAACAACTTACTTACGTAATTTTGTTGTCAAAAAACTGGAATTATTATTTTGTAGGTCAAGATCAGACGTGTTTTCTGTCGACGTTAAATCATCTACTTTTAGCTAAATAATAATAAAAATAATAATGACAATTGTAAAGTTGAAAAATTAAATTAATTAATTAATTAACAATTAGGTTAATTTTTTTTACAAAATATATGACTTACATCATGACATTGATAACCTCTTTGCATGTTACTCTGTCCTCATTTCCCAGAGAAATTTTCTTTTTTCTATTATTAAAATTGTCAAGCACAAATATAACAAATAAAAACAAAAATATAAATAAATATATGTATTACTATTTATGAATATGTTTTTCAATATAAAAATAAAAAAAGTTATAATTGTAAAACTTCCAAAGAGTTTGGTATTGAAAAAAGTTACCAAATAAAAAACATATAAATAAAAAAAATAATTGAAGACAAAAAAAATGAAAACAAAACACATAAATATAGAAATTTTTTAAAATAAAATTATAAAAAACAAAAGGTTAAAGAAATGATTTGTATTATGATAAAATTTGAAGAGATTATTTTAATCTAAAAGAGTTTTTTTTTGTTGTAATTTTTGATTATGATTAATTTTTTTTATAATAATTTTGATGTTTTTTAGTAACAGCTGATGGACTTGGATCTAAAATATTTATAAAAAAAAAAAATAAAATATCGTGGTAAATAAAATGCACTATTTGTGTGCATCGAAACTGATAATAATTACAATTGTATATTATTTGTAATTTAATTTGATATTATAATGAAAAAGATTTTACTCTCTTATGTTAATATTTAAATTATTAATTGTATAGGGTAGTTTTTTTTTTCTTTTTTTAATATATGATTATAAAATATTGAAAGAAATTATATCATTCAATCATGATTTTGGTTTATATAATAAATAGATATATAAAAATAGAAAAATAAACGACATTATATATATTTTGACCTCTTTTATAACAGCTTGATATCAGACAAAGCCATTTTATATAACGATACACAAAATATTATATTAATTGGTTTTTAAAAATTTCCACTTCTTTTTTATTCAATTTTTTTTTGTATAAATAGATATGAATTCGAGCAGTCTATGCAAAATTTTGCTATTCAGTTATTAACGAGCTTATACACTTTTGATTGTTTATTTAAAAAAAATTAAATCGAAATTCTGTCAGTTGCTTGTGATATTTTATAATTAAAATATTGAATATTTTTTTAAAATGAAATATTTTAAATTGTTATTAATTTTTCAAGTAATTTTATTATCAATTGTAGTCAATTATTGTGAAGGTTCTTGTTATTTTATTGACGGAAAATTTGAAATTTGCAAAGATTCAACTACACTGGTATCTGTTAAAGAAACAAATAAAGACAAACAATCGAATTTAAAACATCCACTTCACATTAGAGATAAAAATATATCATCGATATCTGCAAATGCTTTTAAAAATTTGACAATTTATCATCTAATGCTTGAACTTGCTGATGAAAAATTAATTTTAACACAAGATTCATTCAATGGCTTGCCAAAGCTAGGAATATTGGAATTTTTTTCTGGAAAAGTGATATTAAAAGAAAATTTGTTTATACGAGTGAATTCACTTTATCAATTGACCTTGATTATTGATGGAGAAAATAAAAAATATTTAAATAATAGATTGACAGAATTTAATAAACTAAAAGTATTAAATATTTATAATAGTAATTTGGGAACAATTGAATCTAAGATGTTTATGAATTTTAATATACCAATTAATAAATTAGACTTAACAAATAATAAAATTACTGATATCGAACCAAACTCTTTCAATCGTCTTGAACATCTCAGAATTTTAAAATTAGATAACAATAAAATAAAAAAAATTGAACAAGGAGTATTTAATGGTTTAATAAATCTCAACACTTTCTCAATCACCAGAAATCAATTGACTAATGTACCTTGTTGGAAATTAAATAATTTATTTAAACTTAAAAACATTAATATGGCAAATAATTTAATTGATTATATTGAAGCTGGTACATTTGAAGGACTAAATCTCGATAATTTAGATTTCAGTTATAATAAATTACATGCAGTCAAACCTTACACTTTTCAAGGACTTACTGCTAAATGTTTAGACCTATCAAAAAACCAAGACATTTATTTTGAAAAAGAAGTATTTTCAAGAGCTAATATTACAAATTTAATGCTTTCTGAAACCGAATTAACAAAGGATACAATAAAGAATTATAGGAAAGAATTTTTGTCAACAAATATAATAATTGTTACGTAAATTTTTGGAATTATTTTATAAAAAACGGTTTCAAAGAATTATCAAAGAATCAATTTTTTTTTAATTATAATAAATTTTCATGTATTCTATTAATTTTGTTTTTGATTGAAAAATAGATTAAATTTTTCAATTTTAATGATTATTTTAAACTAACAAAAATTAAAAAATTTTAGCTTAAATTTGTAAAAAAAAAAGTTATATTAATAAATCAATTATAATTGAATAAATTTTAAACATAAAAATGATTTTTTTTTTTAAATATTATTATTATAAATTTAACTATAATTTTTTCCTTTATAAAAGTATATTTTAATTACACAATCATGTCAAAGTCTAAAAAAAAAAAAAACGCCTGATGTATTTTTGTAATTGATTAAAAATAAAAAATATATAATAAAAATGATCATTAGATTTCAATTAAGTTTGCAAATAAATTAGTATATGTATAGAAACAAAATTCGAATGATCAGAAATACCCAAAAAATCATTATCTAATATCCACTGAAAGTAGGTCAAATCGTATATGATATAAATCATCAAGTCATCAAATTATTATATATATTTTCTACTGTGTCAACAAATTCACACAAATAAATTAATAAACACAGCTATTTTTTTTTATTTAAAAAATTAAAATAAATATAGAGATTAAAAAATTACCATTATTATTATTTATTACTGTATTTTTAATAAAAAAAAATATTAAAATACAAGGGTGATGATAAACTTTTTCACAAAAATAATGTCAATTGAAAAAAAGCATATTTATTTATCAGTTAACATTTTTATCATTTCAAACTAAAAAATTATATATCTTTCTGTTATTATTATTTATTTGTCAACTCTTGAAATTTATATGAAGTTTACTGATAAATCACTAAAAAAAAAAAAAAACTTAATCTCAGCTATACTATTCGTTAAATGACAATATATTATTTTCATATTTTAATCCTAAAATATATTTATATAAATAAAAAATAATATATATATTTCTAAAAACCTTGTCTCCTATTATATCTAAGATTTACAGGTTTAAGTTAATGTAAAAGACGATTATTCCATGATTTTATCAAAAAATAATATAAAAAAAATATATATAAAGAAATCAAATCATAAGAATTTTGAAATACAATAAAAGTTACCACATATAGGGTGAAATAAAGTTTATATTCAGTAAAACGATCAAAAAAAAAAGTACCTAGTTATCCTTCGATTTATTTTATTATTTTTTTTTATATAAAAAAATGACAACAAAAATATACAATAGTTTTTGTTAAAAAAATAAATAAATAAATAAATACAAACAGTACTTGAATGAGAAGTATGAAGGGTTGTAGGGGTGATGACGTAGTAAATTTTTATAAGAAGGAATAAAAGTAGGGGTTGTTTGTTAGCTCAGAAGAAAATAGTTAGTATAGGGTGGGTTGTGGTAGATTGAATGTGGAGCTGATTACCTACTGGGGTGTAAAGTAGGAGAAATGAGGGATGATGAAAATTGAGGGATGAAAATATATATATAATAATAGAAAAAAAAAAAAAAAAAAAAATGATAACGTGCTACTGGTGTACAAATGGCAAGCTGCATCGATCGTCTCTGCGTCCTGGTGACCTCGACCCAATGCCACCCTCTTTTAACACTCATATACACACTAAAACTAGGTAAAAATATTTATATTTTAATATTATAAAACTCTATAAAATTATATAAATATTTTATTTATTTATTTTAATTATGTAAATAAATAATTTATTTTTAAATAATTTGAGTTACATTGTAACAAATCATGACCCAAATAATATTGTCTGACCTATATATTTTTTATTTATTTATATTTTATTTATAAAAAAATTAATTGTTAATGAATGATAAAAAAAAAAAACATTTATACAATAACTATAAATATTAATTTAATAAATAAAATATATTTTTTTAATCAATATTATATGGATTTATTGAAAATAATATTTTCATCTATAAATATAGTGAATGACATATATTTTAAAATAAATTTATGTGTTCTACTTTTGATCTATTTGTAGGAATTAAATGTGTTGTTATAATACTATACAAAAAAAAAAAAAAAACAAAAAATTATATATTTATATAAAAGAAAGGGTTAAATTTAAAAATGTACACGTAAAAATGAAAAATTGGGGAAATAAAATTTTGCTGTAATTTATATGTATGTATATATGTATAAAAAAAAAAAAAAGGAAATGGGAAAAATTGGTAATGGGTTTAACTGTATATCAGTGGGGTTAAGGATGAGGAAAGAGGGATGACAGGTGAATGTGGGTGTTAGGAAGAGCAAAAGTTTGTGAGTTACCAAGGTTACACCCACGTCATGACCATCCCCGCGGGCGTTTTACTATATATATACATACCATCATCCCTCGTTCGACATCCCTCTTGCGAATTATTTTCATCCCTACTATATATTTCATTTGTGAAAATTTTATATTACACAGTCAACATTTCTCCCACTTGGAATGAATCCAGTATCATTTACGACACACCCCCTGGTTCATATTATTATTTTTTTTTTTTAAATAATAATTTTTTTTTCTTTTTTTTCTTTTGTATGTTAAGTATCACAATAGTACTGTGTACTTTATTAAGATTTATTTTTTAAATTTGTAATATATTCTTCATGTAATCTAAAAATATATTATCAATTTAAAAATAGTATACCTTTTAAATTGTTTTTTTTTTATTTAATCCATTTTCTATTAATAACTTGAAGAAAATCATGTAAATATCAAAGTATTGATTTTTATAATTTATATTTTAAATTTACTTGATAATTATATTTTTTAATTCATCGATTGCAAAAGGCTATAGTATTATAGCAATCATGACAGTCAAAAATATTTTTGTTTTTATTTTTTTATATTATTTATTATTATTAAATGATTATATTTAAATTTAAAATGATAAAATTAAACAAATAATATAAATAATAAAATTGTTAATAAATAATAATAATTATTATTAATAAAATCATTAAAATGACTTGATAATTTTACTATTTATTTTTTCAATTATTTATTATTATTCAATTATATTTAGTTTAAATTATAAATAAATATTTTTGATAAATAAATAATTACTATTATTAATAAACAATTGATAATATTAAATGTCAAATTGAAAATCATTTGAAAGTCATTGATGAAAAAGTAAAAGTTGCACTGCCATTTGGTATTTATTGTGTCACGTAAAATTTCGATGAATAGCCTCTTGATAGATTGTTATTGAAGCTAATCTGTGTTATTCATTGTAAAAATAAAAAATTAATTAATTGATGATCAAGTTTGCTATAGAATTTTGAATTATTTAATAATAATATTTTATAAAAAAACGAAAAATTGTAAATATTATTAAATAATTTAAATATATAAATTAATTTATACAGTGTATCGTTGTAGAAATAAATATCGACACTTTGTTATCTATTAAAAAATGATATTACATTAAAAAAAAATTTATTGTTTATAACAAAACTGCCTCAAACATTATTTTTTACTTTTGCAAGATTATATATTTGAAATGTATTTGAAGAAAAAAATATTTTATTTATACAATAGATTTTGAAGAAAAAAGCAAGTCTTTATTAGTATTTTTATTTTTTATAATTTTTTTTTTCTTTATATTTGATTGATAATTAAATCAATTTAATATTATTTTGACTATTTAATTTAAAGTTACTAGAGAATATGTAAATATATTTATTATATAAATATTATAATTTTATGATAAAATTTTAATTTTTTTTTTCAAAAAATAAATCTAGAAATTTACTCAGCAATTACTATATTTTTTGACCAAGAAAGTATCTAATTATTCTTTAGTGTATCCTTAGGAAATTATTTTAGAGAATAATTTAAAATAGTAATATTAGCTTTTGAAAATGCTTCTGCTTGAAAAGAAATATTTCGGTTTTCGGTTAGATCCAAATATTTAGCAGTAAGTCCTTGAAAAGTGTGAGGTTTGATTGATTGTAATTTATTATAACTGAGATCTAAATTATCGAGATTTAGTCCTTCAAATGCACCAACTTCAATATAATCAATTAAATTATTTGCCATATTAATGTTTTTAAGTTTAAACAAATTATTTAATTTCCAACAAGGTACATTAGTCAATTGATTTCTGGTGATTGAGAAAGTGTTGAGATTTATTAAACCATTAAATACTCCTTGTTCAATTTTTTTTATTTTATTGTTATCTAATTTTAAAATTCTGAGATGTTCAAGACGATTGAAAGAGTTTGGTTCGATATCAGTAATTTTATTATTTGTTAAGTCTAATTTATTAATTGGTATATTAAAATTCATAAACATCTTAGATTCAATTGTTCCCAAATTACTATTATAAATATTTAATACTTTTAGTTTATTAAATTCTGTCAATCTATTATTTAAATTTTTTTTATTTTCTCCATCAATAATCAAGGTCAATTGATAAAGTGAATTCACTCGTATAAACAAATTTTCTTTTAATATCACTTTTCCAGAAAAAAATTCCAATATTCCTAGCTTTGGCAAGCCATTGAATGAATCTTGTGTTAAAATTAATTTTTCATCAGCAAGTTCAAGCATTAGATGATAAATTGTCAAATTTTTAAAAGCATTTGCAGATATCGATGATATATTTTTATCTTTAATGTAAAGTGGATGTTTTAAATTTGATTGTTTGTCTTTATTTGTTTCTTTAACAGATACCAATGTAGTTGAATCTTTGCAAATTTCAAATTTTCTGTCAATAAAATAACAAGAACCTTCACAATAATTGACCACAATTGATAATAAAATTACTTGAAAAATTAATAACAATTTAAAATATTTCATTTTAAAAAAATATTCAATATTTTAATCATAAAATATCACAATAGCAACTGACACAGTTTTGATTTGATGTTATTTTTTCTTTGATGAACAATTTAACGATATCAATGTTATTGTAACTGTGTCACGACAAATGAAGAAATTTCGACTATACTTCTTCCACATATGTAAATGTATATTTATACAAAATGAATAAAAAATAAAGCAGAAGGAGAAATATTCAAAAACCAATCAGGATATTTCTAAATCACAAACACATTTTATTATATATTGTCAATAGATGATTTTATATAACATCCAAGTATATTGACCTGAGAAGATTTATCAGCGATTATGAATATAAGTTTTATTATTTATTTATTTATTTATATATTTATTTATCTATTTATTTATATATTGAATAAATCATTTAATTAATTAATTTTTACAATTATTTATCACATCATTGTCTTTATATTTATTTACATATTTATAATATAATGACTAAAGAATTTTATATAGGTAGCTAAGAAAATGTGCTTTAAAATTAATTAACATATATCAATGTAGATTAAAATGATATTTTCATGTTTATCATTAAAAAATAAACACAAATAAATTATTAATCTATTTATCAACTCAATTGTTTACTGTGAATATTTTTATTCACTTTTATTATTTATTATAAATAAATTTACTAATTAAAATAATTAAAAAATTAAAATACAGAAGGTTTTTCATCAGTAAATACTTGTGTTGATAACAAAAGTCCCCAGGTGTTTTTATCAATACAAATTTTATTACCATAAAGATAAAGTTTTGTAATTTTTGTATTATTAAAAGCATTATTTAAAATTTGATTAATATAATTGTTTGATAGATCTAATTCTTCAACAATTAAATTATTAAAACTTTCTTTTTCAATAATATTTAATTTGTTATTTCTCAAATTTAATTTTGTAAGATTTAATCCACTAAATGCATTTTTTTCAATTTTATTTATTTCATTATTCATCAAATCAATTATTTTTAAATTTTTGTTATAATTTAAAATTTTATTTGGTATTTTTTTATTATATTTAAATTTAAATTTAAACTAAAAAGCTTATCCAATCCATTTATAACAATTGAAGATAAATTTTCAAAATTTCGGTTTTGCTGTTGAAAAAAAAAACAATTTAATTTATCATTTTATTTTTTTTTGTATTTTAATTCTTTCGTTGGTCTTTGACAATGACACTTAAATTTTTATTGTAAAAAATTAAAAACAAACAACAATATTAAAATAATATGCTCACCATAATTTCCAGTACTTCAAGATTTTTTAAATCTTTAAATAATTCATCTGACAATGATACAATATTTTCATCACTAATTATTAATTGTTCAAGTTTTTTTAATCCCATTAATGAATTATTATCAATAATTGTTAAATTATTTGAATTAATTTGTAAATAAATAAGTTTTTTAAATGAATAAAATACATTTGATTTAATTACATTAATATTATTATGTGATAATACAAGACTATCAATATTTGGATTAATATTTAAAAATGTATTATTATCAATAACTGATAAATTACTTTTTAAAATTTTTAATTGTGTTAAATTATTTAACTCTAATAATCCATTTTCAAATGTTTGTTTTGTTCCATTAATTCTCAATGATAAAGATATTAATTTATTAATTGATTTAAATAAATTTTTTTTTAATTCAACAATACCATCAAATATTTCTAATTTTTTTAATGATAATAAACCACTGAATGAATTTTCATCAATAATTAATTTTTGTGATGCTGTATTTATAATTAATGTTGTTATATTTAAATTTTTAAATGCACTTGAATTAATTGATAAAATATTTTTATCATAAATAAATAATATATCAGGATTTTGACAAACTGATTCCATTTTATTTGTTATATTAACAGATATTAATTTATTATCTTTTTTACAAATTCTAAAACATTCTTGTATTTTACAATAAGTATCATTGTCATATAAATTAATAAATTTTAAATTAATGACAAAAAAAATTAATAGTTTAATCAAAATTTTCATTATAATATTATTTTTTTAAATATTTTTTTAAGCAACAAAAGTCTACTATTAGTTTTGAATGTCGTTTGATTGTTTGGCTGGATTTTAAATCATTTATATATTCATCATGATAACAGATATCATTTTGTTTATCAAATTTGGGTCGTCTGGATTTAATGATTTAATTTGAAAAATGTAAACTTTTTTCTTAGCAAATATTATTGAGTGTAATCAAAAAAAATTTTGATATAATCTTTGATATTATTTATTTTTTTTTTTCATTTAAAAAGTTAACTCGAATTATCTATAGACAAATAATTTTTAAATCTGTTTAAAAATGGATGTATTATACAATTTTCACAGCTTAAATTTGCAACTGTAATAAAATTTTAAATAGATTAATTTATATTTTAAAAAAATCAATATAATTTTCCATTAGATTTATTCAGAATTTAATGAATTTTTTAATGAAAACTAATTAGCTGAATTTAACATTGAAAAATTCAAGGAGAAAAAAATTTAAAAAAATATTTTTGTCTGCATAATATTATTGAGAGTGTCATGATTCGTTCGTGCAACTAAACAATATAAATCGATTTCAAAGTTTGATAAAATACACGCGATTATACTATAGATAGTTAGGTAATATGAAACGGTATCATGTTTATATATATTTTACTATCATTAATAATCTGATCAATCGATTTTCCAGTTGCTCTGGGAAACGTTATGTAATTTACTAATATAAGATCTATGTACTTAATGATTTTAATTTCAATATTTACCTATACTTTTTGTTTCAATTTGACTTCTAATGACTGCAATTATTTTTCAATATAATATTGTCATATAATTTTTATTATTTATGTTGTTCTTTTATAAAAAATACATAAAAATGTAAATAAATTTTTAAAGTTTATGGAAAATTAATTCAATTTGTTTTTGTAATAATTATACCTCAATAATTAATACTTAAAATTTGATATAAATATATTTTATATGTCAACTAATAACGGTTTAAAATTTGTCATAGTTACAATTAATTGATAATTTATATTTTATTTTTATTATTTATTTGATTAATTAATGTTGTACATTTTAGCTATTGTATAATTAATTGCTTTGCATTGTTGAATTCATCGTGTTGTCATCTTTCAAGACATTTGTATGTTGTCTTTTCAAACATAAATGTTTGTAATTCCACAACTTTAATTCATATGTGCTTTTTAGTTTTAAAATGTACTTTTTATTTTATACCCTCATCAACCAACACAACTTTTGAACAATTGAATATTTTTTTTACAAGTTGTAAATATATTTTTTGAATATTTATTTTAATTTTTTCTTCAACTTAAAAATTATTCACAAATATATTTTAAAAAACTAATAGCAATATATTGTTTATTTTTTAAATGTCAAATTTTTTTTTTCACGTTAATTTAATAAGTAATTTAAATATGCAAATTTATAATGCTTAATAATCTTTAACATTTTTTTTTTACATATTTTAAATGTTAATTTTCTATATTATAAGTTTTTTGTTTTTGTTAATTAAAAAATTACATAGAAAAAGAAAAAATGCTAAATTAATATATTTTATAAACAAAAATTAATTTAAATAAATCTCATTAAAAAATTGATAAAAAAAAAATTTAATTTACCAATTTACACTTTGTTTTTTTAAATTAGGCTGTACAAAACTTCATTTACGTCATAAAAAAAGTGTATCATTTTAAAATTAATTTTTTGTAAATAAAAATATTTGTTGTTGGTAAAAAAAAAAAAAAAATCTAAATGTGACCTAGTGATCTTTGACCTTCTTCAAATTGACATGTAGGCGTAAATTACAATCTTCACAGTACTTTTATTGTTAAGGTCAATAAAAAATACTATTTCAAATTATTCATCCAGCATGTGTTCAAAAGATTACATACATGTGTTGATACTTGCTAATTATTTACAAAAACAATTAAAACATAAATTTAAAAAATTAATTTTTAAAAGAGCCAATAAACTAATGAATTAAATTTTTTTTTTACGATAAAAAACAAACAAACAATGAAATTAATGTATAATATTTTTAATAAATATATTTTATACACTCATTTTTCATTGATAAAAAAAAAACACTCAAGGCATTAATTAATTCAAGTCAAACAATTATTCACATCCAGGTAAAAAAAATTTAATTTTATCACAGTTAAACATTTTTTATTAATTTTTTTTTCTTGTGGTAAAATTTTCCAACTCAAATTATCCTCATCAGTGGTGTGCAAAAAAGAAAAAAAGTGTTAAAATAGATTGATATAAAATAAAATAAAATAAAAAAATTGAATAAAAAATATTAAAACACTGAAGAGGAAGAGAATATAAAAGTACCATTTCATTCATTTTAGTGTATGTATATTTTTTCTCTTTTATTTTGTGAGGACTTGATGATAGTTGCATGTTCTGCAAAAGAGAACATAGCTGTGGCCTCCCGGGAGCTCTATCGACCGACTTTTCTCATCTCATATACCACTAAACATTGGTAGTTGTGCAACTACGTATATATTCATTGTTGAAAAACCAACCCTCATTTTATTCTACGCCCTCATGGCCAGAAAACTTGACATTTAGCCTTGTTTTTTTCAATTTTTATTCACAGATATTTACAAATATATTTATTACATTTACTATTATTCTTTAAAAGTTATACTTTAATTTAATTTTCAGTCTCAAAATAAAACAATAGCACAAAAATAATTTTTTAATCAAAACAATCAATCTAAATTTCATCAGCTTTTTAATCATTTTTGGTAAATTATATACGTATATATTGAATGATAGCTAAATATAAAATTAATAATTTTACTACCCTCGAATGTTGGTTTTTTTTTTTGTAGCTTATCTGTTTTTACTATTTGAAAATATAAATATGTCACTGGGTTATTCGTGACCTGGTTTAGTGACACCATGACTGCAAAATGTAGACAAAACATTATCAAAATGGCTGTGATCAATTTATTTATCAATTTTTTTTCATCAACTGGATCATGAACTTGTTCAGCTGATGCAGTTTTTGTGTGTAGAACTATTGTGTCTTGAAGAACTTGAAGAATTCATTTCATCAACTGGTTCAGCATCTTTTGTTTTTGATGTATCATCTTTTGTATTGACTGGAGAATATTGACCATCAACTATCAATTCATTCATCAACTTCTTTTTTCAATTACTAAGTTGAGATTATTCATTATCCTGTTTGTTACTGTTTAACCTTTCTGGCATCAATAACTCACATAAATGTTAACGTCATTTGTTATCTTTATCATCATCATTCAATTTGCTATGAGATTGTATAATGATGTAAAATAAATATACTGATTAAAATGAAAAACCTAAAAAAAAAGTTTATTATAAAATCCATAAACATTAATAATAAAAATAAAACAATCAGAAATTAAATTTCGATGAGAATTTAATGACAAATAGAACATAATTATTAAAAGATAATAGCAATATGAATATGATATATAGTTGTCACAATGAAAAATCTCTAGGATCAAAATAGTGTCATCAAAAGTTTCACACCTGTTTTCAAAGTTAAATTTTCAAGTATCATTAAATAGGTCAAAGCAGGATCAAATAATGTATATAAATCCTACGCATGCTCGCAATATTTGACAATTTATTAAATATTGATATTTCCAAGTCATTGAAGCCAATTTAATAATTGACAATTATTGGTAATTGAAATCGTACGAGTAGTTATATGATTGTATCAATCGATTAGTATAGAATTTTTTCACTTATATCATTCATTATGATCATCATGTTATTGGTCACGTATCAAACACATTTCACATTTTCAGAATACCAATGAATACCATGTTCTCTTTTTCCTGCTTAGAATAGATAATAAAGTCAATATAGATATTTCTGTTTTTTTTTTTTATTGTTATTTATATTTTCACACAGATATAAATTATAATTACATATTTGAATGTACATTATTATTTTTCTTATTATATTTATTAATAAAAATACAGAATTTTATGGGTAACTTAATTATTACACTGAGAAAAATACACTGATTATTAAGGGAATATTTAGTGACCAGAATTAGTGACAAAATAGTGGTAGTAATAAGTGAATAATGCTGAATTCATGATGAATTCATGACTTATAAAATTTAATTTTTCTATTAAAATTTATTAAAGTTTTATAAATTATGACTTCATCATGAATTCATCATGAATTCAGCATTGTTCACTTAGATGCATATTTATGATAAAATCACGATAAAAAATATTATTATTTATCACGTTTTAATGTGACTCTTTTTTACGCTTTTTTTCGTCGAATAAGTTGAACCAATTTCTGAGATGTGGTTTATTAATTATTGTTTCATTTTTAATAATTTAACATAAATTTTTAACATTAATTATATTTAATTTAATTATATTGAAGAATGCTAATTTAAAGAATGATTTTGTTATTGTTTTTCCTTTGATTGCTTTAATAATTAGTTTTATGAATATATGAATTCAAAATTATATAAACAAGAAAAAATTTTTTATATTTTTTACCATGATAGAAATTTTTTTCCGTCTTCTGTCCACTTATCTACGACTTTTGTTCACCTTCTCTGAACTTTCTCAACACAAAAATTATTCTGACATTTCTCAATGTTTTTCTAACTTTTTTTCCTTAATTTTCTTTATAAGTTTTACTGCACTGTTTTTCTGACTATTTTTCAGCCTTCTTCCAACTGTTCTTACAAAAACACTCATAATCAATATAGGTGAGTCTCTTGAGTGCGTAGGATCACTATCATATACATATTCAAAGTTTTGAAAAAAATTCATATATTAATATAGAATGTGAAGAATCGATTAGACATGACGACTTGTTGAAATTTTTTTATATTTTTATCAAAATAAAAGCGAAAAAATTAATAAATTTTCATACAAAAATAAAGAAAATTTAGATGGCATATTTTATCAAGAGCTACAAACATAATTTAATCAGTATTTTTTGTTTTTATAAATATAATTAAATATTATTATTAAGGATGTTGATACTTTTTACGGAGGAATTTACGGGAAATACGGGGGCCAGTTAATACCAGTTACGGTGAAACTTTCGGTAAAATTGTGGTGGTAATTTTAATCACCGTCGTGTATGTGGGACTGACTGCGTTGTGTAGAACCCGTAAATTTCTCCGTATCGGTGCCAATAAAGATTTCAAAAATTATTAATGGTTAAATTTAACCATTAAAATCTTCAAATTTAATTGTAATTTGAAATATACAGTGCTATTCACTGCAATTAGCTATATTGACGTATTGACATGTAATATTTAATCAAATTATTTAAATTAATTTAATATAATTTTGATGTAAAATTTAATAGCTACTATAATTTTTCCACAAAATTTCAAATAAAAATACAATACTTGATATAAATAAACCAATAATTAACATCCAAAAAACAGATGATATTGATTTAATTGTAATTTTATCAACATAATTATTTTTTAATAATTTATTATTTCTATAATTTTTTAATCTATCATCATTTTTCCATTTAACAGATAAACCAAATTCAACAATTTTTGCAGCAGCTTCATTAATTTTTTCTAAATATGGAAAATTTTTAGCAACAACATATGTTTGCCAATAATTCATCAATGGTTCTTCAACAATATGTATATTAAAATTATTTTTAATATCACGTTCAGTTTCACTAATAATAAAATGTGCATAATCAATATCAGTTGAACATGCAGCATCTCTAAATTTTATTAAACGTATTGCACATTCAGTTGAATTAACTTGTGTTTTAACTCTTTTAGCTAATTTAATTCTAATTGGTGCATTTGAATGATTTAACATATCATATTCCCAATCTTTAACCATTATTGTTAAATCACTATTTAATAATTGCTGTAAATTTTTAATATCATTATGATATGGTGGTGCTGCTAAATAATGTATAAATTCACTTTGATATATTGATGTTATTAAAAATGACCACCAAATTAATACAATACAAAATATTTTTTCAGATAATCTATTACCAATATTACGAAAATTTTGAAATAATAAAAGATTCATTGTATCAAGTAATATATTATTATTATTATTTGTTATTAAAAAATATATTGGTAATATTGATATACCAATTATAATTAATATCCATAAATTTATTGCTTTATTTGAAAATAAATGATTTAATCCAGATATTTGAGGTTTACGTGGAACAATTATAACAACTTTTGAACGCCAATATGGATAAACAGTATCTAAATTTTTCCATATTGTTGTTTCAAGATGCATTGAATTACCAATAAATTCAGAACGATTTTTAATAATATCACCAGTTATACCAGTCAATGTACCATTTGGAAGTTTAACAATATAAGTTAATAAATCATTATTTTTTGATTTAATTAATATTGTAAAATTTAACCAATTTGATATATATTGACAAAATTTTACATCAGAACCAGATTCAAGTATTGTTAAATTTTTAAGTACAACATGTGGTTTATGATTAAGCATAGAAATTGGAATTTCATAATTATAAAGATTATTTAATTTATCAATAAATAAATTATCTAATAATTTTATATTTATTAATTTACCACGTTTATTATTATTATTTATTAAAAATGGATTATATGTATAAATTTTTTGTTGTTTCATTATAATAATTGTTACTTTTATACATTTAAGTTGCCAAAAAATTTTTAAAATAAATTCAATATTATATTCATCAGTTGTATTTATTATCCAAATAATTATATCACCAGATTTATCCCATAATTTTCCATAAAAATTAATCCAATTTTGAGGTTGTATATTTTCAATTGATTTAAATATTCCAACAATTGATGATATTTTTTCTTTATTATGATTTTTATTATCAAATTTAATACCAGGTTGATGTATTATAATTGATGAATTTATCATTAACATATTTATAATTTTCATTGAATAATCAACAATATTATTATCAAAAATAACAAAAATTCTATTACATTTTATTTTTATTAAATATTTTTTTATTATATTTTTAGTATTTAAATTTTTTTCATTATTATCTTGACAATAAACATGATAAATAATTAAAATTAAAATTATTATTTTTAAATTTAATAACTTCATGGTTTTATTGTTAACTAAACACTGTCAAATCACTGAATATTTATATAAATTTTATATTGAATATATGATGAGTTGATTCATGATGATGAGCAAATTGCGAGAGACAATTTGGCAGCTTGATAAAACTGATAATGATCGATGAAAAAATGACAAAAAAAAACTGACAAGTCGTACGAACATTAACGCACATAAAAAACAAATGACAAACACATGTGGCTTTTGTATAAAAATAAATCAAAATAATAAAATAACAATACCATTCAAAGCAATATATGTCAAATTTGATGAATGATTTATTTTTTTTTTACTATTTTTTATATTTTATTTTTTAACAGTTAACAAAAATAGTACTGGTCAATGGTTATTTTTATGATACACAACAAAAATATACATTATCTTTGTCATTATGTTTTTATTTATCAGGTCAAAAAAAAAAAAAAAAACCATTAAGATATCTTTTTAAACACGATACTATAATTTTGCATGTAATGCTAGTACAATTACATCATCTTATCATGATTGAATGTGAGCATTAACATTAACCCTAGAGTGATCGATACAGGATAAGCTGATTATATAAATAATAATTTGTTATAATGATATAAATTTGATAAGTTTAATTAACACAAAAAATAATGAGATTTTTTGAAATATTTGGGTCTTGATGAAGAGGATTTTTCTAAAATTGATTGAGATAATTATTATATGAATGCCAACAATTATATGAACAACAACAACAGCAAATTTAACATATTATTGTTAACAAAAATTTTTATAAAATTATGTAATTATTGTGAGTTTTGATTTTAATATTCAAAGGGTTTTATTGAATGTGTTTATGTTGACTTTTGTGAGTTTTTAGTTGGCCAGATACCAATTGGCTCGAGAGAAAAAAAATGTTTATTTAGAGTGGACTGATAAAGATGCTATTATTTTTCGATAAAAGAAAGTGATATTTATTGATTGTTTCATTATCATTTGATATTTTTGTAAATAAATTTTTTTTAGATTAGTGTTGCCAGTTTTATCAGAGAACAAATATTTGAAATAGTATCAATAAATAAAGTTGATATTCAATTTGATGCAATTATTTAATTATTAAAATATACTAATTTTGATAATTCATATAGTCAACTAATCTAAACATCATCACGTGATCAAAAAATTTCATGTATGTATAAAATTTAAAGCTCATTTGATAAGCTTTAAAATGAGCCCTCATTAAAATATTTATTTTGAAAACTAAAAAAGTTATCACAGTTTCAATTATCTGACTGGAATCACTTGTTAATCATATGAGGAATGATTGATAACCAATAAGACGCTTTAAAAATAAATTAAAGAAAAATAATAAATATTTTTAATTTCAAATAATATAAGAAAAGAAAAAAAAATTTAATTAATTTTAATTTGAATATCAAATTTATTATCAAATATCTTTTTTGTCACTGAATTAGTCTATTCAAATTTATTTTCTTTGATTCAAAAAATGCTTTTTAGAAAACAAAAGTGTCATTAAATAAATAATAATTTTTATCAGAAAATAATCTTCAAACAAAAGAGAAAGCATAATAGTTATGTCAATGATAAACGTTAGGTTTTATCACATCAATTTAGTAAAAAAATTATTCAGAACTTGAAAAGTATATCTCTGAAATATTAAAAAAAAAAAACATTCATTTTTGTTTACAAAATTTTCAAAAATTACATTTATTTTTTAACAAAAAAAAAAAAAAGAAAAATAATAGTAAAACTGGCAGAACGCGCAAAACAAAAGTCTACTAATGAACCGTTGATTTCCCGTGTTGGTGGGTGACAATTTTTCCATCAAAGTTGAAAAACAAAAAAAAAAAAGAAAACAATCCATCATTCATATGTCTTTTTTACTGCGATTGAAATATATTTTTATTTTCCTCGATTTTATTGAGAACAATAAAATATAACACGCGTTTGACGTTTTTATAATAAAACAAAATTAAAAAAAAATTTATACATGTGTATTTAAGGGTTGCAATATAACTGTAAAATAATTTTAAAATCTATAAATATATTTTTAGAATGAAAAGTAAAAATGATAAAAAAATATTTTATATATATAAATTGCGCACTATAGTGGATGGTCTTCAAGGGTGCGTGGGTGGTTTGTAAATTAAGGAGGCTGACCTAGGCCTAAGAGGGGATGAAATATAGGGGTAGTTTTAGCTTGGATGGCCCGGGGATGCTATTCTACAATTTGCTTTGGTGTTGTACCGGGATTTGCAGCCCCTTGTTGCTATGCAACCATTTCAACATGACGTCAGATATGACGTCACAACTACGACGCCCATAGTTTTTTTTTTTTTATTTTGACACAATTATTTTTAAATATTTGATATTCTATTTTTATTTATTAAAAATATGAATTTAGTTTTTTTTTTTTATATTTATATTTTTGAGGTTTTTTTAGTATTAATAGTTAAAATTTTCAATGTATTTTTCTTTGTTTCAAAACAATGATAAATACTCTTGACCTTATCAATGAAAAAAAAAACAAAAAAAAACAAAACAAAAATACTTGAATTCAGAATTTTTACGTCCTACTAAACATAGTTGATCAGGCGTATATTTCAGACTTAAATCTCTGCTATTAAGTACTTTGTCCTAAATTTTATATATTTTTATATTATTATTTTTTTATTTTTTTATTTAGGATTGGATGTAGAGGTATTCCGGCATCAAAAAAACTATTCAATTGAAATATATTGGCAAGTATATTATTAATGCATTATACAAGCGTATTAATTTTAATTGTTTTATTTGATTTATTTTGAGGTTAACAGTAACAATTTTGGAGGTTAGGTTGCTAACAAGAGGTTGAGTATCGTCATGACTGCATCGATTATTACAGTTTATTGCGTTCAATCAAATATATACTGTGACGACAACATTTGTAAATATTATTAAAAATTAAATTAATTTTTTTTTATAAAAGATTACAAATTTTTTTAATTAATAATTTAATATAATTTAACAATATTAATTAATTTATCACATAAATAATTAGACATACCTCTTCATGTTAAAAAATATTATTTAAATTTAGCTTAACAAAATATGAAAACAATTTAAAAATAACCATCAATCAAGATAATTGGACAAAAGACTGTCGGATAAATTCTTTTGTAAATAACAATAACGTCTTTTATTGTATATGATAAATAATAATTATTAAAAATATCTTTCTTATAGCTTATTCAGCTACATCGTTTTTTTTTTTTAGTATTTATACAAATATGATTAAAATTTTTAATTCAAATAAACAAAAGCATATTTCAATTGAATCTCTTTGTTTAAATAAATAATTATGTAAAACACAAATCCACTTCAGGTATTATCGACTTCATTTTCTTCAGATGAGGGTGGCCACCATGTATAGGATTCGCCAAGACTCACAACACGGCCGTGCATTGGTCCAGTAATGGCACCTGATAATTGATAGCTAAGCATTGGCCATTAGTGGTATATACATACTCGGCCAACGACTAGCCCATTATTTTACTATCAAGGCATGGTTTTAATCCATGACCAAGCATTGGCTAATTATCGGCTGGCCGATGGTTGGTAACTATAAATTGGCCAAGCTATGGCTGATTCTTAGCTGGCAAATAATTGGCCATGACAGGCTGATTCTTAGATGGCCAATAATTGGCGACCTTTAATTGGCTAAGATATGGTGACCAAGCAATGGCCATTTACGTTCTTTCAAATAAATATTTTTCTATTATATTTTTATTTCTACAGAGACAAAAAAAAAAATTGTTTCAAATAATAAAAATTAAAATATATTCAGACTTCGAATCTCTGTATGCAATTGAAATAATTTTTTTTTTTTTATTTAATTATGATTCAAATAGCAAGTAATGGGGCAATCTTGGCAAGTATTAATGGGCCATTCATGGTAGCCAATATTAAATTGACGTAATTCTCCAAGCCTGGTGCATTAATGGCTGATTGTTGGGTGACAAACGGGTTTTTCTTAAAATATTAACGGGCCGTTATAGGGAAAATCATTGGCCCAATCTTGAGAAACATGATTGGGCCATTCATAGCAGTCGATATTAAATTGACATAACCGTCTAGGCTTGGCTCATTAACGGCCCGTTAAAGTTTGCCAATGATTGGCGAATATTTTACAAGCATCGGCCAAGGCTTGGCCATGTTGCGTTCTCCTACGCACGGGTCTTTTCATAAATATAATAGTAAAATTTGATACCAAAAATTCTAAAAAACAGTATTATCTTTGCTAAAAATAGTATTTACTATCAGTTTGCCAGCTAAAACCTATATGATATACTTATTTTGTCAAGAAAATAATATTGATTCATACAATTATAGATTATGATTATATTGAAGTACACCGTAGGTCTATCCAAGTTAAGACCACAACTATACAAAATAAAGTCAACTACAGAACTGACTATACAGGGTGAGTTTTCTCAAGATGTATAATACCCTGAATCGGTATTACAGGTCGTTTGTTTAATTTTTAATAAATAAATGTCTCGTAGAATGTATCGTAAAATGTCCTGTAAAATATCCTGTAAAATAACCTTCAATTCATCTATGTTGGAATTTTTTAGATTTTCAAAACACATGTTGTAATTAATTGTAAAAAATTAAAGCTTCTTGCAAAAGAAATCACTTTTTATTTTTAAATTATGTATAGGTTTTCTAATTTAACCAATTAATTATATTATATATCTTTCTTCGTTTTTATCTGTCTACTTTCATTTACGATTATACAAATTGTCTTATACACTGTGACACGTGTACAAGTCCAAATTAATACTACTAAAAAAAAACAGAAAATATTTATAAATAACAAATTGAAACCATAAAAAATATATAAAAAAAAAATTTTAAAAATTAAATCAAAAAAACGAAACACTTTTTCAATTGAATTAGTTACATTGTACAATTCTCAAAGTTTATTTATTATTGCCAATTATTTAACATTAACGATTTTTTAAAAATTGATTAATTAATTTATTTTAATCAATAACAGCTTCAGCTAATTATAGCTTAATTGTAATTACATGATTTAATTATTGTAATTTGATAATATTTATTATAACATAATTATAATATATTTTTTACAATTGTACTAGTAGTAGTATTACTTTAATTTTTACATAATTTGTTTATTTATTTAGTTGCTTGTTACAGAATGAAAAATCAGCTAGATTATTTATATAAAAATTACAAAGAGTAATGAACTCAAATTTGATCCAAGTGGTACACCTGATGATGATGAGTAGGGTTTTGAAAGCTGGCTTTCAACACATACTTAGTTTGAGTAATTTTTATGACTATTTCTTATATTATTAAACAAAAATATAAATAAAAAATCTTGCCAAGCAGCCTTACAATAAAAAAAAAAAAAAAAAAATACCTGGCATTTTGTAAACCTCATTATGTGGCTTAAGCATTATTGTCGATAAATGTAATTAAGTCACAAAGTGCATCTCATGGACCACTGCACTTGTATATAGCTGTATATGCATATATACCATCGTGATTTAATTTTTAATAACAATGTTTATTTTTGTTATTCATTAGTGTATAATCAAAATTCTTCAGACTTGAATTCATTTATAAATTATAATCCTTAAAGTTCATTATTGATGACAATATGAATCAGTTAGAAATAATAGAATATAATATAAATAGAAGATAATAAATTTTTCAAGTATATTATTATATTTTATTTTTCATTTTTTTTTTTGTATTTTATAAAGGAAAAAGTTAAGTAAGTGGGGTAATTGGAAACTTTTGGATTGCAAATCTTTGTTGGGTGGCAAGCTCATGGCCTCCCTGTTTTTTTTTTTTTTTTTTTTTTTAAATCTAATTTTACTTTGACAAAAAAATTAGTAAACAAAATTTTTCAGTGAAAGTTTAAAAATTGACTCACTGAATAACTATTAAATTTTTATTTTATAAAATTCAAAAATAAAAAGAATTAAAAAGTTTAATTTTATTTTTAATGATTACATGAATAAATAATGTCCTGAAAAAAATTATCTTGTTTGTCATGAAATATTACAAACAAAAACCTTGTTAAAAAATATGCCATGAAATATCTTGTTGAAAGTTAAACTTGAATAATGTATTTATCTAAAATATTTAAGTAATAATTAATTTGTTAATAATATATATGCAATAATGAATTAAAATAATATAAGTAAATAAATATTTGTTACAAGATATTCTTCAAGGTTTTAGATGACACCATGACTGACTTCCATTTTTACATTTAGTATTATTATTTTTGTCAAATAATTAATAATAAATTATCACTAACAAACTTTTTATATTGATATTTTATACAAATAAATAAATATGTAAATAAATTGAAAGACAATATTATAAGTGAATATGTAGATAAATGAAAAATAATTAAAAATTCATATAAATTAAATGATTTATATATTATTGAAAATCACGTATACAAATATATATGTAATTTAATATGTAATCAATGATTGATTTTCTTTGCTTAAAATACATGATTGTTATATGTAATATCATGCATCGACAATGTGTTTTTGATTTAGATATATCCTAATTAGTTTTTGAGTATATCTCCTTCTTTTCTTTTCATTATTAACTATGATATATTATACATAAGAACAGGTTAGTACAAATATCTTTATTTATCGTGTGACACAGTTACAAATACTTTAATATCGTTCGATCATTTGAAAAAAAAATAAAAATAAAAAACAGAATTGTGTCAGTTGCTATTGTGATATTTTATAATTAAAATATTGAATATTTTTTTAAAATGAAATATTTTAAATTGTTATTAATTTTTCAAGTAATTTTATTATCGATTGTGGTCAATTATTGTGAAGGTTCTTGTTATTTTATTGACAGAAAATTTGAAATTTGCAAAGATTCAACTACACTGGTATCTGTTAAAGAAATAAATAATGACAAACAATCAAATTTAAAACATCCACTTTACATTAAAGATAAAAATATATCATCGATATCTGCAAATGCTTTTAAAAATTTGACAATTTATCATCTAATGCTTGAACTTGCTGATGAAAAATTAATTTTAACACAAGATTCATTCAATGGCTTGCCAAAGCTAGGAATTTTAGAATTTTTTTCTGGAAAAGTGATATTAAAAGAAAATTTGTTTATACGAGTGAATTCACTTTATCAGTTGACCTTGATTATTGATGGAGAAAATAAAAAAAATTTAAATAATAGATTGACAGAATTTAATAAACTAAAAGTATTAAAGATTCATAATAGTAATTTGGAAACAATTGAATCTAAGATGTTTATGAATTTTAATATACCAATTAATAAATTAGACTTAACAAATAATAAAATTACTGATATCGAACCAAACTCTTTCAATCGTCTTGAACATCTCAGAATTTTAAAATTAGATAACAATAAAATAAAAAAAATTGAACAAGGAATATTTAATGGTTTAAAAAATCTTGATACCCTGTCAATTACTAGAAATCAATTGAGCAATGTATCTCGTTGGGAATATAATTATTTGTTTAAATTAAAAAATTTCAATATGGCACATAATTTAATTGATTATATTGAAGTTGGTGCATTTGAAGGACTAAATCTCGATAATTTAGATCTCAGTTATAATGAATTACATGCAATCATACCTCAAACTTTTCAAGGACTTTCTGTTAAATATTTGGATCTAACTGAAAATGAAAATATATATTTTAAAGGAGATGTATTTTCGGCATCTAATGTCACAAAGTTTAAATTTTCTCAAAAAAATTACCAAAAAATACAATAAAGAATAATTAAAAAATTTCTTTGTCAACAAATATATAACAATTGATGAGTAAATTTATAAATTGATTTTATTAAAAATGATCAGAAAAAATATTACGTCAATGATTATATAAAAAAAAAAAATATAAAAAATAAAAATACTAATATAAGGACTTAATTCTTTCTTTAAAATATTATTATCAAAGTAAAATTTATTCTTTTTTTTTTTTTAAATATATTTCAAATATATAATGATGTCAAGGTGAAAAATAATGTTTGACGCAGTTTTGTTTTATTTATTTTATAAAAAAAAAAAAGCTATCAACAGATTGTGTATAATTAAGCATCAGTAAAATTAATATCAGTTTAGAATAACAAAAATCGTATGATCGGAAATTTCTCTTGTTGTATAATATCCACCAACAAGAATCCATCAAATCAAACGATCTATTTAAAAAGTTATTATTTATTTTATAATAAAAATATCATTCAAACAAAAGTCATCAAGTTTTCATACTCTTGATAGTGTCAAGTTGAAAATTTTAATCATTTTTTATTATTAAAAATATAATAATAAATCATGAAAAAACTTTTTATCATTTTGTTATTTTGTGGATATTTATTGGCTGATGTTAGTGCTGATACTGAAGATTTTTGTCAAATAATTTATGATAAATTTTTAATTTGCAAAAATTCAACAACCTTGGTATCTGTTAATGATATAAATACAGATAAAAAAACACAATCTTTGTATATTGATGAAACAAATTTAACAACAATTGCACCAAAAGCATTCAAAGATTTATATATCAGTGATCTTATAATCAAATTTAAAAATGATTATTTAAGTTTTGAAAAGGAATCATTTAGTGGTTTAAAAAATCTGCGATCACTGCAAATAATAAATGGTGTTGTTGTTGTTGTACCAGATTTATTTTTTTATATTAAAAATGTTGATCAATTGTCAATGAGAATTGATGGTCATAAACAATCTTTGGAATCAGTTGGTAAAGAATTATTGAATTTAAAAAAAATTATACTGTTTGATAGTAATTTTGGAAATATTAATATTTCAACATTTGATAATTTTCCATCAGGATTAATACAAATTATATTTTCAAGTAATAACAATATTACAAAAATTTTACCAAAAACTTTCATGATATTTTCTCAATTAAAATCATTAACATTTTATAACAATAATTTAAAATATATAGAATATGGATCATTTTTTGGATTACGTAATCTTGAAAATCTTGAAATTATGAATGAAGACATTTCAGTCATTTATGAAAATACTTTTAGAGATCTGAAATCATTGAAAAATTTAATAATCAGTCATAATCAAATTCATGATATCCATGATGAAGCATTTAATGGATTAAATTTAACATTATTGGATTTGAAAAATAACAAATTGACACTTATTAAAAATAAAATGTTTTTTGGACTTAAATGTGTAGTTTTGGATCTTTCAATGAATTCAATTATTTCTATTGAATCGAGTTCATTTAAAAATTTAATTTGCCAAACATTATATGTTACAAATTTAAATATTCAAGAGGGTGATAGATTATTTTGGGGACTTAAAAATGTAACGAAAATCATATCCACTGGCAAACCTTAATTATTAGATGTTATAAAATTATATCATAGAGAAAAAATTATTTACTTTAATTATAAAAATTAGCAAGTAAAAAATAAATAATGTATTTATCAAAGATATATTATATAATAATTATACAATAATTAATTGAAATAATAAAAATAAATAAACATTCAACATTATAAGATTTAAATAAGTTTAAATTTAGAATGATAATAATAATTAAAATACGATTCCTTTTATTAATTTATTTTTCAATTAAATATCTGTAAATTTTATCCCGGGCTGTACATGATTTTTATTCAACCAAATTCAAGATAATCTATTTAACAAAGTTTTAGAAGTCAACATGATTGACTTCCATTTAGACATTTAATATTATTATTTTTATTTTATGTTTAATTAATTGATTAAATTATAAATAATTTTAATATGGCACATAATTTAATTGCTTATATATCGTCTCATTAAAGGTTGAAGGGCGTAAGTGCCAAAAACGTCATTTTTAAAAGAAGAAGGGCGCAAGTCCAAATTTATTAATTTTTGGATTTTTTATCCAATTTTAAGACTTTTTAAAAAAAAAAGGTAAAAGGGTGTAACAACCTTTGATAAAGGATGAAAGGCATATGTCCAGGGACTTACGCCTTTTTTCCATTATCAAAATAATTTTTAGTAATGGAAGAAGGGCGTATTTCGAATTTTTTTTTTAATTTTTTCAAAGTTATAGTGTATTTAAATTATTCTACATTCAAATAAAAAACAGCCTATTGAACATTGAATATAAAGAAATGGAGTTAAAGATAGGAATAAAATTATTATAAATTTAAAAATCACTTAACATAAAAAAAAAAAAAAATTTTCTTTTAAATACAAAATAATAAACAATTAATAATTTAAAAACACTATATCATTGAATAAATTTGAAATAAAATTAAAAATGAGCCCTCCAACTTTTATCAAAATTTATTTTGATAATGGAAAAAAGGCGTAAGTCCCTGGACATACGCCCTTCATCCTTTATCAAAGGTTGTTACGCCCTTTTTCCTTTTATATTTTTTAAAGTCTTAAAATTAGATAAAAAATCCAAAAATTAATAAATTTGGACTTACGCCTTTTTTCTTTTATTAAAACGGAAATTCCCAAAAATGGCACTTACGCCCTTCATCCTTTAATGCGACGATATATTGAAGTTGGTGCATTTAAAGAACTGAATCTTAATAATTTGGATTTAAGTTATAATAGATTATATGGAATATCATACCTCAAACTTTTCAAGGACTTACTGTTGAATATTTATTGAATACTGTAGAAAACAAAAATGTTTATTTTAGAGGTTTATTCTAATGTCATGAGTTTTTAATTTTCTTTAAAAAAATTGCAAATTGTTAAAATAAAAAATAATTTAAAAATTTCTTTGTCAACAAATATAACACTTAATGAGTAAATTTATATTTTTATTTTTCTAAAAATAAATAAAAATATTGTCATAAACATCTTTCAATTATATTTATTAAATATATTTATAAGTTTTATAAACTTTTATTTAAATAGATAAAAAATATTGAATTGAATTAATTATCAATCAAATATGTATAGAAAAAAAATTTATAAAAAATAAAAATACAAATAAGAACTTAATTCTGTTTTTAAAATATTTTTGAAATATTATAAAAGTAAAAAATATAAATATATTTTTTTTTCAAATACATTTTTTAATTTATCATTAGGACAAAGTAAAAAATATTGTTTTAGGCGGTTTTAAAAAAAAAAGCTATTAACAGATTGTGACATTGTGTGTATAATAAAGCATTTATATTTCGTGTAGAAATCAAACATGTATACAGTCACACAACTTTATTATTAATTCAAATCAAGTTTTGAATAACAAAAATCGAATGATCGGAAATTCTCTTTGTTGTATAATATCCACCACCTAAAATCTGTCGAATCGAACGATTGATTCAAAAGTTATTATGATAATATATTTTTTTTTTTATAAAAATATTATTCAAACAAAAGTCATCAAAGTTGAGATGTTCTTAATACTGTAAAGTTAAAAATTTTAATCATTTTATAAAAGTTAATATATGTTTTTTTTTTCTTATTCTTTATTATTAAAATTATCATAATAAATCATGAAAAAACTTTTTATCATTTTGTTATTTTGTGGATATTTATTGGCTGATGTTAGTGCTGATACTGAAGATTTTTGTCAAATAATTTATGATAAATTTTTAATTTGCAAAAATTCAACAACCTTGGTATCTGTTAATGATATAAATACAGATAAAAAAACACAATCTTTGTATATTGATGAAACAAATTTAACAACAATTGCACCAAAAGCATTCAAAGATTTATATATCAGTGATCTTATAATCAAATTTAAAAATGATTATTTAAGTTTTGAAAAGGAATCATTTAGTGGTTTAAAAAATCTGCGATCACTGCAAATAATAAATGGTGTTGTTGTTGTTGTACCAGATTTATTTTTTTATATTAAAAATGTTGATCAATTGTCAATGAGAATTGATGGTCATAAACAATCTTTGGAATCAGTTGGTAAAGAATTATTGAATTTAAAAAAAATTATACTGTTTGATAGTAATTTTGGAAATATTAATATTTCAACATTTGATAATTTTCCATCAGGATTAATACAAATTATATTTTCAAGTAATAACAATATTACAAAAATTTTACCAAAAACTTTCATGATATTTTCTCAATTAAAATCATTAACATTTTATAACAATAATTTAAAATATATAGAATATGGATCATTTTTTGGATTACGTAATCTTGAAAATCTTGAAATTATGAATGAAGACATTTCAGTCATTTATGAAAATACTTTTAGAGATCTGAAATCATTGAAAAATTTAATAATCAGTCATAATCAAATTCATGATATCCATGATGAAGCATTTAATGGATTAAATTTAACATTATTGGATTTGAAAAATAACAAATTGACACTTATTAAAAATAAAATGTTTTTTGGACTTAAATGTGTAGTTTTGGATCTTTCAATGAATTCAATTATTTCTATTGAATCAAGTTCATTTAAAAATTTAATTTGCCAAACAATGTTTATTTCGAATTTAATTATTCATGAAGATAATAGATTATATTGGGGACTAAAAAATGAAACAAAAATCGTATCTACTTTAAACGTTAAATGAACTTGAATAATTTGAACAATCAACTTATATATCTACATTATACACCGTGTTTGATAATGATAGGATATGCGGAAGTGTACTTGCAGGAAAAAATACGCTGATTACGGGAAAAATGCGGAAAAAATTCAAAAGTCAATATTATGGGTGGGAGGGGGGTGGGTTTCACGGGTTTTTTTGTTTAATATTTTTTTGTTTATGAAATTCTGTATAAATTACCTTCCTGATTAAGAAAAATATATTGAAAAAATTTTAGGACAAAATCTTGAGGGGGTGGAGTGGGTGGTTTTTGTTAATTTTTGGTTTTAATTTTTTTGTATTATTTAATATGATTTCAATGAACTCTTGGACTACAAAAAAAATATAAAAAAATTTTCAGGAAGCAAACTTAAGGGGGTGGAGAGGGTGGTTTTAGTTTTTGTGTTTTTTTTTATTTTTAAAATTACCAACGGGCGATGAATGTCCTCGTCTAAGTACGAATGACGAATGACCTTGATAAAGTACCGGAAAATGTCTTTGACCGGGACAGTTTTCGGTACTCTGTCCAGGTCATTTTCCGGTACTTTGAAAGGGACATTTCAAATGAATGTAAATATATAATTTTTCTTAAGTACACTTCCGCATATCCTATCATTATCAAACACGGTGTATATACATCAACGTTCTCTTCAACTCAAGTAAACGAAAAATAAAAACAGGTCTTCAATTAATAATCAGCAATATTATAGAATTGATAAAAAATATATTATTATTAAAAAAATGACTAGCATAGCGTTATTCTACTCAGTCACAAAAATAAATTGTTTTTTTATTATAAAAAATAAATTAATAAATAAACTCAAGGTTGTATTTAAAATTGTAATAATTTGAATAAATAATTCTTCAAATATGTAATAAAAAAAAATTAATTAATAATTATTTTTTAACTATACCTATATACCTATAATTTTTTTCTTCCCTTATAGCTTTACCTCTTTAAGTTTTAATATTTTAACAAAAAAAATTTAAATTCAAGTTTTAAAAAAAATTTTTTTATTTTGTCTTAAAATTATTATCAAATAATTGATATATACATACAAAACTTTATCATACTTTATTTTTATTTTTATTTTTGTAATTATTAAAACTGATTAGCTCCAAGACAAACAACAATCGATCGAGGGCAACTTTTACTTTTTCATCAATGACTTTCAAATGACCGCCAAAATGATTTTCAATTTGATATTTAATATTATCAATTGTTTATTAATAATAGTAATTATTTATTTAACAAAAATATTCATTTATAATTTAAACTAAATATAATTGAATAATAATAAATAATTGAAAAAATAAATAGTAAAATTATCAAGTCATTTTAATGATTTTATTAATAATAATTATTATTATTTATTAACAATTTTTATTATTTATATTATTTGTTTAATTTTATCATTTTAAATTTAAATATAATCATTGAATAATAATAAATAATATTGGCATATGTAAAAAAAAAAAATAAAAACAAAAATATTTTTGACTCTCATGATTGCCAGTCATTTGTCATTGATTGTAACACCAACATTTTATAATTGTGTGTTATCTTTTACTTTGCATGTATCGTTTTTATAACAATCTATTTTCAATTTTTCAATACGTTTACATAATATTCTTTATTTTTATTTCATGTTACAGGATGTATTTTCTGGTATAAATTATTTACCAGCTTGATATTCTATTTCAGTCTTGTTTGACAAGATCAATTTTATTCAACATATTTTTATATTTTATCATATAGCAGTATAGTAGTTTATATATACACTCATCGTGTTTTTAAAAATAGTAAATTTTCTATACAGATCCACATATAAATATATGCATCCACAAAATTATCATTTGATATATATTTGTTGTATCGATTGATTTAAAAATAGCAAAAAAAAAACACTATATATATATGTATATACTTTTTGACTGTTAAAATTAAGTAAAACTAGGTTAAACATATAATTAATTGAATTTCATATCTATCACCTGCAGCCAATAGTAAACCCCCCAGCGATTAACACTCATTGGGCAAAGTTCCAAGGGTAGTTTGATAAGTTGACTATACAGTACATCCTCCATGACAAGCACCCTTCTCAATGACTGTCTGTATTTGATAGACAATCGAGTCTCGTTACTGTCAATATCAGATTTTTATTAAATAAATATATATTACGTCATATATTTTTTTGATTTTTCGATTCATAAATAATATTTATAATATTCAATGAAACATAACACTTCAATCAACTTATAAATTTATTCTATATTTCAATTGTTTATTTATATACATTATTGTTACGAATGTGAAGCTGGTTATACCCTTCTCTCATTAGACAGAAAAAGATAAACAATAACATCCAACTAATAACATATGACAACCATAGTAACAGATATAAATATTAGATCAAGTCTTAATAGAGAACTAAAAGAACAAACACATATAAAAATTAAAACGTGAGTGATGCCGCGATAGATGAGACGAGAGGAGACGAGACGAGACGATAGAAAGCTGACTCTCGTCTCGTTTCGTCTCGTGGCATCACTAACTACAACATTATTATTATTTGATGGCCATTCGTAACAATATCTATATATACATAAATTATATTTATTTATATTTCATCTCTATTAGTTTGTAATAAATATAAAATGAAAATAAATATACAAGTCATTTTATTGAGTGAATTTTTTGTAGAATAAGTTTTTGTTAAATGATGAGATTTTTGCAATAGGGTGATTTTATATTTTTTGTGGCTTATGTATATACTATTTTCAAAGAGGGTGAACAAATATCGACATATAATATTCTTGCAAAAGACAGAAAAAAATTAAAGGAGAATTTTGCTTACTGTACTTTTATTTTATCGTATACATCTTTACTTATCGAATATCCCCTACTGACTCGTTTAAAAGAAAAAAAAAAAACATTATGAAATGTGTATACCTTGTATTGAAGACAGATAAAACTTTATATCGAGTATAATTTTGTATACTTTTGTATATAACCTTAAGTTTTAATCTTGTTATACTTATCTATTTTATTTCACAAATTTTTTTTATATGATTTATTTGTTTGAATAAAAATAAATGTCATAGTAAATTTTTTTTTTTTTTTTCTTATTATTTATTAAAATTTATATATTAATTGATTAATATTTCTGCAATTATTAAATATTATTATTATGAAATATCAAGATAAATATATTCAGGATAAATAAGAAGGATAAATTGAATCAAATAATTAATTTAAACTCAATGATGTAAAATATTAATTTTTTCTTTTTAATGAATCTAAGTATAAGATGATCTAGTAAGAGCTATCCCGTGTAGAAATCGCCAAGACTCACAACACGGCCATGCATTGGTTCATTAATGGCACCCGATAATTGTAGCTAAGTATGGGCCATTAGTGGTACATATCCGGGCAACGACTGGTTCATTATTTTACTGCCAAGGCATGGTTTCAATCCATGGCCAAGCGTTAGCTATTTCTGGGCTGGCCGATAGTTGGTGATCATTAATTGGCCAAGAGGTGGCTTATTCTTGGATGGCCAATGATTTGCGACCATTAATTGGCCATGATAGGCTGATTCTTAGATGGCCAATGATTGGCGACCATTAATTGGCCAAGAGATGGCGTATTCTTGGATGGCCAACTATTAGTGGCCGTGAATTGGCCAAGATATGGTTGATTCTTATATGGCCAATGATTTGCGACCATTAATTGGCCAAGTAGAGGCTGATTCTTAGCTGGCCAAGAGGTGGCTTATTCTTGGATGGCCAGTGATTGGTGACCATAGATTGGCCAAGCTATGGCGACCAAGCAATGGCCATTTACGTTCTGCCAAATAAATATTTTTCTATTTTCTTTTATTTTGACTTATTAAATTAATGGCTGATGATTGCTTGACTCATTAAATATATAAGTAACTATAAAAGAACCAATACATTTCTGCATAAATTATAATTGAATGAAATATAATGTAACTTAATTTTTGTGTCATGATTTCAAAAAAAAAAAAAAAAATTCTTCTTTCCGACGATATAACCAATTACATTTATTATGTATCAAATTTCATAAAAACTAAATTTATTTATTTATTATTTGATTTCATGATATCGAGAGTCAGCTTTCAAATTTTTTTTAGTCTATCATTCATTAAAATTTTGATAAATCATATCGTTTTTATTGTTTTTATATTAAATTTAAAAATGCTCCCATTGTTGAATTGGGAGTGGAATCAGTTTGGTGGAGAAAAAAAAGCGAAAGCAATAGGAAATATAAATTTTCTAAAAAAAGATATGTGTACTGATCCGTATAGTGTATAAAAAACATGATGATCTTTTGCAAATGAAAGTTGTAAGTATTATATTTTAGAAAATTTAATTAATAATTTAGTTAACAGAATGAAGAAAGTTGTGATAATAAAACATTTATTTTGCTATTCGTTTATAAGTTATGTTTATTTTTTTTTGATCTGGTTAAATATATTCAAAAACATTGATAAATAATGTTTTGTGGTGGTCTGATACCATTGTGTGTACATGTTATAACTTTTAACCTAAAATATTGTTGTATTATGTAAGTACCATAAAGCTCCAATCCCCCAGTGAAAATATTTTACTGAATTTTCTTAGAAACTGGTCCATTTAACAGAAAAACTTATCCACTTTGTATAAGTAAAAAAAAAATGTTGAAATCAGCAGTATATAGTTATGAAAATTTTAGTTTTCAAGAAATTTTATTCATTATAAAAACTAAAACAAACGTCAAAAGCTTTGTTTCATCATGATAATTCACTGAAAACCTTTTCAATCTGATTCAATCTAGTGTGCAATTACAAATTATAATGATAATGTTGTATTCAATAATAATAATATTATATGTTTATATCATCAATCAAATCTTTCGAATCGATCTTTACATCTTCTCAAATTATTTTTTCCCCACTAAATTTTTTTTGGTATTTTTATTACAGCTGTATTATTTTAAAAAGATCGTTTCTTACCAAAAAAATAAAAATTGTGATTAAAAAGAAAAAAAACATTACAAAATTTGATCATTACATTAAAAAATCAAAAAACAACTTTTTTCTAAATTTTATTAAACATTTTAAAACAAATGTAAACTAATTATAATAAAAATTATAAAAATATAAATGTGCATTATATACTTTAAATGATAAATTACTTATTAAATTAAATTATCAATTTGATTAAAAATAATTGAATTTCTACAAAATATAATAATATAATATATAATAATATTGCGCACGTCTTTAGTGGAGTAAATCGATGAAACGGTGGAATAAGAAAGAAAAGGGGTTGGGGTTTTGTATCCCAACCCCTTTGTACCAGTACCACTTTTGATACTCCCAACCTTATATATATATATCGATTCAACCTCGAACGCAAGATCGTACAAGTACTATAAAGGTCAAGGTCGGTCTATTTCCTGCACGAGTATAAACTCAAATCAGTTCCAGTATATCAAAACAATCTAAACAATTTTATTTGCACAAAATTTATATATACTGTTTAACATTCAAACATGCAAATTATAAACTTTATATTATAATATTTATTTTCATTATATGTATTCTTATGTTATTTACAAATATAATAATTATTTTAAAACATTTGTTTTAGTTGTTGACAAAATAATTTTAAACATACTCCATGACTTTAAAATTGTTAGTAAACATGTAAGAAATAAAATTTACAAAGTACCATATGTCACTAATTTTTTAATGTTATTATTATATATTTTATATTTATTTTTAGGTTATAAATTATTATACAATTTCATTTTTTAGGTTAGAAATCATATTTTTTTGAAATATCTTTAATTTTTTGTGTATAATAAATAATGTTTATATATTTTTTAGATAAAAAACAAATAAATATGTTGTCAAATAAATTTATCAAACAATAAATATTAAAGCATTATGATAAAAAAATATAAGTATGTGCAATTTGTGATTTCCTTTGGGACATTATTGTGTACATAAATATAATAATAATTTTTTAAAATATATTGGAAAGAGAAACAAGTTAGTATATTTAAGAGAAAGGGGTATTCTTGAATGTACAAAATTATACAATATATATATCTATATATGTTTTTATCTATAAATAAATTTGAAAAGTAACACAGACACAGACGCGCAGTTACCAAATACGGGTCACAGCGCCTCGTCAATAATGGCGTACAAAGTACTACGTCGACGCAGCATTTATCCATCTATTTTTTAATATTTTTTTACCTTTTGTTTATTTTTTTTTTTCTTTCAACCATATATACATAATAATATCCGACGTCTATATATATACTTTACCCTCTTCTTAACAACAAAACTACCCTCTATCCCCTATATTTGACCCCTTACCCACTGTTTTTTAGCTTGTTCTGGATTTTAGTTTGTGTGGCTCAAGATCGACCTAACAATGAAACACCAATGACACACTTTTTGTGAGAGGTTGAAAACAAAATTTTTCTAAAATTTTATTTCACTCGACATTTAATGTACATATACATACACAAATATATTTATAGTTTATCTGACTCTCCTGTGGTTATACATTTTTTTAAATACAAAATTGACCTAATTCTAATCTTGTTCTTTTACTTAATTTTTATATGCTCATAATAGAAATATAAAATATTTAAAAACATACAATTTTTAACAAAAACGTCATGGAGTTTCGTGTTCAGACATAATTTATTATATATTTAACATATTATTATAAAATTGATTTTTAAAACAATATATAAAGTTTTTTTTCTATTTTGATGAATGTTTTTAGGTTAAGTTTGAAAATTCATGAGACTTAAGGTTTTTGAATTTTAATTTTATAGGTTAAAAATTTAGAGGAATTTCTATTTTTGTCAAGAGGGTGAATATTTTTATTATTTTTTTTATCTTTTTAATAATATTTGCATCAAAATGTAATATAATATTATCTCGTTTCTCAATAATGATTGATGAAAATATTTTTCTGGATTAATTCTGCAATACCTCATTCTATTTTATCCGTATTTGTCGAAGAGATATTTATTGTGGCGGTCGAAAATATTTTTGTTTTTATTTTTTTTTACATATGACAATATTATTTATTATTATTCAATGATTATATTTAAATTTAAAATGATAAAATTAAACAAATAATATAAATAATAACAATTGTTAATAAATAATAATAATTATTATTAATAAAATCATTAAAATGACTTGATAATTTTACTATTTATTTTTTCAATTATTTATTATTATTCAATTATATTTAGTTTAAATTATAAATAAATATTTTTGATAAATAAATAATTACTATTATTAATAAACAATTGATAATATTAAATGTCAAATTGAAAATCATTTTGGCAGTCATTTGAAAGTCATTGATAAAAAAGTAAAAGTTGCACTGCCATTTGGCAGTCATGATATCATTTAAAACTTTGATATTCCTCTGCTCCTTCCAATATATTTTTCCTTAGTTGGTTCAATGTTTATTTTTACAGTCGCAATTTCATTGAATTTTTCCGTATTATTTTCCAGAATTTGTCCAATTCAAATTTCCGTAAATTATTTGTCAATCCGCAGATGTATAATACTTCGTAATCTAGAATAACACAGAAAAGCAAATATATACAGAGTTACCCAGAGTAATCTAAAGAAATGTTTTCACTGGGAAAAGCAATCCCGACCCAACATATAAATATATAATCTAGAAATAAACCGGGTTAGCCTTAACAATGTTAAACTTGAATTGGAACAGGATCAGGAGACGCCCTAATTAATTTAAGATCTTTCAATTCTATGTCAAATTCCATGTCCCAAATTAAAAAATAAAAGGTTCTATATTTTGTTAAATTATATAATTTAACAAATTACATTTTATATTCAAATTTTATATTTCAATTGTAAAATCACTGTTACTGATTTTGTTGTTCTGAAAAGAATTTTTAATAAAAAAAAGTAAAAACCAAAAACAATCATGTGAATTTCTTCGGGACTTTTATGGGATACTCATGTTCGATGGTAAATATAAAAAAACAATCAAATAAAAGAAAAACAAATTGAAAAAAAATAAATATAAATAAAGTTAAGGAAAAGATACTAAAATAAAATTCAAGTCTAACCGAAAAACAAAAAAAACAAAAACTCAAACTGGGCGTTTTAAATCAGAGCGCAAGTAAACTTAAAATTTTCAATGTTTATTGGAAAAATAACAAGTGCATGTGGATCATGAGCATGCGTATTGATCCTATTATTTTGTGAATAATACTACCGCACCCTAATATTATTCGTTTGACCTTTTTTTATAATAAAATTTTTTTTATGACTTTACTGAAGTGTGGCACGTGTGCAATTCAACTTTACTATCTCTTTTTTTTTTTTTTTTCTATTTGTAATTTTTTATTTTTATTATTATTTTCCCATTTTATTTTTACTTTTACTCAAAATATACAGCTTGAAGTTTTTTTATATATGATTTCCTAAATTTTAAACTTCATTATTAAGATTGTAAAACAAAAAATTTAATAGGTATAACAAGTGTTTTTTTTTTTCTAATTTTATTATATATTCTCAGTATTTTATTTTTATATCTTATTGAATTTTATTGTATTTTTTTTATTACTTACTTTATCGTGAAAACATAAACAATTGTAATTTTTTTATCTTTGCTTGTTTCGTAGGCGTATCGTCATAAAACAGTCTGTTTTACTGTACTTTTGACCTCTTGAATAAAATGCTATTTTTTATTATGTCTGATCATACGGTTACTGTCACTACTTAAAAATAATATATAAAAAAAAATTTTAAATTTAAAAAATTAACAACAGTTATATGTACGATTATGTTTAAATTTTTATGTATTGTTTTCTTTTTTTTTTAAATTTTTATAGTTTTCATAAATCACAAGAAATATATAGTTTGTTTAATTTTAAAGTGATAGAGTATTTAGTTAACAAGTTAAGATATTTATAGAAAAGAAAAATTCAACAAAATCTCAGCTTATAAAAAAATTATAAAATTCTAAAAATGGTTATTACCGAAAAATTTCTAAAAGTAAAAATAAAAATGCATTTATTTATATATAAAAAAATATTATTTTGATATAATTTTTTATTTGTAAATTTTTATTTATAATTTTGAGTTGATATTGTGATAAAGATGAACTTGAATAAATAACCAACTAATTATAAAACAATTTATAAATGTCACTCCCAGATCATAAGACCAGTATATATTCATTGAAAATAACTTCAAGAGCTTTTGACTTTAGTAAACTCAATTTTAACTAGATAACTATAAGGAAGTTAGTTAAATTTTATGTTGTATATACTATTAAGTTTTCTGCATTGACGCAGACTTCATTCCCAAATTATTAGGAACATGATACTTTTGCTTCTATCTGACCCCATCCTTCGATTATTCGACATTATTTCCAGGTAGGAATTTTTAGGCTTCATGCCTGTGTTAGGCTTCGGCAAAGGTTGTATAACTCAAGCCTGGGCTCGTTGATTTTACCCGGCTTCACACGAGCCCAAAACTCAGGCTTGGGTCAATAATCTAACCTTGTGTCACGCTGGTGCTCATTGTCTCACAAAGCCTAACACGAGACCTGACTTGTGGATATATCCAACTTAAAAAAAAAAAAAAAATTAGTAACTAAATGTACACGGAGAGAAATTTGTAACAAAAACTACAGTTCAGGTTAGGTAAAAGTTACTATATTATATTGTAAAATTCACAATAGTTCTCTGATCGGCCACCGAGTATTGGACTTTTTACTAAAGTGAATTGTAAAAAATATCAATCAGCAGCCACGCCGTCTAGTTAGGCGAAAATTCCTATTTTATATTTGTAAAAATTCATATTTACTTTAGTAAAAACTCCATGCAGCGTAAACTCATAATGATCAAGTCAGGATCATAAAAAAGTCATATTATATCCTTAATACAGGGATAGCCTGAACCAATCTGGATCAGGACTTGATCAAGATAAAAATACTAAATTTATTCATTTTTTAAATAAGTTTATTTTGATCAAGTCCTGATTCGGAATGGATCGATAGACTATCCCTATTAAGAATGTGATACGGCTGGACTGAATAAATAACGATGAAAGTATCGAATTCATTTTGCTTAATTCCACAAATTGCATGGTCAGAATAGCATAAGACAATCCGTATTACAAGCTTCATATATATAATCTCGTTATTTATTACCACTGTTTCTTGTGCCTTGAATAAATTAAAAAACAATTTACTTTCGAAAAGTTGCGCACCTAGAGTTAGAACTGTTACATATTCTTCAATAGTTTAAAAAAATAGCAAAAAGAATGCCAACGGCACGTGATGTTCCCAAGCGGTCACCCATCCAAGTACTAACCACGCTCAGCCTTGCTTAACTTCGGTGATCGGACGAGAACCGGTGTACTCAAGCCGATATGGTCGTTGGCGTAGTTGATCATCAGAAGCTTGTCAAATTGTTAATGTTTTTTTGCAATGATAACAGTATGTCGTTAACAGCTAAGTTCATCTCAAAAAGACTACAGACCAGGAGAGCCAATGGAAAAAAGAAAAAATCAATCATTTCATTTTTTTTTACTGGATCAAGTCCTAATCAGGATTTGATAGTGTTTAATCGATGTCGTCCGGATCAAGAAAAAAGTAAAATAAAAAAACAAAGTCCAGTATTATTTACTTGATCAAGCCCTGGTCAGGATTTGATCAGGCTATCTCTAATCAGGATTTGATGGTGTTTACTTGATGCTATCCGGATCAGCCATATCCTGATCCGATCCGGATCCGTATTCAGGCTACCACTAACAGATTTCTACTCGGGTAAGTCAATATTGCTAAAGAATCATTGATGGATTAGCTATACAATTATATTTTTAAAAATTATTTAAATTTAGTTGTTTGTATTTTTTAAGGTGCTACTGGTTTTCTTAGCAAAACACTTGTTGAAAAGTTACTAAGAAATTGCGATTTATCAAAAATTTATTTACTCATTCGATCTAAAAAAGAAAAAGATATAAATGAACGTCTCGATAATTTATTTAATAATCTAGTAAATCAAATATTTGAAAAAAATAAAATTAGTACAAAATAATGTTGATAATAATAATTATTATTATTAATATACCAGAATTTTGAAAAAAAATTGTTGCAATTACTGGTGATGTTGGAGAAACTGATCTTGGATTATCAACTGAAGATCGTAAACTTTTAATCCAAGAAGTAAGTTAAACTTTTAATTTATTATAAAATAAAATAAATAACAGTTTTTATCAGATATTTTTTTCATTTTTTTTTTTAATTTCAAAGGCAAATTGGCAACCTAGGGAATTATTATAAAAAAATACAATAAAAATTTGAAAGTTTTGGGAGGGATTTTTTTAGATCTAACATAAATAAAATGAAATGGATAAAAAAAAAAAATTTTTTTTGAAAATTCCATGTTGAAAAGAGTAGTTTTTGAAATTTTCAACACTTTTTTAAGTACTTTTTTCAACATAGAATTTTTTTGAAATTTATTTTTTTGTTTTATTTAATTTAATTCATTATGGTAGCTCCAATGTAACCTACAAATCCTTTCTGCAGAAATTTCAAATTTCACCATTTTTGGGATTTAAATCGTGTGCAAATTTTTTAAAATAAAATTTTTATTATTTGTTATTGTCAATACTCATTTGAGTTACAAAAATAAATTATATAATATGTAAATATATGTACAGTTATATAGCTGAATAAATAAATGTAAAAACAAAGAAATCATTTTTTTTTCTTATTTAATTCTAACTTTATTTCAAATAATATTAATTTACCTATAATTCACTGTAAAATGATGCAGTTAATGAAAATTTTATAACAATTAAATATTATAAAAAACATTTTTGTATAGTTTTTTTTTTTTATTGCAATAAAGTTGTTTATGATTTCATCAGTTTGATGATAAGTGACTTATAATCAGAGAAATAAGTATATATATACTTTTTTGATATTTATGAACAGTTATTTTTATAAAAATAAATATTTTTATTTGTAAATAAAAATAAAAATAAAAGAAAATAATAATAAAGACTATTTTATGTGTTTTCTATATTTGTTTTTTATTTTTTTTGTGTTATTTTTATTTTTCTAGGCTACTAGTACAAATATAGATAGTTTTGGTATTTGGGTTATATACAAGATAACAGTCTGTAAAAACCTCCAGGGGATGAACAAGTATGCTCTGTGGGTTATAAGCCACAATATATATGTAGTCAGCAATATTTAACGATATTTATTTTCCCCTCAAATATCAAAATATTTTTTTAACATAAAACTCTTCCTAGGTACTCGTTTATTTCTCTATTTTTATCTTTTTTTTTTTGTTTTTTTGCTTTGAAATGCAGTTAGCTAACTGATGAAATTATACAAGGTATAAATTCAATTTTCAAATTTCATTCATTGAACCATTAAATATTTGAAATTTACCGTATGAACATACTTAAAATATTATGCAAATTTGATACAATTAATTTTTTAAATTGTTGTCTGTATATATCTGCTAAATAATAATTTTAAAATATTTACAAAATTACAATCTCATTAGTTGAACAATATTACAATATTAATAATATGTAAATCAAATTATTTATCATATAATAAAAGAGAATCAATCAATAATGCAGTGCTAAAAAAACATTTCATTTTTACTGAAAAAAACTTTATTAAAATTGAATTTTTGTTATAGAAGATATTTAAATTTTTAACATAAGAAATAAAAGTTTTATTAGAAATAGAATAATAATTCTTATAAATCGTTTAATAATAATAAATATTTTTGATATGACAAACAATTCGTGGTATTAAAAATTTCAATTATAATAAACATAAATGAATTAAATAAATTAAATTAATATAATTTTAAATTAAAAAAACCACATAATCAGTTATTATAAAAATAATAATTCTTTAAATCAAATATAAATGATTATATTATAAAAAAAAAATATCAAAAAATGTTAGAAAGTTTTATATAATTAATTTTATAACAGTAAAAATATTATAATTAAATAAATAAAAATAATAATGTATAAATATAAAAAATAAATTTTACAGTTTTATAAAAAGATAGAAAATGTGAAAATAAATATTTACTGATAAATATCATTTGTGTTTTAATAATCAAACAATAAAAATTATAAAATATTCATTATATGTTATTCCTTGATTTACCACTGTAATCATAACTTTCAATTATATTCACAAAGCGTATTTCTTGTTGGTAAGCGACTCTTTCATCATCTTGATAACATCTAACCAGACTCCCTGAAACACGCCTTATCCAATCTTATTTGTTATCCATCCTAGAGATCCTTTCGTTTGAACTACTGCGCTTTCACCAATCTGTTGTTTTTTTTTTTTTTTTATTTTATCTTTTCGTTAATTCGCTTTTGTCTCGTAGAAATATGATTCTCATTTTGGATAAAAGAAATCTCGGGTTCAATTCCCTACTTGGTTTTTGTTTTTTTTTTTTTTGTTTTTACATAAAAATTTTTTTATTTATTAAAACTAACAATTCTTAAATTTAATAAGACAGTTTTTAAATTCAATATCAATTAAATAAATGGAATATTTTCTAAAAAAAAACAATATAAAAATAATCAAAATGTATAATTAGAGATGCCGTGACAATCGACATTATCACGACAACACAATATACGATAATGACAATAACGATAAGATAATAATGTCATTTTTTCATCGTATTGCTGTTACGATATCGCAACGATATTTGACTATAACGATATTCGATAAAATTATCTTGCTTATATACAGCGACCATATTGTAAAATTATGCCTTTATATTAAATTTATAAGCAGTATATTGTCTTATTTCTACAATGAAAAACAAATAAACACTTTAATTGATTAACTCTAAATTTAGTGCTTATAACATCTAGTTACTTAATATTAGCTAGTAATTATGACAACATTGGATTTGGAATTTTTATATCGTCGATTATCGTATCGAATCGTGTCACGACATCTCTATATTATATACTCTATAATCGAAACATTATCGTATTGTATTGTCAGTTTTCCACGATATTATGGTATTGTCAAGTCCATTATTGTATCGAATCGTTTAATGTCGATAATATATCGTTGATTGTAATGTTCTCGTCGAGATAACGATATTATTGCGATTCTCTCATCGATATTTTTCAATTCAAATTCAAATATATAGTTCAGCATTTAGAAAAAAATAATCTTAATATTATACATCCCGGGATAAAATTTATGAATCTTTATGACCCTTTATTTGTATTTATCTGTGATTTTAGAGTATTTAAGAGTGTTTCAGAGTGTTTCAGACTCTTTATGAGTCTTTATTTTAAATACTCGTCATTTTGAATCGTCAGCGTGAGTATTTTAGACTCTTTATTTTAAAGACTTTCTCTTTCAACGAGGACTTTGAATTTTTTTTTGCGTTTGAGGACTGAGATTGAAAATCTACAAACAAATTGAAAATAATTCCAAGTTCCCAAACTCAAAATAATTCCATCATACTACGAGTATTAATTAATTATTAATTAATTATTAGTTAATATAAATTATTATTATTATTATTGTGAAATAATTATTATAATAATAAAAGTAATATTTATGATAAACATATAAATACTTATGAATAATATAATTATTAATAATATTTATTATTAATGAATAAAATATTATAACAAAAGGAATAATTTTTTTATTATGAATTTTTTATTACAGTATTTAAGAGTCTTTATTTTAAAGACTGAACCACCGTCGATCAGAGTATTTATGAGTCCCGCTGGTGGCACAGAGAAAGACTCAAATAAAGACTCATCTTTATTTTAAACACTCATAAATACTCATAAATTTTATCCCGGGATATTGTTGTAATTTAACAAATATCTATATAATTGAATGTTATTGAATTTAAATATCAATATCTTTTTTTAAAACTAGAAAATACTTTTAAAATTGAAATAGTTTAAGAAAAACTATTTCATAAAACTATTTAAAAAATTTGAAAAAAAATGAAAGCCCAAACCATTGACGTACAATATTCCTTAGAACCAAAAAGAATACACAGGGCTGAACCGGGACTTGAACCCGGGGCCTCTCGCACCCAAAGCGAGAATCATACCTCTAGACCATTCACCCAGTTATATTTGCGGCTTATTTTCAAATAATTGAAATTATAATTTCACAAAAATTAAATAAAATTAAATTTTTTTTTTTATTTTTTATACAATATTAATTTATATTAATTTTGAAATAAAAATCTCATTCAATACATATTGAATTTTTGACTGTTAAATTTTTTGGATTAATAAAGTAACAAAAAAATTTGCAACTGGGCAAATAAAAATTTCTGGAAAAATTCATCCTGAAACAGATCGAAGAGTTTCTCACATTTTAAAAACTTTTTGATTCATATAAAAATTAATAACGATAATTATTAAAAAGCTGGACTATATAAATTTAAACTTTTTGGTTTTTATAATTTTAATTAAAAAAATTAATGTATTTCTTTACTCATTGTTATTTTCTGTTAAAACTTAATATGTACATATTGTTGTCAAGTTTTATTATTTTTTAAAATACAAAAAATAAAAATATATATATATTAGCTTTAACAATTTTAAAATATAAATTGTCAAAAAACTTTAGTTAAACTATTTGCTAGTTAATATATTATATACATAAATATAAAAATAAACCTGATATAAATTAATGCAAATTGAAAACTAAAAATACACAATATAATATTTGAAATATTTACTTAACTACAACATCATTATATCACGTCATTTTTTGTCCTTGATATTTAAACAACTTGCTAATTACACTAGAAACATTTAGGTATTATTATTATTATTATTATTATAATTGTCAAACAAAAATAGGTAAATTTGCATTTACATATAATAAATGACAAATATTTTGATAAAATAAAAATACACATTACAAGTGACATGTTATATTTAAATGATTAAATTGACAAAAAAAAATATAAAAGTTATTTTTATTTTAAACTTTAATTTTATTATAAACACATATGTACAATTATATTAAAATTATTTTTTTCTCGTGACTCAAACTACGCATTTAAATTTAATTTTCATTATTTTTTAAAATTTTTTTAAAATTTTATAAAAATAACTATTTTTATTATTATTTTTTTTTATTATTACAATAAAAGTTATTTAATTTTTATTTATTTAAAATAAATATTTAAAATTTTTTAAAATTTAAGATTTATTTTCATTTATTATCTTAATTTTTTTTTTTTTTTATATTTTTTTATTCGACAACGATTTATTATCATGCAGCATGTCATTTCGAAAGATATTTCGCTTATTTTCGCGATGTCGGTGGTAGACACTCGTTGGCACACGACAATTTAGAAAACAAATTTTCATAAAATATATATATATACAATAATAGATAAATGACTTTGACGAAAATATACTGTTGAACTAAAATAATAAACGTCATTGAATTTAATATGACGTCAGGTATAATTTAATTAATTACAACTACAAAGTTAATAAAATTAGTAATTTTTTATTTTATACTAAAAAAATATATAAATAATAAAAAAAAAAAATGAATGAATTTTTTAAATGATAATAAATTATCTGATTTTTATGTACAATAAATAATTTTTTTTATTTTTTTAAATAATTATATACGATTAAACTTTATTTATTTATTTGTAAATTTGTTATAATAATGGCCAGTTTTAGTTACAAATTTTATTTATCTGTACAACAAATTATATATCAATAATTAATTATAATATATTTAAAAATATTTTAAAGTGATGTAAAAATATTATTAAACAAAAAAAAAAAAATAAATAAACTTACAGTCCAACAGAATATTTAACAATAAAAAATTAAAATAATTTTCTATCAAATTATTCATTCTATTATTTATGTTTATCAATCAATTGATAAATAATTATTTATATTTTTTTAAGAAATAAAAAAAGATCAATCGATTGTTGAAGAAAAGTTATTTACCTCAACATAAAATTATTTTTTCATTGTTTATTATTATTATTATTGTAGAAAAAATAAGAGCATTGTAAAACGAGTTAAAAATTTAACAAAAAAAAAAAAACATTTAATTGTATCGTTTGACGTAATTATAGAAAAAGCATGTCGTTAATCATTTTTATGACATGTATATCCCCATGTTGTGTCATAAACAAGACAAAGTGTCATTTCATGAATTTACGACTTTATAATTATTTAACAAGGTGATTTAATATTAAAAAAAAAAATACAAATAAATGTTTATATATTTTAAATGAAAAAAATTTTATTTATTATAAATAAATAAATAAAAATATTATTATAAATTTATATGAAAATAAAAAATTTTTTCTTATCAATATTCAAATCATATTTATATGTAAATATGTCAAATTTTTTTTATTCAAACTTTGAAATAAAAAAATGGTTTATACATTAAAATATTATAGAGGACCAATTTGAATATACTAAAAGGAAAAAAAATATATTTTTCATATAAATTTATAATTAAGTTTTAATATAAAAAATGTATTTGAAAATTTTTTTGAACTTTATAATTGTTATTAAATAATTCAAGCAAGAGAATTGCATTTTAACATTAAACAGAGTCAAATTTACAAAATAAAAATCATTATAAAATAAAAATTTATTGTAACTTGTTGAAAGACAATTGATTTGTTTGAAAAATTAAAAGACGTCATTATTAATTTACAATTTACATTCATAATTTAAATAAATAAAAAATAAAATACTTAATTTATACAATTATACATTACGAAATGTCAGTTCAATATAATATCACAAATAAAAAAAATAAAAAAAATGATGTATTATGTAAAAATGTATTCAATGATATAAGCTCAACTTAAATATTATCATTATTATAAATTTTATATCAATATTTCACGTGACCTCAAAGTTTCAATATAACTTTACGTTTTACATATATTTTATAGATGAAAATGAAATTTGACGTATTTTTAGATGGAAAATAAATGTAATCATAAAAAAAATAATTGAAAAAAATCATCAAGTTTCAGGAAACAGTTAAAACTATATACATACTGATTAAATTCATTACTTTTAAATAAATTAAAATGTCATACTGTCAAGCAATTACTTACACTGATAATAAATATCGACTTTTAAGATTTTAATTCATTAAATTTAATAAATATAAATATCTAATAGCTATATACATGGTTATGTAATTTTCTCAATAATTTTTATGTTAAAATTAATCGTAAATGACATGGTTTTATAACTCAGGTAATTGAATTCTTTTTTAATATAAATTTTACATTTACTTAAAGGTCAATTAATCAATATTCTCAACAGTAACGTGAGTATATTTTTTATCAATGATATAATCATATATTTTTTAGTTCAAATGTAACAAAAAAATTATGTCATCTATGATTTTAAAATACAAAATGATGTAAAACTCAACTGACAGTGACAAAAATGTCATGAAAAAAACAAGTAAAGATGAAAAATTTATCAGAGGTAATAAATTCATTTAATGGTGATATTTTTAACTATAAAAAAATGTAAAAAACAAAAAACAAAAAGTTTTTCTGCTTGTGATAGACGTGTAAGGTGATGATCAATCTTTGTTATTTTTGCTTTTTATTTTTTTATATTATTTATTATTATTCAATGATTATATTTAAATTTAAAATGATAAAATTAAACAAATAATATAAATAATAAAAATTGTTAATAAATAATAATAATTATTATTAATAAAATCATTAAAATGACTTGATAAATTTGCTATTTATTTTTTCAATTATTTATTATTATTCAATTATATTTAATTTAAATTATAAATAAATATTTTTGATAAATAAATAATTACTATTATTAATAAACAATTGATAATATTAAATGTCAAATTGAAAATCATTTTGGCAGTCATTTTAAAGTCATTGATGAAAAAGTAAAAGTTGCACTGCCATTTGGTATTTATGGTGTCACCCAAAATCTTGATGAATAAAAAATATCAATGTGATTTTTATCAATGCATTATGAAGTTTTTACAACTATAATTATTATAATTATAACAAAATTTTTAATAAAACATATTTAATATAAATAATAATTAACTAAACTAGATAGAAATTTTAAAAGTATAGACTATTTAAAATTTAGTGTATATATAAGTGATGAAAATAGAGTAAGTGTATAAATATTTCTATTAAAGTTGCTAAAATTTGAGAAGTTAGTTTAACATTTTCTGGTTGTCTTGAATTGATAATTTATTATAAAACTATTATATAACAAAATTTCAATTTTAAAACGATCCAAAATATTTAATTAACAATTTTTTAAATTTAATTTTGATTTTGCATAGAAAATAAAAATAATTTTCCCAAATTTATACTTAAATACTTAATAGTTTTTACTTGACACATAATTTATATCAATTATTTCATTCATTATTTTTTCATTTCTGTTGAACTTCATGCAAAAAATTACATCATTACCAGTTTTTAAATTAAAAAAAAATAAGATAAGTGCCATTTTCATAAAAAACATTTTTAAAATGATTAGATTTATGTTAATATTTAAAAAGAAATTATTCAAATATAATGTAGATATAAAATTAATGGATAAAACTTTATTTTTTTTGTGTAAAACACTCAAGAATATTTAGTTTCTTTTTTGACAAACATTATGGCCTAAAGCAATTATTGAGAGCAAACAGGAACTTGAATAGTATCGTTATTTCTCGGACATTGACCAAGTCTGGAAGTGTTATTATTACCGTTGCTTATACATAACAAAAAATGAAAAAAAAAATATAAAAAAATAAAGTCAAGTTATGGTTTTGAAAATCACACATAAACTTGAATTGCTTTCATTAATGCAAAACAGATATACTTGGCATATTGACGACAAGAAACTATATGTAACCCCTGTCGTTGAATAAACAAAAAATATAAAATTCACCAAAAAAAAAAAAATAATATATACTTACATGTTATTTCAAGACAAAATCAACACAACATGCGTGTATATTTATTTATATCTTGCGTAATTCAATTGTCAAGATGTGCGTTTCATGAATTTTAAAGTTATATATTTTATATTTATTTTTTTCAATCTGTTTTTGTATATAATTTACATTATCTGATTTTTTAGGATAACATGAAATAAACTGTGATAAAAAATATATATTATACAATGCTAAAAAATTTAATACTAAAAAAAAACAAATTGTAATTTAAATTGTGACTTCGATTATACAAATGTATAACAAATGAGTACTGAAAAATATTTTTTTTTAAGTATGAAAAATTTGATTCTAAAAAATTGAAGTTTAAAAATAATAAATGAATAATCATTTAGATCTGTGAAGTTAATCATTTGAGGCTGTTGAAGTTTAAAATCATAGTGTCACTTTGTTGTGTATAGTATTTATATAAATGGTGATGCAGCGAGACGAAAGGAGACGATAGTCAGTTCTCGTCTCGTCTCGTCTCGTGTCGTCTCGTGTCGTCTCGTCTCGTGTCGTCTCGTGTCGTCTCGTGTCGTCTCGTGTCGTCTCGTGTCGTCTCGTGTCTCGTGTCTCGTTTCGAAAGTAAATTTGACTCTCGTCTCGAATTTTTTTGTCTCTCGTCAGCTATCTCTCGTCCATCACTATTTTTAACTCAATTTTAATTGAATTTTTAATGATAATGTTTTTCATAAATTCGTTCCAGTAAAAAATAAAAAACAAAAAGACTAAAAAGTCAATGACTTTATATAAAAAACGTATAGTCATTTGTAGTGGACTACAAAATAATTCGAGTTGACTAAATTTTGTCGTCGTGATGTCACTTTTTCCCCTGATAACCCCTCGTAATCATTAATTTATATCAAAAATTTCTATTTATAAATTAAAAAAAAATAAATAAATTATTGTTGATATTTTTTGTTATTATTATTTAAAGTCAACCACCGAAATTTATTACACAAAAATAAGTCTGTATATATTTTAATTAACCTAGTTTTAAAAATACCAAATATAATTATTAATTTACTTGTATTTTAATCAGATCTTGGAAAATTTTAACTCGTCAAATTTATAGTTAAAAAAAGAATATTCAATATATTTTTCTTGAAAATTTTTTTATACAAAATATTATTTTAAAATTTTTTTTTTTATTTGTAATAACCACTCGAGGATATAGACAGAATATTTTTTCTTCATTTTTTGACTATTTTTTAAAAATAGAAATATTCGTGACTACAATAATCACAGGAATGAATTAATATCATACAATTTTTATAATAATAAGACATATTTTTTAATTGTTAACAAAGTGAATTACTCAATTATAATTCAAAGAAAAAATATATTTCTTGTATATAGCATTTCTAGTAATTTTCATTGGTCACGATATAAACATGCAAAAAAATACTTTTAACTATGGTATACACGTAAAACGACGGATATACTGTTGTGATAAGAAGATACATAAATTTAAATGATGATTACACTCTAGTATATCAGTCCAGAGAAAGTGTGTTATTCATAATTAAACTGAAAGCATTTTGTTTTTATTATAATTATTTGTTTATTCATTTAAATAATCCATTAAACATTATTTTATAAAATTTAAATATAAAATTCAATAATTTAAATTGTTTATATAATTTTTTTATATTAAAATAAATACCGAGTATAATAACAATTTTAAAAAATATTTTTATATTTTAAATATTTTATGTATTATTTTTTAGCCAAGCCGATAATTAACGTTTCAAGATTAAACTTGTTAACACTCTAGTAAATAGTAGGAAATATATTTCAACTTTATTTCCTGTCAATAATGATAATAATAATAAAAAATTTAATTAAAAAATAATAACAATACATTCAATATTAAAAAATCAATACGGTTGAATGACTGAGAATTAAAATATCTTGGTCATAAAATATATCAAAACGGAGAGAAATATTTAATAAAAATTGTGGTTCTGATACAACAATTTAGTGGCAGGATGCAAACTTTGTCAGGTTTATCTAATAAAATTTGTTAAATAATTATTTCATATTTTTTATTTTGTAGATTTTATTTTTGAGGTTTAAAAAAATTTGTCAACCGCGTAAGAATATTTATTTTGAATCACAACAATTTTTGTGATTCTGAAACCACAAAATTTGTGAGTCAATATATCAAATTTTGATATTCACGACATCATATTTTATTGTACTAACATCTCGCTACTTTTTTGTGGTTCTGTTTAACAATTTTTACAAAGTTTTTTAATGATTTTTGTAGTAAATTTCTCTCCGTGCAGCTATTTAAAAATTAAAATGAAAATTATAATAAAACGATAAAAACATATCGACAGACTAATTCAATTACCATTTTAAATTTGTCCAAAATAATTATGACAAAAGTATACATCATTGGATATGAATAAATAAATATCAACAATTTATTTTTATACATTTTTAAAATGACTATTATCAATTAAGAATAAAATTTTAAATAAAATTAAAATTAAATGACTCAATTATTATTTATAATTTTATTTTTGTTAATATTATATCTTTTCAATTTTTGACTTGATATATTATTTATGAAATAATCATAATATATATATCTTGAATATAAATATATACGTTATTTATATATATTTATTTTTTTTTACTACATTGCTAGAGGATATTTTTGTCGTGGCATATTTTATATTTTATATTTTCATATTACCTCAACAAAAATAATACATAAAAATATAATTCATATATATTATTATTTTTAATATATTATTTCAATAAAAAAAACATAAAATATAATATTGTAAAAAATTTATTTATAATATTAACAATAATTATATTAGTTTTAAATTAAGTAGCCTATTTTTTTACACATTATTTGTCATTTTTTATTTAATAATAAAAAACCTTGACATAAACAAACATATTTTTTTTTTAAAATCACTTTTATTTTATTTTTATTTTTTTATATAATAGAAATAAATATAATAATAATTTTCAATGTACATTGTATTGTGTAAATGTTTATCATGAAGCTCAGCCTCCGGGCGGACTTACAGACTGATAATAAAAATTGAGGTTACCTAAACCCAAGTAACTCAGATCTGATCTGAATTTTAAATATTCTCGAGGTTGACAACAAAAAAAAAATATAAAATTATAATACTTACCATTGTTATCATTTTTATATTAAAAAAAAAAATGATACAATTTTTTTTTTATAAAATATAAAAAAAATGAATTTAAAATAAATTTATAAATTATAATATTCTTACAATAATGTGTATTATTTATTATAAAAGTTCATATAGATTTTAAGATTTGAAGCCTCACATAATATCACGTGACTTTTATACAGTTTGCATAAATAATAAAACACCTAAACATGTGATGAGGATAAAAAATATATATTATTAATAAAAAAATAAAATTTATAAGAGGAAAAAACTTTTTTTAAATTTATAACATCTTTATATTTTGTTTATATGTATATAAATAAATTAAGATGATAAATAGTCATAAAATTATGAGTGATATAAATGACATTTAAAAATTTGTTAAAAAAAAAAAAAAAATATTAGAAATTTTGCATGACACTTGTGTGTATATATCGTATGAAAAATATATATAAAACTGACGGAAAAACATCATTAAATTAAGTGACTATTAGAAAAAGTTATGTCATTAAATAATTTTTTTTTCTTTTTTTTTTTTATTAATAATATTTACCGAAAGAGCTGACCTATGTTACAATATATAATTATAAAATAACCATAAAATATAAAATGATGATAAAATTAATAAAATTAGTAAAATTAAAATTTATATGTATATTTATAAATAAATAATAAATAAAATAGTAAATATATATAATTTATTAAAACTTGTTTATTTTGCGTTTGCGTATTGATAGTAAATTTATCCTAAAATTTAAACGGAAGACTGGGCTTTTGTGTGTGGCCTCGACCTGTTTTCCTTTACCGTGGAAAATCAAGAACGACCCTGACCGGGGAAACTTGCTCACGGGCAAAATCATTAAACAAATATATTTTTCTTGAAAAATAAAAAAAAAAAAAAAAACTATCAAAAAAATTTAAATAAATAAATTATATTATTATTAACAATTAATTTATTTATATTTTATTTTCATTTAAAAATAATAATATCTCATAATGACAATTAAATTTTCAAAAGATTATATTAAATTAAATATAAAAAAATTTTATAATTTATGATAAATAATGTAATGATAATATAGATAATATAAAATAAAAATTATCACAATTGAAGATAATTAAATTTATTATTTTTAATCATAAAATTATATATACAATCAATCTGATTATTATTATGACCTGATTAAATGTAATATTATTTGTTAAATTGAGTAATAAATGTCATTATATTTATGGTTTTTATATTTTTTTTATAATTTTTAATAATTCACGTATATTGTCGTTATTTTTTTTATTTCAAAAAAATTTACAAAATGTGTTTACAGTAACACGTATTTTTGTATATTTATAATTTGTATTTTTTTTTTTTTATGACAATTAATTTATTATCATGTATATATGCAAGAATGACAACAGCAAATAACCATGTTAAAAAAAAAAATAAAAAAATAATGATAAGATAATATGACTTTAATGACAATAAAAACAGTAAAAGAGTATCAAATTGAGGCGTCACCTTTCTCGTTTGAATTTCACTCAATTCTATTTTTATCATTGATGCCAACTAATTCTCACTAAGGTGTTTATATATTATCACCAAGTATTTTATTATTTATAAAAAAATAAAAAAAAATAAATTAATAATAATAATTATTTAAAAATAAAAAAAAAAATCTAAAATTTTTTTGTTTTAAGGGTGTGTTTATTTTTCAGATTATTATTTTATTATTTGTTTAAAACTGTATATATCGATCGTGTTCTATTTTTTTTTTCTTGTAAAAGTGGGTTGAATCGTGAGCGGTGGGTGAAGAGAGAAATATTATTCCCAAGTCCTGGGACATTTCTGGGATTTTCAGTCGATTTTGCGACCGTATTTTTGTGACGTCACAGGATACACCGTGACGCCCACGTGGATACGCATGCGTATTTAAACAGTAGGTTAATAGGTTACGTTATCGATTGAGTTGTATACATTCAACCCCTATATAATGTAATATTTTAAATATATAAACCTCAATTCAATCTGGACACAACCCTCATTTTTACCCTTCTTATTTCTCAATTTTTGCATGTCATTACTTATTTTTTTTTTGTTTTTTTTTTTTTTATTTATTTTTTTTACCGACAACACAAGACGAATGAATGTTTTTCGTTTTTCATTTTTCTTTTTTATTGAATCATTATTAATATAAAAAGAAAATTTTGTATTTGATAAATTATATGAAAAAATATTTTGACATTTTTAGTTTAAAAGTATACTTTTATTTATAATTCGCAAAAGTTTTATATTGTTATTTTTAAAAAAAAATTTATTTAATTATTTTTTATAATATTTTTTTAATTATAAGTTTATAAATTTTTTTATTTCATTTTTTTTTTTTTGTTGTAAAATTTTTATTTATTTTATTTATTAATTTTTTATAAAATCAAATGTTTTTAAACTAAATTTATTAATAATTTTTATCTATTTGTTTTTAGTTATTAATTTAATAAATTTTATTTTATTTTGTAATATAGTTACAATATTATTATTTTTTTTTTGTTACAATTTACTCATAATAGACAAAATAATGAAAATAAATAAACTATACGCACTTGTATAATAATAAATCAAATGAATATTATTTTAATATAAATTTAAAAGTTAAAATAAATAAATCTATAATGGTATTTTAAAATATATAATAATGCACCAGGGTGGAGTCCGGATCGATATTCAAGTCTGTGAAAACCATACTCTCTTTTCCCATTTTCAACTGTTTTTTCATATCACGTTTTTTCAACTTGAAATATCCAAGGATTATAACTGTCTCACCTTCATAAAAAAAAAATATATGTATACGCTAAAAAATTTTATTTTCATATATAACTGTGTTTATACATGTCCAGTTCATATTTATTTTTCAGTTTAATGCGTGTTTAAAAAAAAAATTCATACAAATGTCTAAAACAGACAAAAAAATAAAAGAAAAATAAATTCAAATAATTATTTTTATCATCTATATTGAAAAAATGATTCACTGATAATATTTAAATGAAAAAAAATATAAATAATTTTCATTTATTATTTTATTTTTTCGTTGAACTTGTAAAAGAAATTTGTTCTATCGCAAACATGGGGTCTAAAAATCCCTCACATTGATATCACCATTTTATGTGTACCAATATATATAAAGTCTCAGGGGAAAACTTATTGTGCAGAAAAATACGAGGATAAGGATAATATATAGACTGACAGTAAATATATTTTTTTCTAGCTTATAAAATTTTTCAAAAAAAAAAAAAAAAAAAAATACAAAAAGTCAAAAATCAAGATACAAATTTGACCTAATTTTACAAAAATAACAAAAATTTAAAGAATAAAAAATGACTCAATTTCCTTATAATCAATAAAAAATATAATGAAAATTAAAATTAAAAAAAAATTTTATTATTATAATGCCAACAGATGACAGAAGCATTTTAGAAATTTTTTTTTTTAATATATTAAATAATTACAAGGCTATTATTATTGATTTATTTCAAAATTTCATGTTTAATAATTATTAATAAATTAGATTAATTATTAATTTGAAAATAGATAACAATAATTTATGGTAAATTTAATAAAACATATATAACTGAGACAAACTCAACTATACAAACTGCATATTTAAATATACAAACAACCACAATTTTATACCCTTAACACATATACACATACAATATTCATAGATAATCAACCCTCTTTCCCTTTTTTTACATTATACTTTTACCCACACACTAAAAATATTTATTTATACAAATATCTATACTTAATATCTATAACACCCCTTAATTTACTATACGCGTCAAGCTCCTTTCATTTTCAGCACACAAAAACCTCCCCTGATATGAAAAAATAAAAAATAAAAAATTTAGGGGAAAAAAAAAAGATTGTTCTGCCTCTTAAAGATATCAAGCAGACTATATAGGATATATCACATTTGAAATGATGCTCTTGACAAAATTAAATTTGACTCTCTTTTGCACTCTAACAAAATGACATCTCAAA